>JAHREE010000189.1:830202-893450 GCA_033628505.1 Tringa tobata
GGAGTTGTAGAGAGTGGGAAGGTCTCCCCTCAGCCTCCTTTTCTCCAGGCTGAACACCCCCAGCTCCCTCAGCTGCTCCTCTTAGGACGTGTTCTCCAGACCCCTCACCAGCTCCGTTGCCCTTCTCTGGGCATGCTCCACCACCTCAATGTCCATTTTGTAGTAAGGGGCCCAAAAGTGGACTCAGCACTTGAGGTGGAGCCTCACCAGTACCCACTACAGGCCCGGCCATGTACCTGACCTGATTCCCTGGGTTACCTTTGATCTGTTATGTCTCTGAAGACGTGTCTGGCGACCACCGGATTATGGGCTGACCTTGCTGGGTGTCATTGGACCTGCCTGGGTAAGGTGGGACTGCAGCCCTGTTGGTGAGGCCACTGCCCTGCCTGCCCTGCTGGCACCTTCAGGTCCCAGCTCGCCCGCCCTTGCTGAGCAGCCCTCTTCTGCTCCTCTCTCACACCAGGTCACTCCAGCCAATTCTTAAGGGTCTTTTCTAGTGAGACAGTGAAATGCAAATATAACCCCAATTACAGAAAGTCTAGTTACTTAGGTCTAATAACTGACAGAGTTTCAACAGTTAATGAAACGCTTGAGAAGCTGCTAGAAGTTCTCATCTTAGGCTAAATCTCCATGATAAACTGAATAATCCTGGACTGCATTGTTTTCCAACCAGGATCCCAGTACTGTTTTGGTTATTTTGTTGCTCAGCTGCTGAAGGCAGAATTGTGTTTTGTTTACATTCTCTCTGGCATAGGAAGGCACCTGTTCTCATTCATATGCTATAAAGAAGCTGTAATATATTTCATCTGGGCAAAGGGGAACAAAAGACGAATGTTTAAAGCCATGATTACTTTTCCTCTAATCTTTTCTGGGGGGAAAGAGGCATTTTGTTTAAATCCCGTTTGATAAATTCATTAGCGCTTCAACATAATATTAGCATTATTAGCTTTAGCAAGAGAACATAGGAGTTTTTTTGGAAGAGGAGAGAATTATCTGAGGCACAGTCGATAAGAACATGATACAGTGGAGCAGAACTGAACACAGACCTCAAAAGCCTCCAATACATAAAAATGGTATTTCTCCTAGGACGTGTGACCATTGACAGTCACATTAATTATACTATTGAATTTCTAGTAATTTTTGAACTATCTGTAAACTCAGGAAGCTACTGGTCACTGCCTGGTACACTGAGTTGAACAGGCAGGAACTGGCTAAAATGTACTTCTCCCAGCTCTGCAGCTCCTCTGTTCTAAGGAAGTTGCACAGGTCTCTGGCCATAGTACTTTTAAACTCTAAAGCTTGTCCCTCGAAATCAAGCAAATGTACACAGATTCCCTCAGGGTCTGTTCAAACATGGGAGTTGTCTTCCCAAAAGCCTTGCAGTTCCTCACACTGGATCTGTTGCAACTGTACACAGAACTGGGGCCACTATGAAGGGAGCACCTGCAAGACTGAGACACCATGAAGTCTCAAAACTCCAACTAGGCAATTCATCTGTTAACACCTGAAGTTCAAGCACTTATCAAACCTGTTAGATAAGTTTTCAGAATACACTACTGTGAATCTGATGCCATTTTAGCTTCGAGGCCACTGTCTTGGTTCTTACTTTCCAAGATTAAGATGGCCTGGATTGAGAGCTGTTCGATGAGGAAGGCTGGAAATGAAGTAGACATCTTCTCCCGACCTCTAGCCCTTGCTGTTTGTAGGCCCTTCAGCATGGGCCAGAACATGTGTGGTTCAAATCATTACTTCTTCTCATAGCTGAAAGCCAGCCCATTTTGGCCTGACCAGATGGATGGTACCTATTTGCACACTTGGTGTCAGTCATCTGAGTCCTTCTAATAATTGCAGGCTGGGTACCATTATCTCAGTTTTACTATTTTAATGCAACTACCAAGCAACCAGATATTACAAAACCTTTTGTTTCCTGAGCTAAACCAAGCAGTCTTGTGGTATGACTGGGTGTGCAGCAAATAAAATGTTCCACAAATAGGTCTTCACGCTACAGATCCTCCCCAAACCCCTCACATACATATTTAATTTCCTTCCTTTGGCATGCTGTGAAATACCCTCTACTCCACAGTTTCCTCTTCTGCTACTTTCCCAAAACTACAGTTTGCCTGAATAAAAGATGTATTTTTAAAAAGCTTTTCCAGAACACTTAGCTTCCTAAAGCCCTGATGGAAGAGGGGAGAACTGTTTTTTCGTGAGTCCTGAAGGCAACCTAGAGGCTGCACTGGCCAAAACATCATATTTTTAGCAGAATTTATTTCCTTAGTCTAGCTGTGATCTTTCTCTCCACCTTGAACTTTCCTCACGTGTACTCAGGCTCTCTCCCCGTCTCTCCACCTTGATCTACCTATATTGTCCCATTAATCTCAATTGAAAAACAATACTTACTAATTTAGCCAGATAGCTATAATTTTATATTGAACAGCCTATTATAACAGCTTTGTGTCCAACTGACAGCATTTCTAACTTTATATCACGAGATCTACTGGAAAACTTTAAAATTTAGGAAGTCATTATTTCGAGCATTTATGAGTCATTAGGTACAGCTCAGATTGTGTGAACTTGGGAGAAAAAAACCCCAGACGGCAGCAGGGCCATGTGTAACCTGTTTGTATCACCAATTATAGTCAGATCTTTGTAGAAGCAAAATGAAAACTCACTACATTATTTTCAGATAAAAATTATTTCTGGTTTAAAATAGCTTCTTAAATCTGTGTCTACAAAACTGAAAGGCCAGTGGATGAATTTCACCTTACGCTTCCATCAGGACTGCTATTCACACAGAAAGAGAATGAATAGAGGACTGACTATCTCCACTTCAGACATTTTTGTATTCCTAAACTATCATTAAAATGTCACAATCCCACTGCATTCCTGTTCACTTCAGGGTTTTCTCTCTTATCACAGCAGTCGGTAGGTTTGGGATCTTTGCTTTTCTTGCCATTGTGCACAATTCAACGCCACCATCAGAGGAGGATAATGATTGCACGTTACAGAAAGTTTTTATGTTTTCAGCTTCACATGCCAGAGTGCAACTGAATCTGTTGGTGATTTAAATTATTCCCTTAACTTTTCAAGGTATTGCCTTTCCAGTAATAATTAGTCTGTGGGAAATGAGCTCACTTTCTCTGAGGGAACTGGAAAGGCCGTATTTACAGACAAATGCAAGAGAAAAAGAACTGATAAATTTCTGTTAAATTTTCACACCTCAGTGCTCTGGCAGGCCACCGCCCAACTTCTAAATTGAAATTAGTATTAATTAGCCATATATCAGGCCCTGGCAGAAGCCAGAAGCTTAACAGATCTTGGAGAACAAACTTCTTTCATGCTCTTACAGGTGATTGCTCCAGATCAGTGCAAAGGCTGAAGAAGACTGGATGAAGAAAAGTTTGGCCACCCCAAGGGCCAAACAGAATAACCTGGGAGAGACCTGGGCAGGCATATTCAGTGAAAATACATGGACTAAGATGAGATTCAAGCTAGCTTCCTTGGGAGCAGCTGGTGGAGCAGCCAGAATAATTGTAGGGAACTGGGAGGTATTTGCTTAAATGTTCCCTATGCCATTACCTCACCTGCAAACTCCGAAGATATTAAACACCCTTCTCAATCCCAAGGTGGCAAGGAGGATGCAGAAGACATCAGTACTCCTTCTTGCAAGAGTTGTAGGGGCTGTCTTGACACTGTGAGACAGGAAGCTCCCAGTTGCTTCTCTGCTCTTCAGAGGAGATTGGAACTCCTCTCTATATCACAGGAGTACAGCAGGGAGGCAGCAGCTTGGAACACCACTTCTCTATTTCAGTGGCAGGGAAAGCCTGTGGCTTTCCTGTTGGGGCATTGTGGAATTGCCATTCCCTCTCCTGTCCTTGTCAAAGCCTTGAAATACTTCCATCTTTGTCTGTGGTGGTCAAACACAAGGCAGCGGCAGAGTGTGAACAGTTTGCAGGAGGGTACTGTTCTGCAACTTGTTGTGATAGTTGTACAGAAAAGGCAGAGAAGTGTACCAGAGACCAGGGGTATGTGTACATCGGGGCAAAAGAATGCCACAGTGCATCTGAGAGCTTTCAGATCAGTAAAGAGACTTTTTGTGCCTGTGCACTTAAGGTATCCGAGGTGCAAACTAAATATGGCTCATGGGCAGTTTTCCATCTGTGAAACAAAGCAGCATGCTGTGACATCTCTTGTCTTGTGTCTACACTGTAGATACTTGAAAGAGCTCCAAGGCTTTCTAGCTGCTGCCTTTTTTGGCACCAGCTTAATTCTAAATGGGATAGTCTTGTAATCATTGGGAGTTATTTTTAGAAGTATAACAGGAATGAGAAGAATTATCTCTGGATCTGAGTTTGGACGGAGACTCCTGATTCTGGACTCAGCTGTGGCCTAGTTTGGATCCAGGAGCTCATAATATTTTCTAACCCTGTGTCTTGCTAGTAAATTTATGTTTCTTTGTGAGAGTAAGGAAGACTACTTAGCTAGTGCTTGAAAACTTTGTTCCCTGTGTTGCCAGGTTATCTTCCCTCCACCTCTGAAATTGCCCCATTTGCTTTCCAGGATTTCTTCTCCTGTAAGCCTCTCTCTCTGCTCTCCCCAACAGACAGTAGCCAAACTCACTGTTGTCAAAAGACCTTTTCTGAGCTCATCTCCAGTTCTGTTATGATAAATTTGTGGTGCAGGTCTACTTTCACTTATATTTTATTTACAATTTCCATCCTTGACTGATCTCACACAAAGCCTTTAGATGCCTAGTTATTTGCAAATCACCTCTGCTTGCTGATACAAAGCTATGTGTTATCCCTTAGATCATTCCTGGGGTTCTGGTTAATGGAAGGAACCCTCCATTCCTTTACAGCATTCACTGTCCACAGCTTAGACTGTGACTCCTACGCAATGAACGCTTGTCATATGGAGGGTGAAGCGACCTCTAGCAAGTTGACATTTGTTTCCTGTAAGCTTAAACCCTCATTACTCAAAAAGCCCTTGCATTCTTTCCACCCTCATCAAACATTCCTCTCACGTCAGATGAGTTCATTTATTTCCATTAAAGATGAAAGCCCCAGCTATAGGAGGATCTAGTTCAACAAACTCTTTAACTAGCATTTTTTTATCCAATGGGTTTGATTTAAATGCACCCACTGTGATAGATGCTGTCCTCTTTCCTCTTCCTCTACCTTGTAGCAGCTTACCAAAATGGTACAGATCAACCTCTTGCTGTCCTTTTTTTTCTCCTTCCTTCCTACTCACACAGAAATATGGGACTATTTAATTTTTTATGCATATATTTATGGACACATTTACTTTCTTAATTAAGCTATTATTTTATTTTAATAGAACGCCATCACTATAAAAATCATACTAAAACGTTAAAGTTACAAGCTAGTACTGAAAGAATGAAAATGATTTAATTCTCATCATTAGTAGTGTTTGGCTTTTCACTCATCTGGGTGTATGCATGCTGAAAATAGACCAGGAAGTTTCACTTCTGCTTAAGACTTCACTTTTTTTATTCTTTTGCATTAGAACAAGGCTACTTTGAATAGACTGCAAACACAGCAGAAAATTACATTAACATTAGATTCTCCACAGAATTACAGAGTAAGAGCTCGTTCCCAAAGACTGTTCTGTTTATTTTTGAGTTTTACGGAACCAAAGATTTAGCATTCTACCAGAACACTGAGTTTTAAATTATCATCCAAAAGGTGTGGCCAGCTGCCTGTAGCTATTTTATTTCATTGTACTAGAGGAAAGAAAACAACAATAAAGTGAAATATATTTAAAAATTCTCTCTGGCTTCTTGTATGTGTCTCAGTTGTGAGACTGAGTGCCTACATGAGAAGTTCCACTTCCTTTGGATGCTACTGAGTACAAGCTTTGCCTCATTCAGAATTATCTATGTCTCAATCCAGGTTGGTATTAATTATATCTTCAACTTGGCTTGCAAATACTAAACCTTGGGTAGCAACTTGGCTGCATAGTAGGAACTTATCCATCCAAGTAAACCAAAATGGCAATAGCACCTGTAAGTTTTGGGCTATTAAATTGGCTTATTAAATCTCTGTTTGTCTTGAAATGCATTTCTGATCTTAAGGAAAAGATGGGACATAGCCTGGAGTTGCAGATATAGATTTGATCTAAAAATAACTGTGTCAGGGACTGCCTGGAGCAGCATCTCTTCTCTTAGGTCTGCTGGCTGCTCTCTGCATGCTGTCAAGGCAAAATAATAAAAAGCTGCAGGTAGGAGGGGGTGATTACTCTTGAAATCTTTTCCTCCAATTTAGACTAGTTCAGACTATCTTCTCACTTTCTTACCTGCCTGTCCTGCAGCTGGCCTTGATGTCTTTGTAACCAAGTGGGTTCCCACCACAAGGACAATACCACGGAAACTATTTTGAATTGTCACCATTCAATGATAGTCACTCTGCCCACAGAATCCAAGGAGCCAAAGTAGCTTTAGTAGCTTCTGTATAGTTGAGCAGCCCCTGGTGCTCAAAAAATTTTGCTTGTGAAAACAGAAATAACAATCCCCTCATAAAAGTAATATTGAAATAGATTTGTCTGTGCAGGGGCAGTCTTTAATCTTAGCAAGAGTGGCATGTAAACCAGTGCATGGTCACATGGCATGTAAACCAGTGATGGAAGTGCTGAAACACTTTTTTTTTCTTCATAAGAATATATATTTGCCCTTCTGTATAGGCTACTGGAAGGGTAAGCTTCATTTATCTGATCCATCTTATGAACTATGTGCTCATAAGCACATTTAATAAATTAATTCTTCATGCCCTTGCATAGAATGGAGGCATTGTGTGCCATATTAGGAGCTTTGTTGATATTGGAAGCTTTGGAAGCCAGATGGAAGCTTTACTTAACACACTAGCAAACAGCAAATGCAAAGAATCTGCCCCTGTAAGGTATACTTTCAGGAAAGGCATCTTGCAGAAATACAGATCTGAGTGTTCTTGAGAACCATCAGTTGTATATTTCCTGAGATCTCTTTTGCTGTGGAAGAAAATATTTCAAGTTTGAAAAGGAATTAGTAAGAACTGGTTCCAGTTTGGTTGTTTGAAGTGTACCTACCAAGCCTGCAAGAATTCCAAGTTCGCTCATACTGAAGAAACTTTTCCGTTTACCACCACTAAAGTTGTACATATGATGCTGAAGCTACAGGGACATGATTTTTCTCTGGAATATAAATAAGGGAGGAAATATGGATTTCTTGAGTAGAGTGATAAACAGATCAATACTACATGAAAGAGATATTGATGGGTATGAAATTTATGTAGTGAAGCATGCTCCTGTTATAATTTCAAAATTAACAGAATTTCACACTGGAACTTACATAGAGAGATTTTACTTAGCATAAACTTAAATTTTACAAGGATGGTCAGAAGAAAGCTCTAAAGCACAAACTGGTACGATGTCAGCACTTTAAGGAAGAAGTTAAAAGGTGGTCATCCTACTAAAAGAAGAGTGAATGATTATCCTAGTGGCACAGAGAAAAGAAGTAACTGCTGACATAAACTAGCCATCTAGGAAAAGAAAAATGTAATCAAATGGGAAGTAGTATTTCATTCCACTTCGAAGGAGCATTCAGATAAGATACAGGGCAATTCAATATGATACACATAATTGCTTCTGAAGAGAATAAACAAAGAACTGATCTATAGTAATGAACACCACAGTGAATGGTATCATAGAAAAATCTGGAGAGGGAGGCTTATTTTGGATATGACAGAGAAATGCATTTATGGCTAATTGAATTACATTCTGAAGTCGTCAAGCTGTCAGAACTACTGAATGCTAATTTCTGAAATAAAATCAGAGTTTGCAAGGCTGGTAAACTGGAAGGGTCTAGGACTGACAGGGATCACCAACTCTCAGGGAGAGTTTCAGACATCCAGTAGAATCTGCCAGTTTCAGCACAGCCTTTCCTCGTCAAGGTGTTCTCAGAAGAAAGCTGAAAGAAACATCACTGAAAGAAAAATAAGCATGAGAATACAATTTAGATCTACTACTGAATTACTACTGTAGATCTGCAAGATGAATATCGATTTTTCTTGGCAAGAGACCTCCAAATACTACACGTGCACATAAAAATGGAGGAAGAAGAACACAGAAATTTTACCTGGCAGATACACCAAACCTTTTAGGAAAAAAAACAATTAGAATAAGTTTTTCCAAGAGCTGCAGAATAAGTAGAATAAGTCTGATTTCTCACGGATCTATATACTTTGTAACCCTAAATATTACCTCTTGTCCCGAGCCATAGTCCTAGCTGTCCCCAGGCTCTGTGTCTGGTCCAGAGACTGGCTGGCTTTGAGCCATTTGCTGACAAACAAAATGTATAACAGTTCAGTTCTTCCTGCCTCTCTCTTGGGTTTCTCCTGCCTGGTACAAGACATGTAGAAGCGTAATTATCCTTGATACTTCCACTATTCTTTTAAATTTAGATGATACCAAATCTGAGTTCCAACTTATATAATAATTGGTGGGAGAAGGGTTAAAAGGCCAACAAACAACTTAGGGAAGGAGTTGAAAAAAATCTTGGATCATCACAAATATTGTAACATCAGCTATTGTTCCTCTTGTTAATTGAGAACGTCAAGGATTATTAGGTACATGGGGAATAAGAATTGATTCCTCAGATTCCTGACTGTAGGAAAAAAACCCAACAGCCTACTTCGCAAATTCTTGAGATTCTTGGAACAGACTGTAGGAACACCAGGGAAAATGCTTACTATATAACTGCATGACTATATGAAAAAATATAATAAGTGCCGATGGTTTGTGTTTGTCTTTTTGCATTCTTGCCAAAGATCATTTTTCACTCCAAGGACATTACTGAAAAAAGCTGACTATGAATATTAAGTCCCAACAGCTACTGCTTGGAGGAACAAGCAGAGTAGGAAAGAAGGAATTTAACATAATCAGTTGATGCTTTGGCTGTTACTCCTACAGAAATTTAAGGAATTTTGTAGTAGGATGCATGCATCGTCCTATCACCGTTTCATAACATTGCTTGACTGACCAAGAACTTGTTCCAGTAAGTAGATTTTATGTTGCTTACCTTCCAGTTATACTGAGGGCTGTTATGACTTAGGTGAATTTTCTGGATGTCAAATACCTTGTTAATAAATTACTATTCTACTGCCCACAGGTCAGTACTTGTGAATTCTTTATAGCTGATTCTGTTTCTTACTTTAAAGAATATTTAACCAAAGAAGTCTTTCCTATTACCCCAGATTTCCCCCAAAAGAAGAAGATTCAGGATTTACCAGTTGAGTCACCAGTGAAAATAAAGGAAGTTCAAGACTGTTTAACATTATAGAACAGAGAGCAATCTGTATTTAAAACTTCAGCCATTAGTAGTTTGTATTAATGAAGGACCCTGATACCCGAGTTGATAAAAGAATGGTCCCAGGCAGATTTTGTAGAGGTGATGTATGTACTTTTAGATGTCTTGCCATATATCACAGAGCTAAGCCTTGTATTTCAAGAGCTGGAATTTGACATTGCAATTGTACAGGTGTTAGTAAATCATTGCCTGTCATCTCCAGAGAGAAGTAAAGATGACAGCCACCATGGGACGGGGAACAGCCTACCTTACGTTATATATAGTGAATGCAAACTGCATTGAAAACTGATTAAGTGGTGCAGGGGGTACTTTTCATTCTCCTCTTTTCAAAGAATGGTAAATCGATAGGAGAAATGTCATGAGATGTTCAAATCTATAATATCAGCAATTAGAGCAGGGTACCCACATACCCTGTATAACAAAACTGAGAAGCTGTTTGGAGCATCCTGAATCTGCACAGAAGGATACCAGGGTGACATGACACAGCCGGGGCTGGCTGGGGGAGAGGCTGCCCTTGGTAATGAAGGCCATTGTGCTGCTCAGAGAGCCTGAAAATGGCATTCCCCACCCATGGGAAAGGCTTGCAGAGTTAAAAAAAAAAAAACAAAACAAACAAACCAATAATCTCAAATAGCGACAAATAGTTTACATTGTGTGTTTTCTGGGCAACAGAAAGTCGTGTATGTCCCGCCCTCTCCCCCCCCCCAAACACCGAAACATTTTGATGTGGCTTGACCTGACACTAAAATACATGTATTTGGAGTTTAACTCACGCCTCCTCGATGAAATACAGGACAGGGATCCTCTTCTGCAAACACCACCTTCTTACTCCGGTGATCAGCTCAGTTCAGCAGATCTTTTGTACTCCTGCCGGCTCTCCACATCCATTGAGCTTATGCTGTGCTGTCCCCATGTCCGCTCAGCTCACTCGGCACAGACATTCAAGATGTTCTGCCAGCCCAAAGCACGTTTTTGCCTCTCTACTCCCTGTCGCCTGCTTCAGCATCCATGGTGTGCCCGGTGTGCCCTGTCCCACACGCTTGTCACCGCCGTGGTGGGCCTTCACCCTCTCCAGGCCCCGGGCCCGGCTGCAAGGCTGGGCCAGGCCAGGGCCGGAGCGAGGTAGGGGAGCACAGATGGTCCCTCTTCTCTCAGTCATGTGATGGTGTGAGGGAAGGAAGAGACGAGAATGAAGAGGCAGTCAGAGGGAGCGAAGAGCTGACCCCTTTTTACCAGAGGAGAGAGACGGAAGAGCTCCTCCGAGCAACGTGGCAGTTTCTGCTCTCCTTCCCTCAGCCACTGGGGTGGAAGCACTCCTCCGCCCCACAGACGCTGAGGGAGTGGGGAAGCAGGACACGGCTGGAGATCCCCGTGGAAATGGTAAGACCACTAGTTTATGGGGAGACCCGGCGAAGCAGGTGTGTGCCCTCTGCACCCCTTCCCTCAGGGGCAGGGGTGGCAGGGGGAAGATGGCACCTCCCGGGCCCTCCATCCAGTCCCTCTGCCTTGCTGAGCCCGCCGGCCCCTTCACTTCCCAGCAGATCTAAAATCACCCTTCTCCATCAAAAAATCACAGATAAAGACAGGGACAGAGGAAATTAAAGCCACAAATGAAGTTTCATTGCTGCTCCCCTCCTCTTTGCAATGCTTCTGGAGCAGGTTTCTCTGAGGAAAGCCTGAGCGCGCTGGGCCATGATTAAACCAGCTCAGTTGATTCGGCCTGACAGGCACCTTTCCCCAGCTATGAGGAAAACAGGAGTATATTTTGAGACACTACAGAAGTGTGTTATAGTAATTCACACTAAGAAAGAAGCGCTTTGAGCAGCCAAGATTGGGTAAGAATTTTGAAAGGGACTGACTTAGGCTATTGCAAATATGTGAATAAAACCGGGCCCAGCAAGAGAGTTGTTCCAAATAATGTGAGATTAGGAGAGGCAGCAGCTTCTTACTAAATGAGTTTCTACACAAAAGTAATCGTTATCTGTTTTCTGCTTTCCTACAGAGAGGAAAACATGACAGTGTTATGGTACAAAGCAAAAAATGTTTCTAGACCCAGTTGAAGGTTTGATTGCAAGCTTTGTGCAGCTGATTGGCGCAGACAAGCAAAACCATGCATAGCATTGTATTGGCAAAAACCATGCAACTGACGATTTAGAATCCAGATTCAGCCTTTCAGCACAATTCACTTGGCTTGCAACCTCGTTGCTAACATTTCCTTCTTGAGGACCCCTTAGATCTGGGCATGTGCCCCCCCCCTTATGTTATGGAGAGGTGTTCCCACTTGGCAAAATCACTTATGGACCTGGACATGAATGTTGGTCATGTGAATGGGGCATGTCTGGACTGCGTTCAATGAGCTAGAGATGTCCATGCTGTTGGAAGACTGGCTTTTAGCCAATGGTGGGAGAGCTTTATATTGATTTCCATTGGTACAGGATAGTAATTGCAGAAAAGGGAAAATCAAGGGTGACTGAACAAGTTGGTAGCTAAAACTGTCCCTTCTGTGCTGCTGTCTGTAAAAACTAGCGTGTCACAACTATTCCACTGCTTGGGCACGAGATGTGTCTCCAAAGAACAAGAAAAAGAAGATTATGACCTCATTTAAGCCTCAGCTGATGGACATTCATGTCTTACACATATGGCAATTTAGTCCAATTTTTAGAATTATCTCAAAAAATGCAAAGTCTGAGGCACTGTGGAGAGCTGAATTGCTTTCTTGCCTCTGAAACTAGTTATGTCAAATGACAGGTGAGAGTCTCTGTGGGGGGTAAACCTAGACTCATGTAGTTCCTGCTGGGTCTAGAAGCCTGCAATCACAATTATTTTATTCCTGCGGTTGATGGCAGTGAGGGTGCTCTGTGTGGGCACAGGAAGACTTCAGTTGCCTAAGCCTCTGTAGATATAAATAAGCACTGTTTTGGGGTTGCTGTCACCCACACTAAGCTTCCTGCAGGCTCGCAGGAACAGGAAAATGCTATAATATGATCTTCTCTCACCTTGGCCACATTCTGCTTCCTAACCTAGGTCAAGGGAGCTGGTGAAGATTTAGCAGTCCAGGTGTACACTGGTTGTGGAGACTTTTTACGCAAAAGGCATTTTTGTGGGTTCCTTTTCCACCCATCATTGAGGTCCCACCAAAGATGAGCTGCAGCTGTCAGCAAGTCCCAAAGCAGTAAGGCTAACAATTTCCACCCCCTCCAAGTCTTAGCATGGAAAAGTTTAGAGAAGCTGTGTGGTCTCCTAGAATTACCGTGATATCTGAGAGACATAGATTAATTTTTTTTAACTTTGTTTTCAATCACGGCAGAAATCTGTCTGTGAGATTTTGATCCTACGCCATGTGTTAAAGATTTTTTTAGAACACTTGAAGAGCTGGCACCAGTGTAATGGAGTGTCTACCTGATAAAGATCTGTATTTCTGATCTGCTTTTTATTTTTTTAGGCATACATGATAGCTTGCCTAATCTATACGAAGAGACCCGTGCATGCTCAGCTGAATTAAGACATGAGCACACATTTACCTGCTTATGCCCATTTGGCAGTAGGAATTTCAGCTTCCTCTGCTGGGTACTGCCATGCCACCCACCTGCTCACCCTCATGGGGGCGCTCGGGGGCACAGTGCCTCTGACCTGGTGCTTGGTGGCCAGGGAGGAAGTATGTACAGTGAAAAGATGGCTCATGGCATCCTGCTGACATGGTGAATTAATGCACTGGAGATATAGGGCGTGATTTTGCAATATTTACTTTCCATTAAGTGAGTGAGGCAACAGGAGTGTGATCATTGCCTGACTAATTCTCATCTTTGTGTGTCAGCAACCTGTCTTTTATCCATTTTAACAAAAAACTGAATCATTATTTCCACAACTTCATCAAATGTGTTTCTTAAGGGTGAATAACTTGCTGTCATTCACCCTTCTGATACCTGGTTGTTGCATGACTTAAAAAAATGTATCCAGACATTTGTGCTAGAAAATAATACGCTGAACAATTCAGAGATCACCTGGAATGACACATATTGCTTGGGAAATCTCTGCTGATGAAGTTTTCCAGGTATGTATCAGGCATTTCGGCTTCCCACGGCAGTACTGCTGCCTTTGTATCAGTCCCTTACCCTGACTTTTTCACGGTAAAGGACTCAGAAGATCCTAAAGCTAAGCAGTCTAGAAGATATTAGACAGTAGAACAGTCTAGAACTGCTAGCCGAGTAATTATGAAAAAAAATCTCAATATATTTTATTGAAAATCCACATCAAATTCATATTCCTTGTCCTTGCCTTCAAAGCTGTAAACAACTCTGCCCACGCAATCTTTCTGCCCACAAGTCCACATGCTGTTTTTGCCAGTCTTGTCTCTCAACTGCTCCTTTTGTGTCTCTCCCACACAAGACTTTGTGCTGGGATTCCTCCCCACCCCAGGGCTTCCAACATCTGTGATATATATGGGTGTATATATATATATGTTACATATTATTATATTTTATATATTTATATATTATCATATCCACGTATAAAATGTGATCTCCCTTTCAATTATTCCTTAAAATGGACATCTTTCTCCAAAGGCAAAGGCTCCACTGCTCCCTTTACTTCCTCTGTGATATATGAATTTATCCCTGAATGAGAGCTTCACATGTGTGCCTTGTAACTCTGGAGAAAGGCTTGCATTTATTTTTTCTAAACTATCACATATGCTTAAAGTGACATGTATATGATAAGGCATAATAACAGATGCAAGTGAGTTCCTCACAGTCCCCAAACTTGGAAGGATAACTAGCAGTTGCCTGAAGCTAAAAAACAAACTACTTAGGTTACCTGTCAGGGAAAGTCCTTAACAGATGTTCCAAAGCTGTATTTGGTAGTACAGAAAACATGCTGGCAAGTACTCCAGGAGGAATTTGCAGAATAAGAAACTGTGGAGTGCTTTGTCAGTGACATGCTGATGATGCCAATCCCGATGGAGCATACTGGCAGGGAGACTACCAAGATGTCTTCTATATGATATCAGCATTTCCCCACATACACCTCTGGTATGAAACTGAAAGAAATGGTGGCTGCTCATTAGATGCTTGTTTTTTTTTTTTCTGTTACACGGAAGCAAAGTGATCTGGGGTTTCCCACTGCAAGAACATTTAGTTACACAAGTCTACATGAAAGCTTTCACCTGATGCTAAAACCCAACAAAAGATTATTACCAAAACGTACTTTCACTAATCTTTTCCTTTTTCAGTTTGATAACACTTGAAATGTAAATATCCTTAACTGTTTGATCGGTACAGTCATTTCTCTTTATGACTCAGAAATGCCATTGCTTTTTCATTTGTGAGCCTCTTACACGTAGAGCGAAAAATTATAGTAAAACCAGAAGTTAGACCAGGAGACTGAGGAACCCGTGAAAAGCTGACATGTATTGGCTCTTGCAACATGAAGATCACTGGGGGTCAGGATGACAGTCTCCCTTTAAGGGCATTGAGAAATACTCCAAACACTTTGTGTTAGAGAGGATATTTTGGGTTTGGCTTTTGCAGAGCTGTAATTGGCTTTATTTTTTGTGAAATGAAAACCATGTGAAAATTCAGAGCTGAGCTCCTTTGCATGAGTGCCCTCAAAAGTTTTGGTAGACTATTTTAAAATTACAGCTTGGTTTTTGTCCCTTTAATTTACATTTCTCCCCTGCCATCATGCGTTACTACAGTTTCATGCGGAGATCTGTGCATATGCAATCTTTGTTTTAATGTCAATTTTCTGTGAAAAATATTTTTAGAGTTGCAAAGCTAAGCATACAGAATTAGAAAATGTAAGATTAAATCAACAAATTATTTTTCCAGAATATGAGTCTCCTTCTGCGGTCCCTATTTACTCCCAAGATCTCTTGCTTTTAAATTATTTGTGAAGTATGCTCTGACTCTGTGGGGAAAGATGTGCATCCCTGTGGAGCTACAGTGAGTCACTGTCAAGAAAGGCTGTGCACAGGTCAGAATGAGTGGAAAAAGGTTGATGTGAGAAAGTACATCATGGAAGTTGTGTCCTTCTTTTTGGGAAGTTAGAGGAAGTTCTGGATAGGTAAAACGATCTTCTGCAGTGTTTGTGGAAGACACCATGCAGTAGCTCATGCTGTGATTCTGGCACAGGGGGGTTTCTGTGACACGATGCATCGTGGCCCAGTCCAGCCATGAAGATGCACATTGCAGTAGCTGTGTCATGTAGCAAGGCAAAAGGCCCGGGTTTGTAGCTGTTGGTTCTCTGCCCCTTACATTCAAATGGGGTGTTTCGTGTTGCATTGTGGCTTAAGAACAGCGTCACTTAAAGATGTCACGTGTACCAAATGGCAGCAAGGTAGGAAATGTAAAGAGTAGTTATCTAACAGCAGCCAAGCTGCTGAACTGGCATATTGGGAAGGCTGGTTCCCTTGCACATGCCAAAAAGGAGAACAGATAATCCTTTGAAGTACTAAACAGTATTATTAAATGATTTGAAAGGACTTAAATTTTCTGCAGACCCAGGCAATGGAAAAATGGAAACCCACAACCCACCTGATCAGAGCCATCAGGCGTATCAGGTTCTGCAAGTGTAGTCAGAAGAGATTGAAATTTGACTTCTTCCTGGAGGTTTCTGCTATCTCTTAATGTATAAATTTATCTCCAGCTGGTGGGTGGAAGCAGTCTAGTGGAGCTGAGCTTCAGTGCTCTCACCAAGAGGTTCCCACAATCTGAAAAGCTGATACCTTAGGAGCAGATACTAATGGACATATTTCACCATGGTGCAAAGCAGAAAACAGTCTGCCAAAGGATGCGTGGCTTGTTGTACTGTTCTGAAAGTAGTAAAGGGAAAATATTACAGGTTCTCATAAGAATATTTGTTGTCTTTTTGTCTTGTTCCCTGAGCTAATCAGCAATTGCCTGGAAGGCTCCATATTTCAGTGACATTTCTGTAGCTATTCAAATATCTCTTCAGGGCCTGCCTTTGGGGAAAACGTAAACACTGGATCATAAAGTTCCTTTGTATACCTCATAGATAATGCTTTCTTGCCAGTATTTGAAATGTTAGACTGAGATGCGGCAGATGGACCGAGGCATTTCTGAGTAGCATGAAGTCTGTCCACCCAAAACCTGAAACAGTCAGTGGTGGCAACTGCCCCCGTGACTGCTTTTGGTGTTGAATCTGACATGAAAGATTCTACATTTTGATATAGATGGATAACCCATGGGATGCTACTACTTTACTATGTGGTTACGGACAGTAACGCTCTGTGCTTGTTTCCCAACTGTGCAACAAGGTTGTTTTGTTCTTCATCAGCTTGTTGTGAATCGTAATTCATTCTTTGTGTGAAGAACTTAGAGAGTCTCTTGGAATAACTGAAGAAATGCCAGGCACTAGAAATAGTTATGTGAATTACTTTATCACGCCATTGCACTGCCAGTTTGGTTGTTAACTGTGGTCTATGCCTAATACTTTGAAGAGCAAGATCTAATGTCCCTGTTAAATGAGAATGGAGAACAATGAGATCTGCATGCTTCTTTTGCTCAAAATATATCTGGAAATTATTTAGTTAGTCAATGAATGGTACTGTCAATTTGCCTTTATGTTGATATACATTAAAGAATTAATTTTCGGTACTCCTTCCTCTCTTTCATCAGATTTTTCTATAATCTGCCTTAAATGTTTTTCCTACTTGAAATATCAGACTTTTTGCCTACTCATTTCTGGCCCTGAAGTAAAGGGGAGCGTCTCATCTATGAAGTCAGGATGCTCTTGTGTAGTGGGTTTACTGACTGGGTCAGAAAGCCTGGAGTTTTGTGACTTGTGAGCTGTGGTTATGCAGTCAGTTCATGCTTGTCATGGAGAGTGGTAGTCCCCCCATCTTCTCTGCTTCTGGAAGCGTTTCTCTGTCTCCCTTGATAAGGCACCAGCATTTGTGTGGCCACATAAACTAAATCAGGAAAGCCATCTGGTTCAAGTCTTTTCCCTCTCCACCCTCTTCCGCTCTCCCCTCTTTCTTCTGTCTCCTTTCCCTCTTCCCTTGTTTTGCCTTGCCATAACTTTCTTTGTCCTTCCTTTTTCTGCCAGAGCAGCTACCTGATCTAGCTCAGCATGTACCTGCGTGGGCTCTTATATCAAGATAACAGACATAGTGGGATTAAGTGTTAAGTGATGTGGAGGTGGGCAAGACCATCCCATTCAGCACTGGCATGGATTTAGGTTACATCTATGTGACTGTGTAATCACAGACAGAATCATTATACGACTAATGCTTTTTCATTCATCATCTCTGTAGAAAAAGCAGAAAGCTGTAGGAAGTGCTGTCATTTGGAATAGGAATCAAGAAGTTCTTGCTTTTGAAACTTGGGAAATCCAGGACTTTCCGGGATGCTGTGTGAATATACAGCCTGATTTTGTCCTGACTGTTGTCAGACTGCAAAGGCAAGCCTAAAAGGAGGGTCCCTAGACTCAGCTGGGATGATTGTGGTGGTGTGAGGGTGAGTAGCCATTTTAAAACGTGATAATTGGATGCATCAAAAGTGCATGGACAGGATTTTTCAGATTTCCAGCTCTAAAGGCAAAGTTGGCTACTTTCAGGACAGGACAACGATGAAGGCATGTGTTGCCCAGGAGAAGCACCTAGAAGAATGAGTTGGAGCTGTGAAGGATGACCCTCAGAATCTTAACCTGCCCATTCCCTTTTATTGCTTCAAGATTATTTATGAACTTTTCAGTGAAATATGTGTAGTTGTGCATAAGTTGCCAAAGCAGTAATCAAGGACTGAGAAAAAATGAGGGGACTATAACAACAGCCATTATGGAAAACTGAATAATTACAGATGTTGCCATTGAAATGCTGAAAGATTTCATGCCCCTAAACTTCAGCACTTGGGATTAGAGCAAGACTGATGGAGTAGTTAAGAACTAAATATGTTGAGGGGATTTTCATACCAGAATGATATGTATATACAGCTCAAAAGACCTTAGAACTAACTCCAGAGTGGGAGAGATGTATGGGAGAAGTTAGACTCAATTAAGAAGAGTATTACTTGAGCTGGCTGTCTTTCCTAATGAGCTCTACTGTGTTGTAAGCAGCCTTCGAAGAGAAGCATTGTTCCTTATATATAGGACATTAAAAGCTTCCAAGGTGTGGAGGGATCAACTGAAAATGTACAATAGAGAGCAATATCACAGTAGCAGGAAGCTGGAACACATCAGCAAATGACTGCATTCTCACTCTGAAATTACAAGCTGTTGACAAGTTTTGGGAGAGATTGTTAAATGATCCCCAATACAGTATTTACTTCCTGAGCTAGTCAGTTTGCTCACCTAATCACAAAGGCATGCAGAAATTAAATCCTCTGGTACATGTCTTAATTTTGCTCAGCTAGGACACAGCAGCTCAGAACTACTGCTCATACAAGAACTGTAGTGACAGCGAGAAGTCTAACACTTGGTGTACTAATCCCCAAATATTTAAGTGGATTTAAAAAAAAAGGAATATATCTAACCTACCTCACTTCCTCTTGTTCCCCAATCATAACAGTTATACTCCATAACTGGAAACAAATACTTGAAATTCTACATAATGCTTAAACAACTAATTGACCTGACACTCTGGACTTCCCGTGTGCTTTGTCGAGCTATGCTTTTGAATAATTTACAGAAAGAATAACCATAAAATATTAATCAGGCTTTCTAAAGAACATAAGTTGGAAGGTTTTATTTAAGTTGCAAGTGTGTTAATTTCTCAGACAATCAGTTTAACTCTGTCAACATGACCAAATCTGGTCTGCAAGTTTGCCATCTTTCATTGCAAAGAGGCTTTTTGCTCATGTAGTATATTCCAGCATTAATGTTGGTCCTGCTCCACTGGCATGGAACCTGCTGTGTCTGAATAGAAAGTGTTGAGTCTAATAATGTAAATATAAGAACATAAACCCAGCCATACCTGATCAGACTGATAGTCCATATAGGTCAACATCCTGTTTTCAACAGTGGTCACAAATAAATGCTACTTAGGCCAAAACACAAGGCCAAAGAGCTTGGAGGCAGTAGGTGCCTGGACAACATCAACAGCTTACTGTGGTAAATTAAAAAAAAATTCTTTCCCCTACTTAGAGAACTATGTTTGGTAGAGGAGCTTATTGTGTTTTCTTATTAGGGAAAAAAAAATGGTTTAATTATGATCCCAAATGAATGCCCCCCTTTAATTCTTGAATGCATGTATAGCTCCCATTTTATAGGGAGTAGTCAATTTATGTGGTTTGAAATAGAGGCTGGATATTAAGAGCATTTTTGGAGAAATCAGTGAATATGGACTGATGCAAAAAAGTGCCTTGCAATCCCAACCACTGAGCTGTCTGGTTTTATCCAAAATTATTAAAGATAGATCTTCTTTATGAATTTACTCTTTGTGTGAATTCCCAAGAACAACTGCTGTGAAAGGAATGCATCTATGTGTTTAGTTAAAAGACAATGCTATCAGAGGTCTTCCCCTTATCTTGTGAAATTTTGAGAAGGGCACCTCTTTATTCTCTTCCTCAAGATAACTGATCCTATGGGTGGCAGGCATCATAACCTCAAAAATTACTACGTTTCAGAGCCTGAATCAACAATCCTTAGTAGGCATCTCCTAGGACTCTTTAAATTGAATGATACTGAGGAATGTTGAAAGTAATTCTGCTTTTATTTAGTTGGCTTATTATCCATGTCCCTTACGTATGTTCGCTTTCACCTTTCATTTTTGGATAGTTAGAGATGTTGCCCGTGTTCTGTTACCTGCCCATTCTTTTTCAGTCCCCACAGGAGCAAATCTACAGTAGCAGCACTACACTGATTCTGAGCTTAAAACTTAAAACCAATGCAATTTTTCTCTCTCTTCATACACGTAGCCTGAAAGCTCAGCTTCTCTATCAGTATGTGTTTGGGGACATCAGGAAAGGTGGCGAGAGTTTGAAGTCCCAGCATTCTGTGGATGAGACCCCATTCTAGGCTGCCTGATATTAACTGAAACCACCATGATCTGACAGCTTTCAGTTGCCCTGAAGAGATGAGCAGCTGACTCTGGCTGAAGCTAGATAAGACAGTAATGAAGCTATGGAGAAAAAATGTTCAAAAGGAAACGCTCTTCCCCAAAAACAATCACTCCCATTGAATGCAAGCCTTTAGGGTCCTCTTAGCCTGTACTGCACAGTCAATAGCCGTGGAGGTGAAAAATGTTAATTATCATCTGTGGCTGGCAAGGAGATTGTGCTGATTCCTATTAATGTAAAACTGGCCAGTGTGACTGATGTAGTTCTAAGATGCAGACTGGAACTATTGTAAGTGTTAATATATAGGAGTAATTCGTCATGGAATGAAATGGAAAGACTGAAAAGGGCACAAATCTTTGAATATGCAAAAATTTGCAAGAGGGGAGACTGATTAACTGGACTATATATCCATTAAAATTGGAATAAAAGGTTATTGTGATGGAGGAACCAGCCTAGAGGGAGATTAGTGATGGAGCTTCTGAAGGATCAGTTCTGGGATCAATCCAATTTATAGTTTTCCTTATGATATCGACACAAAACCAAAATTATGCTGATTAAATTACCAGTGGCCCAAAGTAGGGAGATACCATTAGATGACAAACTGGAACATGGTTCAGAAAGAACCAAATGACCATAAGGATCTAAGTCTGAGGAACAAGTTGATTTTTAATATTTCAAAGTATTAAGATCATGTATAGAACTAATAACCAGAAATTTTGGGTCATGCTCAGAGTTCATGAGTTGGAAATGATAAAGTGGGAAAAAGATGCAGGACATCTGTGAGCTGTCAGTGTAACAGAACCATAAAAAAAAAAAAAAGTAAGTGCAATCTTAGGACTTGTAACAAGCAAGTGAAAGAAGAAATAAAGTATTAGCAGGAAGGTACAAGACAGTACTGTATAGACTTCTGAGCAAGCATGTTCAGGAGACACAAATTGAAGCAGAACAGATGGTGATGCAAAAGGAGAGTTTATAATACAAAGGGGATTAACAAAGTTTGTCTGGTTTAGCCTCACTAAGTCAAGGGTTAGAAGGCAGAGGTTCTAGAAACCCACAGTGGAGCCTGGAGAAGGCAGTCGTGAGAGAAGAAGAGGTCTTCAAGCTAAAGGGCAATGTTGGCTTTAGAGCACATGATACAAACTTGCCAAGGAAAACTGAACTTCCTTCTAATTTCCGGACTTCTGACAATCAGAGCAGTGACATTCTGCTACAGCCTTTCAAACAGACTTGTGGGACAAGAAACACAAGTCGTTTTACAAAGGACTGTGATCAGTTTAGTGAAAGGCTATATTATACGGTTCTTGCAATAACAGGAATCATTAACAGCCTTTTCATCTCTCACTTGACATTAAATAGTCAGATAGGTGCTTCCAGCAGCAGTGGAACCAATGAAACCTGGTTTTCCAGAGGTTTATGTCTTGGGATAGGATTCTCCTCTAGACCCCTTGATGTCTGAAAAGAGGCTACTTGCTGCCTATCCCTCAGTAGGGACATTCCTGCATTTCTCTACCTGGCTGTCTAGTTTCACACACTAGTAAGAAACAGGTACCCTCTGATGAATTTGGTTGAAACTGGCTAGCAGGTTTTTGGGAGAGATGTGTGACAGTATGAAGACATTGACTCATTTCCTTCAAAAACCAGTCCAAAACCCCAAAGCTGTTAGGGGAATAGATTTCTTATGTTAGGGGTGATTCAGCTGGAAGGCTTAAACATCACCAGACCCAATTTGCTTTCCAGTAGAATAAACACTTTGCTGCTCTGACAGACTCTCTGGTAATGGGAAATTGTGTAAGCAGCCTACTGCTCCCCACTGGAGTCCTTGTTCTGTCAACCTGGTTTGCTCTTCAGATGCACAGAAAGAAATAAACTATTCCATAATAAAGCCGAGAACCTTACTTTCTTGACAGAGGAGCAGTGGTACTGGTTGTTCTTTAGCTTACACTTTATCTTCAGGGCTAAGAAACACAAGATCCAGGAAATGCAAGGTGGAAGTAGAAGGAATTAATAAATTAATGTACTTGACTTACTATTTTCAAGCAAAGGCTCATGAATGAAGCTGCCCAGAAGCTGGCTGCATTTTCTTTCCAAATGAAAACTAACTCCTTAAAAAAACAATTTTTGGGTTGTCTTCTCTTGGTCAGCTTTAATTTACAAATGACTGCTTATGATTTATGTTCATGTAGTCCCACCCTAAATTCCAGAAAGGGACTGTTTGTCATTTTTTGTGCTTTTAAATGAAGACCATTATTTTTCAGATCTCCTGGACTTTACACCAGGGAAAGAAGATGGGAAAAAAATTACTTCAAAGGCACAGGCATCCAGCACAGGCACTGAAATGTTGAATCCTGAAGACTTTTGCATTTGTGCCTTTTCATTTTGCTGCCCAAGCTGTCTTACTGCCTCCTTGTCCCTGTGGCAAAAGCTGTCAACCATTAACCTACAAATGTATGACTGTTATGTGGGAGAGACAGAGTGCGGAAGGAAAGAGTGGTTAAAGGAAGTGTTTGAAGGGACCTAAATGTATTCTTTTGTTGGTCTAACTGTGGAATGTAGTAATGGTAGATGACTGTCAAATTATAATCAAAAGCATGTAGGTGGAAAACCAAATGGGTTTGGTAGGAATAGTTGTGACTACAGGCTGTATGTTCCTGGCTTGGAGATAACTAAGCATCCTGAAGTCTTGTTTGGTCAGGTCTTTATGATCTGGGAATGGAGCTGATTGCCTGTATCCTGTGTGGGCAATTACACCATGCATACAGTGCATGGAAATGGTGTATGTGTGACAACTGGTGAAACTTTCGGTGCTGACTGTGAGTTAAAGCAAAAGAAGTGTTTCTGCTCACACCGCAAAGCTCCTACGTGCATGGAGATAATATGTGTGTTTTGGACTGCAATTTCAAAGCCTTTATCCATAAGACCTGTTCCTGCTCCCACTATAGTTGTGGTAGAACCTCCACTGTCTTCATTGCTATAGGAGCAAGGAATAACAGCTTCTTTCTGAGGACAATGAGAATTACCAGTAAATATGCACTCAAACCAACGTAAGCAGGTATTATTAATGTTTAATTCTGCATGTCCTGTTTCCACAGTAGCCCAAACAATTTTGAGAAGCTAAGCAGCAACAACAAGCCTTTTAATTATTCTTTTCTGTCATTCACTTAGAATCCTGTTAGAGTGCAGCAGTCTAGTTGTGGAAGACTTTTTAAGAGACTCTGAAAAATACTTTTGGGACACAGCAGACTACACTGGTGCCAGTTTGTGTCAGAGTCTGATGCTGTCTGAATGCCTCTAGCCAAGGCCTCCTCAAGCTCCTTAATTCTAGTACCTCTAATAACAGCTCCAACTCTTGAATAAGCTTTGTTTCCACATTCCATCCTTGCATATCAGCTCCCACAGAAATGTGTTTTAATCAAAGCCTCTTCTCAAAAAAAAAAAAACCAAAACCCCCAACCCAAAAAATGGTCATTTTTCTTTCAAAGATAATTGCCTACATGTAGGCTGTAAAATGTCACATTACCATACAAAGACCCTTTAAGAAAACACTGAGTCCTGTTGGAAGCACATTCTGCTAAGGAATTCAGCTGTCTTCTGTATTTGATAACATTTAAGCCTAGTTCTGGGACTCTGAAAATGCTTTGGCAGTGCCCAAGTTATAAGCCTGGCCTTGAGACGGAAACAGAACACCCTTGTCAGGAGCATTTCGTTCCCGCTTTGCTGCGGAGAAGCCCAAGATATGGCGATGTTAAAATGGTTTGGTCAAAGTGCTGTGACAGAGCTGGGGAGACAGATTTGGGATACTGCCTGCAAATTCTGTGGTTTTATTGGAAAGACATTCCTTCCTGCTGATTTCTCAGCATTCCTCTGTCTTTCTAGAAGGACTCTGCATGGAAATAAACTATTCTTTTCAAGTTTATTCATTCGTGCCACTGGGCACTACCCACTGCCAGAACCTTCCTGGTCACATAATTATCCCAGCAACTGCCAGCAGTGTGTTGCAGAGGATTATGCAGCAGGAGCAGATGAACTGCTAAACAGATCCTGTTTTTCTATAGATGGTATCAGAAAGGAAGAAGGACAAGGATTAAAACAGGGGAATATCACAGAAAGAGGCATTGCTGCTCCTGAGCTCAAATGTCTTTCACTGTTTTTGAGTTGATGGCTGCAATGCTGTAGATGCAGCTCAGAATTGAAATTAACTCTCTAGAGCTGTAAACGAACATTAATTAGAGCTCCTTTGCAATAAAATGGGTTCTCCTCATCCATTTTAAAACTGGATGAGTCAAAGCCCAGAAAAAGGAATGAAGAAAATAATCCCTTCTTTGGCAGACATATAGGCAGGGTGTTAATTAATAGGGCTTGTAATTTTTATGATTCTTTGACAGTGTCCTTCAAACCCCTGCAGGATTAATGAGTAAAAGGCCTGTAGTCCTATTTCTTGGGAGTATTACAGAATACTTTTACTGGGTATGAGGTAGCCAGGAAGAAATGTCCAGACATGAACACTTCATTGGCAAGATGTGAATATTGCACTTTGGTTTTGATTCTGCCTCTGAGTTTTCAATCTGAGGTCGATATTTTTCAAGTCAGAAATTAACACTAAGCAACCCACCTTCATGTTTTGAGAAGTCTGCTGCAGGGAAATCTTAATACTTTTACGTAGAAGCCCTTCACGCAGATTTAAAGACCAATAGTAGGTACCTAGGTTTTGTTATTATTGGCACAAATAATTTTTTCCCCACAGTCCACTCAGATTAATGATGCCATTACTTAAGTAATTGTCATTTGGCCAGATTTAGGGTTGGAGTAAGAGCCTGCTACCCTGGCTCAGACAACTCAAAGGCATTAGGGGCTTCCGGGCATTAGAGGTTTCCCCTCTCAAAGATCATTCTCCTTGAATGAATAAACAACCCTCTAGGGATAATGGTACTCTGTGTGCTATGTGAGGTCCCCTTTAATAAACTTCTAAGAGTATGTAAATACTTCTCAACAGACTGTGATGTGGATATCTTCATTTCATAACAATAGCTGTACTAACCCTGGAACTGGAAGTGGTATAGGCTTGTGCCCTGCCTAATAAAACTGCTAAGGTGAAAAAAAAAAACCTGCCAAGGTAAAAAAAAACCTGCCAGGCTCCCCAGTCCCAGAAAGACTTCTCTGCAAACATATGACGAAAACTTAATTTTCCAGACATACTTGTACCAGAGTTCTGTCTTGTGGGGCAAGTGGTGTGGAGTGACTGAGGAGGAGCTGTGGAAGGAAGATGGAAATTTCTCAAATCACTTGTGTGTCTGTGTGTGAGAGAAGGGAGGAAGTGAAGTCTCTTTGTCCATTGGATGTACCCCAGCCAGGATATGTCTCCACTGCCCTCAAACTAGTGACATGGCCAGAGATCCATCCTAGCTAGGTTTAAACTGCCTCATTTTGCCATTGGTCCAGTGCAGCACAGAGCCCAGCGTAAGCTCATTTTCTTCATCTCCTTAGCTGGGTTTCACTCCTAGTCTGACCTCCACTCTGTGAGATCAATATTGCACGCTGTACCCAGCATAGCTAATTTTAAACCTGGACATACATCTGTGCTATACAGTAGGTCAGTGGGATGGCTGTGCACTCATCGTGGCAAGAGTACCTTCCTGTTGTCACTCGTTGTGCTCAGACATGCGAGTGAAATCTGCCACAAAGAGGCAGCAAGCTGAGCTCTGTTGTGGTTCATTAGGAACAACGAGCCCTGCCGGGCCCACATCCCGTCTGATGTGCTGCTGTTGTATTCCTCTTGCTTCCTGTCTTACTTCCTCCCCACTGCTTCCTGCCTCTCTGCTGTACCTAGTGTGGTGCACAGCCGAAAGCTCTGGTGCACAGGGTCACAACTGTAAGATGCCCAGCACAGTATGGGGCATGATGAGATACTGTGCTTGAGCTAAGCCCTTCTTACGGTAAGAAGCTCTTCTTCTGATCCCTGTTTGTTTGATCTCAGCAGTGTGAATGTTGATCTAGGTAAGAAACCTTTCCACTGGGAAATACTGTATTTCAAAAGTGAATTGCACCTGAAAATGAAGGGTCAGATTTTCAGTCCCCACCAAGATCCCTTTGAACAAGAGTAGTGACATGGAAGCGCTCTCCATGCCAGCCTCACAGCCAGCTGTGGTTTCTGTGCCATCATATCTTAAATAAGCACAATAGACTTAATTTCTGGTTGCTGCCTTTGGCTTGAGGTATATATATTGAAGATAGTAGGGGGGAGAGCTAGGACACAACGTGGCCTAGCAGTCCCAGGCTAGAGGGATGGTTTGAAAGGAATATGTGGACAGAGTGCCCTGGAGCTTTTCAAACAGGAGCTGACCCCTGCTCACTTCAGGGTTAAAAGCTAGAAAGGAGATTATCTGCCTTTGATTCCCCTGCCAAAATGAAAGCTCAAGCACTCAAACAGAGTCTTTAATTTCTGAACCAGACCTGTGTTGTGCTGAACAGCACCTGCAGAGGCAATAGTTTGGCTAAAATGGCAGAGACTCTCATTGCCTGGACTTGGCTACAAATGTATCATCAACTAGAGCCAGGTTATTTCCTGAATGGTATTTACCTATTATGGGTTTGTAAGGGCCCAGTGGGTGGAAGTGATTGTTTAATAACTGATTCTGATAGGGAACAGCTCATTATTTTATATGCTTTAAAAACATCGTGTTGAATGAAAACTGGCATCTGCTACCAATGAAACAAACCCAAAACCTCTTTTTTGGATCTCTTTAACAGAAGCCAGTGTATTCTTTTGTCTACAGCACTTCTGCAGTGAGATACTTTCTAGTTGTTTTCCTTTCTTTGGATCTTGACTGAAAGCTGAGGGGGAGGTATCTGCCTAAGTTATACTAAAAGAGAGGGAAAATCCCTTAAAGGTGATGGTAAAGATGAAGGAGATAGAATAAATCTTTCCTCAGAAAGGATTGCACTAATTCTCAAAATGTTGGGCTAGTGTCTTCCATGAACTAGATTAGTGGAATGAATGGGAATTCAGCAATGAATGGGAATAGTAGCATCCTGAGGACAACTGTACTTTCAGAAACAGCGTATCTGTTACATTGCTATCAGGGAGCTGCAAAATAGTTTGGATTTTTGTTACAGTAGATGCTGCAGATAGTTTTTGCCTCGACAGATATAGTTTAAATGAACACAGAGATCTTGGTCTCGCTTTACAGGTGGAGATTATTCAGACTTAAACAAAAATGAATGCAGGTATAGTATGATAGTACTAGCCACTTGAAGACTCCAAAAGGTTGTCAGTGTTGTAAACTACTGTCTGAGGACTTGCCTCTTCTCTGCCTTTTCACAGACTGGGGGACAGCATATGCACCAACGTTCTACTTTGCAAGAATTAGTGCTTTCAAAAAATTAAAGCAGATGGCAACGTGCACTGTGTTTATGAAGTGCCGTTTGCGAAGATTGCAGCTCCCCGTATGAGGTATTGCATACACGTTCAAGTGGAGATTCCTTAGGGGCTAACAGAGCAGGAGCAGCCATATACACCACACATTAGGTACAGAAGCACTTTTTCAGTAACCCCAATGGAAGTTTACAAGCTGGTTTTCAAACCGATATGTGAGATATAAGTATTCTGTGTGCCAATTGCTTGGCGTATTAGTAAAGTAGAATGCCCCTCTGTTCTGTCCTGTCCCCTACTTGTTCTGACAGCTCAGCAGCTAAGACGCATATCTAAATAGGGTTTATATAATATAAGCTAGAAATAATGAATTTTATTTTGCTAGAAACAACAAAATAAATCTAGGACTCTAGGAAGTCTAAAAGAAACACCTGATGGAGAAAGAGGTTTTCAGCCAAACAGATTTGCTAAGAGTTTCTTTTTGCAGACAGTTTTCATTGAGGGGAAAAAGGCAAACAGTTGAACATTTTTCAAGTAATAAAATGGATTTAGAAAATTATTTTCATTCCCTGGATTTGTCTGTCAAACTTGATGGTACCTGCACTATGGGAAAGAGCTTGCAAGAACGGAGGTCACCATGCCTCACCAAAGGTGTAGTTTGACTGAGAGCTCTGCCTCCTGGGGAGAATGTGAGCAAGAAGTGTGTACTAGTTCAGGGAGTTGTGGCTTGATATTTTGGTGAGACAAAGCAAAATACTCTGCTTCAGCTTCATGTTTTTAACCTGAGATTTCACTCTGGGAACACCGAAACTTTGAATATTTTCATCTTTAAGGGAAAAAAGCCAGGAATATTCTTAGTCTGGCAAATCTGAAAGTCCAAGTTCTCTGTCAAAAAAACCACAACCAACCAAACCACAGTTCGTTTTCAGAAAATTATCCAAAGAGGAAACAATTTTCTGCCTAGCCTTTATTCCAGTAGGAGACTGTTGTGTTGACTTATGTTCAGCCGAGTAAGAGATGAGCTAAGGATCTTTCAACCATCAGAAATTGTTTCTGCAACTTGGACAAAAGCACTACAGGGAAGCCTTTAGAACTAATAGGCAGGTCTTAGAAAAAAGCCTGGCAACTTTGCATCCCATCGCCACTGTCTCTGCCCCTCCAAAAAAACCCCAAACAAAAACCCATCAAAAAACCTCAAAAAAAGGTAAAAGAAAAAGAAGGTCTGTAATCAGGTTTTGTCTGTATGGGATGAAATCTCATAGACACTGATGGAGCACCAGCATAGTAACCCAAAGCCAGTGGGGCTGTTTTCCTCAGAACAAAGCTTCTTTCAGAGAGCTATTATTTCTGTTTGAGAATAATGTGCTCTGGCAACGAAATTTTCATGTATTTTATGCGTTCCGCTGTTTGTCAGTGAAAGTGCTTTATCACAGGCTTGTCACCTGGCGGGACTCAGGCCCAGCTCTCCTCTAAGTGGCTAATGCTATCACCTTTCAGTCATCTGCGACTGACAAACTCACCATCCCATATTACTGTGAGCATTGTGGGTATGCTGAAGTATTAAAAGCTCTTTCTTGTTCCATCAAAGGAAGAATTAACCTTTTGATCTACTTTGCAACATTCTGAACCCTGGGTTGTTTGTTTCATGTTAATGAAATTCAATCTTTGTGCAACAGCAGAGGCTTCTTAAGTCTTACAATTCTTCAGCAGAGGCTGGGAATGGAAACCTGATCTCACTAATATAATCTGGAGCCTTGTTGTCAAGGTCATTCAGCCTTTCTTGAACAGAGAGAAACTGCAGGAAAAAGAATGTAAACTGTTTTCTGTTTTATTTTTGACTGTTCATTTGACAGAAGGGATTTTTTTCCTCCTCATCTTTAATATTAGGTCTATAGCAGTCCTATAAACAGCCTCTCACCAAACAGCTGTCTTGAAGCAATCCTGTGAAAAGGTCTTATATTCTTAACTCTGCATCGCAGAATAGCTGGGAGGTCTGTGCTGAACTAATAATATTAGAGATTATTCTAGATATTTCTAAGTATGAATTTATTTTGGCTCTGTATATCAAGAACATGCATAGAATACGATTATTGGTAGCTTTCTTGAAGGATACTAATGGATTGTCCTCAGTCCAAGAGTTGAGGATGACATGGTGGGATAGTGACAATGACACTAGGTTCCTTCACTGATGATTAAAATAGTGGAGATATTGGCACACTCCAGTTGGTAGTGCAGGGTTGTTTTCCAAAGCACAGTTTGCAGTGTTGTGTGATGTAATACGACATATGAGGTGAAGACACTGGTTTGCTGTTTGCAGAAGTTTTCCACAGCCCTTTTCCTTGTTTGGATCCCTTGTGTGGGACACATGCAACTTCCATGATGACAGAGCATGTGGCTCATCGCTTGAAGCAGATCACTTCTGTGGAATGCACTACGCTCCCAGGATGGTGATCTTAAAACTTTTTTGATTCCTTTTTTATTTTTGATAGGCCATACAGTAGGCAACTTTCAGTTTATGCACTCATAAATCCTTGTGCTTGTAATAAAACTACTGAAATGAAGATACGGTTCAGATAATCCCAGAAGAATTTGGAAGCTTTCCTGGAACTTCCTTTGGCTGTCAGACTGGGGCAGACAGGTGGCTTAGCGCGCACACGCATGAGAGGGAGAGAAAGAAAGAGAGGGATGGAGTTTTTAATATGATTCTAGGTATCACCTAGTTCTAGACAGGCTGGGAATGCGGAGAGATGAGCTTTCATCCCACTATACTGGTACTTCCAGTTCAGGCTCTAAGCACAAATACGGAGGCACAGCAGACAACGGAATTCTTTGAATAGCAGCAAGACAAAAATGGGATTGTTTTTGGGTCTACGTGAGCGAGCAGCAAGACTCAGCCTCTGCCTTACAATTGAAAATGTAATAAATTGTGCGAAGTTGGGTATGGCTGTCATATTACTGCTTGTGTACAGACGGAAATTGAAGCCGCAAAGAGGGAAAGGGGCTTTCTAAAGATGATACAGCAGTTCTTCAGCAGAGGCTGGGAATGGAAACCTGATCTCATGAATATGGTTTGGACTCTTAATGTCAAGGTCATTTGGCCCTGTCTGAGCAGAAAGAAACTGCAGAAAAGAGAACATAAACTATTTCCCATGTAATTTTGAACTGTTTATTGGACAGAACTGCATTTTTTTGCCTTACCATTAATAGAGCTCCTCCAGCAGTGCCGCAAAACAGAAAATGCTTCAAGATACGGAAATTGCCTGAAATGGATAAATATTTTGTTGCCTAGTCCCACACCATATCACTATTTTTTTCTTCTTTTTGGTTTTTTTCAGTGTGAAAAGAGACATTTAAAAGCTGGTATCGATGTTTAATTTGTAGACTGTAAAAGCAGGAGATATTTGGGAGGTTATGTCGATACCGTGTGGGATTGTGTTATTCCCAGTGCAGTTCATTCTTGTATAGAAAACTAAACTCCAAATGTGCAGAGGATATCAGTTCATTGTTTCACTGATGACAATATTTTGCAGTCGTACTAATAGCATGGCATTTAGCCTGCATGGACCAGAGCTGCAGAGCAGAGGTGCCTCACCTGTTTAAATTCCTCTTCATGCCTCTGGGAAGCAAATTCACAGGTAGAGAGGCTGGACGTGGTAGAAAGGGCTTCCACTCACCTCTTCTCTTGTTCCAACCCAGGTCTGGATTTCTGCCTCTCTTGACTCAAACAGGGCAAGATCACAGCTGGGAAAGGTTAGTTCTTAAGTGAGAATTTCAACAAAGCTTAGCAAAAGTTTTTGTCGGAAGTGTTTTCTACTGTCAGAAGTTAGAGTCCTCTTTCTCCTGGCATGTATCTAGCTTTTTAGCCAGGCTGTGTCACCTTCCTTATTTTCATCTAACATCTACATTTCTTAAATAATTACAGAACTTTTACTGACTTGATTTGTACTACCTACTTTGAAAGCTGCATACATACAGCTGCAATTTACACCTGCAAACCTCAGAATAAACAATGATGTTGTGTCTCTGAACAGTTTCACCCACGTGATAACATAGTCTTAAATTAATTTGAGTAGCCAAGGTGCTGAAGAAAGGAAGTTGGTTTTGATCTGCCCCCACTAAACTAATTTTTCTTTGCATCTCCTTGCACGTGTTTATCTCGTGTGACGTGTGCATCTCTTTGCATGTTTGCATGTCTTTGCATGCACTGTTTAATGGTCCTCTGTAAATTGAAGCACTCGAGTAGGAAAAAGAAATACAGAAACCAAGAAAAGAATGCTTTAGTTGAGAAATTAAAAGAAAATGTTTTCAAAATAAAAAGTATATGTTTTAGCCATTTGCAATAAAACATTTCTGTTGTAGCTACTATGGTGGGCATTAGGACATCATTCTATATGATTAAGACTACATAACTGTCTATTAAGTGTAGTTGTCCTCCATTTTCAAATTATATGAATACTACCATAACTTTGTATAAATATTTAACCTTTTCTATTGGCTTTCTGAGACCTTTATTGTGGAGCTGACTATTTGCTAGTATGGAAGAGGTGAAAACACTTTGGAAGAGAGGCAGCGTAGAAGATTAGAGAAGGAGGACTATCAAATTCAATTATTTTTCCCTTGGAATGTTCTTGGCTTCTTTTTGTTTCACAAGATTTTACTATCTGTATTGAAGCTTCCCCATAAGCTTAGTATTTCTTTGCAAGGTATGCCACCACTTTTGTCCATTTTGGAGAGTTTGCTTGGCACTATTCTCACAGAATATGTCAAGTCTTCCATTATTAGATACTGTACCAATAGGTTTTTCCAGCAATATATAGTGGGAGCTGTTGCCCAGGTCCATGGTTTTAAGATTGCTTTTTATTTTTCCTACAAAGAGCAACAACAAGTGTAGCTTCCTCATGACTATCTTAAATCTTCTGAATGGACCGAATCCCAATACACATGTCTATAAGTCCTGTTCAAGGTCTGTCTCTAACAATTTTTTATTGCTTTTAAGATGGATTTTCAAAATATTTTTACCATCTAGTATTCCCATATTGTATGTAAGGAGGAAAACCAGACTGTTTTGCATTTCATATAGACATCTGGGGCAATATTATGTGTTTTGTGAGATAACGATGGGGAAATACATGCTCTGCAAGCTAGATAGTACTGAATCCTGTGTGATGGTTAGTTTGGGAAAAAGTATTTATCATCTGCATGATGTCCTCTCAGTCTTATGCTGCTATTTCATATTTACAGTCTAGACTAAATAACTTAATAGTTTTTATGCGGTTTGTCTTTTAAAAACAGCTATGAATCATATATTCTAGACATAATCTTGATCATGGAGACTTCAGCCTTTGCATTATACTTTCTAATGAAGCTAGCCTAGTTTGTTTCTTGTCTGGGAATATTATAAATAACATAAGCAAACAGTGTACATTTATATTGAACATCCCCCTTTCTCCTTCCCTTGCCTTTCCCCTTCCTCCTGGTAAGAAATCATCTATTTACTGCAGTTTCTAGCAATCAAGATATGAAAGTATTTTTACCTTCCTTCTGTTTAAGATACTTTTCTGAGATCTGATTTATTTTATTTTTTTTTTACTCAATAGTTAGTCTCTTCTGTGATCAATTAGTAAATACAGTTTTGATTACCAGGTGATATTTCATGGTTGCCAGAGTTTTGGAGGAAAAGTCTTGTAATTGCTATAATGAGAACTAGTTTGCCATTTTATGATCCAGTCATAATTGCCTCTTAATGCTTCATCCCACAGAGGACCTGATACACACGACCCTAAATTATTGTTTGAAATATGCTACCACTGGTTTTTCCATCCTATTCCCTCCCCTTTGACATGTTCTAGTTCTTGCCCATTGGAATCTTTCTGAAAAATTTTGTCTTACTTTTCGGCTTCGTTTGTTTGCTTTGACAAGAGAGTGGCAAGAAGTTATTTTTAAAGTTTCTGGATTTTACTGCACAGGGTTCTAATGAATGGCTTAATGTTTCATTTCAGTTATTCTTCACTATAAGCAGTGAACTGCTGCTTAAATATTTCATTTTGTTATTGACTACATTCAGCAAGTGTTCACTCTTTTTAAGTGTTTCATGGACCCAAGATTAGACTACTGTAATATACATCTGCTGGGGTTTTTTTGCTCAACTATTGCTTATATCCTCTTAAGAACGATTTCTGTGCTCATTGTTATTATTTCATAATTTTATTCAGTATCTCTGAATTTTAATGAAAATCATTTGGTAACGAAATCAAATCATGGAGATAATAAGGACAATTTTTATCTTGTTCTCCCATACAATGACTTTTGTTTAGTTTTTCAGCCTTTTTCCCCTCCAGGAAAAGCCAGAGGATTTTTATAGATAATTTTGATCCTCATTTGAATATGTCTCCCAAAACAATTTCTCCAAAATATGAAGCACTTAGCATTGATAGCTGAACTGTTAGTTTTCTTCTTTATGCTCTAGGTGTGCTGTTCCATACAGAAAAATCCTCTTTTATATTAACCAAAGAGCTTATTTCTTTTATAAAGCCTTTTGGGTGCTGTTTTACCCATGTAAGAATTATTATGTACAATCCTCAGTAGCAACATTTTAGACTCTCTCATTTACATTAAAGAACGAGGTTTATAAGACTCTGGATTTAAAAAAAAATAATCCATGTTTGATTTAAGTTTTAAAATTGGATCTTTGTGACAAGATGATGAACAGCAAACCTTCTGTCACCCAAGAGTAAAGTGTTCTTGCAACCAGGGAGCTCAAACATTTTGCAGCATTTACCAGCATATCCATTTGTTCAAGAATCTTCTCTCTCTTTAACAGTTTCATTGCCTTGCTGAGGTCACCTAGTGGCTCTGGTGTTATATTAGAATCGGGACATTTTGAAATCTGTTTGGATACTAGCTCCTGCAGCATAGCAAACCTTCTCGATTTGCTTGTTCACTAGAGTTTATTTCCTAAAATGCTCTAGAGTCGTGAACAGTCTTGCTTTTTTAATATCCCATTTTTGTCTTCGTGGTTGGCTGGAGACATTTGTTTGAAGTAACTCAAACCCATAACCTCTGTGATTTCTTCGCCTCTTAAGAGTCTTTCTTTGGCAAATAGGTGAGATGTCTGGGATTTTCCTGATAGCAGTGTTTTTGACGCAACCTTCACACTCTTAATCTCTTGGAATAAGTCTCATCATTCTTTAGTGATCTTGCATCTTTATGCAAGTGAGGTACCGAGAGGTCTTTAGACAGCACCCTTCCCACAACTAGAGAAACCAAATAGGACAAGATCAAGAAAAGCAATACAAAACACTAGTATGTGTGAGGTTAATATTAAGCCTTACTGTTTACGCGAGAAATTATTGAGCTTTCTTGAATACAAACAATGAAATAATTTTTGTGAATCATTATGTATAATACAGTGGTGAAGCTTTATTTAAGTAGAATTTGTGAGCACTGGCAGGGAAAAAAAAAAGCAGTGTTTCTCAACAGGAAGTGCACTGGAGTTCATTGGTATCTAGTATTTTGGAACAAATATTTGGTTAATGACAATTGACAAAGACCATCAAAAGTATGCAGAAGGCTGAAATGAAAATATTTAGCGTTAATCAGTAATCACTGTAGTGGTAATTAAACATGATTCTGTCTTCAAGTGACAGTTAAATGGATATGTGGCAAAAGCTATCCATAATTTTCTTTGTATTAGCTTCTCTATACTTCTTTAGGATAGCTCATATGAATGAAGACTTTGCTTTTGCTAAATAAATATGATTTCAAATGAAAACTGCAAGCTGCTTTGTTATGCAGCTCTGGGCTTGTCAGTCAGTTACTTTCAGATTTCTTTGGGAAGTTCAAAATGAAGCACATTAAGCTTTTGGTTAAGACCAAACCTGGGTAATTGGTTTGGTTAAATCAGCAGAGCTCATTTGACTTCAGTTAAAAGTCTTGCTCTCTATGTCTGATTCTCAGTGATGCCCTTGTATTTACATATTTAAAAACTGGGAGTTTCAGAATCCTACCTTACCATGATAATAGCATTTTTCCCCTGTTACATGCAAAGCAGAGGAGAATTAGGACCCAGCTTCCAGTTAAATTTGGAAAACGGGAACAGCAGTGGGAGACAGCTTTTAAGTATATTACAAAGTAAAACAACTATAATGCACTCTTTGTTTATTTTTTATCACCTTCCTTATATGTGTGAATAGTCACACTGAGGCACAACTATATTTAATCCTTGTTTAAGTCAGCTTCTGTCAACATAAGCTGTAGAGCAAGGCCAAGGCAGTAAAACCTCACTCAGGAGCGGAAGCGATGCAGCATGAATTGCATCAACTCCACGCCTTTCAGCACACAAAAACAAGAGCAGTGCTGCAGTGCCTGGGACCTGACCAGGGCCAGGGCCACCAGGGAGGGCATTCTTCAGTGGGCTTTTGGTTCAAAAGACAGTGTCCTCACCCAGCAGACAGGCAGGTAACAAAGCAACCTCTCACTCTCGTGAGGGCAAAACCCTGTGATTCAATCCAGTAAACTGGAATACCAATAGGGTGACTCTGGAGTTGAATTTCTGCTGTTCTTGCCACAGCAAAGCCTCAAAATGTCAGGAATTGTCAGTCCATCTAGGCCTTAGTAACGTTTTCATCTTTGTACACTGGTAAATGAAATAGAGACGCTATGAACTGAAAGTCAGTTAATTCTTGACCCAAATAACTAAATGATATTGGTATGGAAGCAGTGTAATAGATTCTCAATCTGATGCACAGTTGTTATGAGATATATAAAGAATGATTGACTGTCTTAAATTTGTGGCTTTGTTCTTCATGTTCTCCTACACGAAATAGCACAGGAAACAACTACCTGGTGATTGAGAAATTAGCAAAAACTAAATTTCATAGGTCTTAGAGAAACATTTGAATTGCTGGTCTAATACTGCTGCATTTCTACAGAGTCTCTTACAAATCCTGACTGATGTCATGAAGTGACATCATAGTGGAACATTATACAATGCTATTTTAGATGTTTTAAAGTCCCACACTAGTAGTGCACTAGCTGAGAATAAAACCTCAGGACATCCAGTAACTTTTTTCCACATACTTCCGGTGGAAAACGTCCCTTCAGCTCTGTTTTTGACTGTTTCTAGTTTCCTCTTGTCATAGTGAGGATAATGTTTTCCCTAGACTACCATGAGTTGGCAGAAATGCTACTTAGTGTATTAACATAGTTTTGAGGACACAGAATGATGAATGTTATGCTAACATTACTTCACATCATCTTACTCTTTCATTTTTCAGATTAGTGAGTTTGTCTATTGCAAGACCCTCCCAAAATGGTTAAAGGCAAGAATTCCTCTGTGCCCTTATGCAATTCTGCCATTGTTTCTGTAAAGGTCAGTACATTAAACAGAAGCTGCAGTGATCTTTACGAAGGCAAGAGAACCTGCCTAAAAATGATAAAAGAGCAGCCACACACAGAGCCTCTGGTAACTCTCTCACCCAGCGAATTAGCTCCTTGACCTCTTGGGATTACTTCAGTATATTTTGCCTTGGAGTGAGGCTTGGTTTTAACCATAAACCAGTTTTGTCAGCGTAGTTAATCAAAAAGTAGAAAACTTCAGAGAGACATATCCCAGTGGAAGAAGCAGGGCTACTTAAAACCTTCATAGTGATACACTTCTCTGTAAGGGACAAGGGTGTCAGTTCTACTCAGCTACTGCAAAGGCTGCTGAGATTTTCATAGCTCAAGGCTTAAAACCACTGAGATCCCCTATTCCTTGTTCATATGGCTCTCCAGATAGACTAGGAGTTCACTGAACTGGATATCTCTGGTCTGCCCTTTGAGAATGCTGTGAAACCTAGGACCCTGACATGTTTTCAGGCTTTTCAGGCTATGCCAAGCTCTGGCACAAGTTGTTGCTTCCATACTTAAGAATCTGGGAGCAGAGGCCACCTGAAGACCAGGAGTCCAGACGTTGATTGGTACACATCTGTAGAGCCTAAAATGTTTACAAGCAACTGTTTGATGATCAATGAATGATAATTTCTCAATTTAAATGTTGTTTTGTAAAGAAAATTCTGCCCTGCTCAAGGGACAGTCAGTCAGACTGCTAGTGTTAGGAGCCTGAGTTGTCCCATGCTGGAGACAGTGCCTAGAGCTTATATGTGTTTGGAGCTTCTTTGCTTTCCTGACATCCCACATTGGCCAGGGTAGGAAGATACAAGTAGGCAGGAGAAGGTCTCCTGAGTCCCATCCTGTCTGCCACATGTCCTGACACTCAGACTCTTGTTTACTGTTTGGTAGCTTATGTACACTTTTTAGAGAAAATAATGAAGACCACCTCTATTCCAGCAGCAAGGGATACCAAATTTGGAAATCTTCTTCCAAAGAGAACACTAAGATTGTCAGACTTCTGAAATTCCAGAATATTGTTTACCATGTCAGAAAGGTAACTACTTCATGCCTCAGTTTACCTCCGGTACAGGTCATCTACCGCTAAGATGGGTGCTAAGGGGAGTATGGATGTATACTTCAAATGTTACAGTGCAGAGCTGCTATAGAACCAAGGGCTGGGAGCTTCACCATCTTCAGGGAAGTGTCTATAGGTAGTAGATGCTCCTCAGTACCTGGATTTGAACTTGGCAGGAGACAAAAGTTGCTACTGGTGATTTGCCTTTAAGAGGCAAAAATGCTGTTGAGCTTCTATTGACATTCCTAACTTCTAAGTTTGAAATAGCTGATTTCAATACAAATAGAAAACTGAATGGGGATTTCTCCATTTCCATCCAGGATGTGACACTTCACATAAGGATCTGTGAAGTAAAATACCAGAGAAGTGTGTAGAAGTATAGAATTGGCCAGAAAGTGTAATTAAAACAGCTTGGCTGAGAAATTTTTCAGAAGAACTTTTTTTTGTGTGAACTTAACAAATTTCAGGAAAATTGAATAAAAGGAAAAGTAGTTTTGCATAAGCTCATTTCAGAATTCTGACATTTCACTTAGTACAGGATGTTTTTACTTCAATACTCCTGTTGTTTCACAAACTTTAACTATGAGCGAACATTTTATGTTACTGCTGCCATGTGCCATGATCTGACAAAAGAGCTGTATTTATTGCAGAAATAATGAATTGAAGTTGTTACTTCGTTATGGTTGAAATATTTTATCTGCTTTCTAGATCAGAGTATCTTCTGTCTGCATCATAATGAAAGTGGTAACAAAAATAGGCAGAACTTTGATCTAGAAAAAGTACTTGTTCCAACAAGTAAGAACTTACTGTTCTTACAGATTTTTAAAATGAAGGAGTATCTGTGCTTCTTCAGGAAACTTCTCCTAACGTCCTTTAGAATTAAACTGTAAAACAAATATAATCTTTTTCTAGCACAGCGTAATGTCAATCAGGCAAAGGTTGAGAAGAATTTTGCGCCAGCGCAAATGCTGCATTTGCAGCTCATCTCAGCGTTTCTGCAGGAGGCTGATAGCAGGGAGATGAAACGCCAGTGTCTTTGCCTGATGGGATGCATGGGACCAAAGCCCGGGCATCCTGCCCTGTGACAACCTGCCTGCTGTTGTGGGAGACCAAGTGTGCTACACTCCTGACTCGAACTGTACTACCCAGTTCTCCCCAGCCCCACAGCCGGGATGTGGAGGGGTGGGAGCTGTTTCCGTTCATGAAAATGCACAGCCTGGTTGACCACTGCATTAGGTAAAAAAGGCTTTCTTCTAAGGCCAGGAGTCACTTGTCCTGTACTGCTGGGTTTTGAACACAGTCTGCTGCAATGCTGGAAAGAGAGCAAAAGGGCTGGATGGGGTAGGAAGGAAAAAAGGAGGACGGATTTCTGAACTGCCCCCAATTTAGGTAAGAGGCAAATATTACTTCTCTTTTGATGTGGTAGAAAGTCACTCTTGAAACACCAGCTAGCTGAAATGCAAACCAAGCCTCTCGCATGATTCTGGGAAAAATAATAATATTGCTAAGGAGAAACTTATCTTTAAAGAGGTTCATGGCTTCTGACAATGGTGGCTATCACAGAATGATTAGGGGATCTTGTGTGGAGCTGAATATGAGACCCAACTAAGCAGAAGAATCACAGAAAGTGCTGATAGAGAAGATACGCGCAAGACTAAAAGTAAACACCACTTTTTTTCTGAGCCATTTTTGCCAGCTGCTGGGAGTGGCTCCCCAACCCTGCCAGGAAATATTTCAGTATGTTCTCAACTGCTTCATTTTCTTCCAGCATGTTAGATCACTTGAGGGCATATATTTGTCTTGGTATATGATTATGCAATGCATTTTCTAGTGGTTAGAAACTAGAAGTCGTATCAAGATCACATCTGCTAACCAAGGAAAGAAGATGGCAAGGTTTATCCGTATACCTTTCACCTGCAGAATTATCTCATGCAGATCAATGTAGAAGAACAATAATGGCAAAGTCTGTAGAGAAGCTTGTGCCATTGCTGTCACAGATCTGTGGTTATGCGGAAGATTTCGGCCTCAGCAACCACCAACTGTCACCACCATCCTCTTCACCATTACACAATATATCTTTCCTGTTATTTGGATCACTGTGAGCAAGGTGCTTTTTGCAGAATCACATGTGCTATTTGTAGGTAACGGACTTCTGCAGTTTAATCTATTTATACATAATACAGTTCACGTCATCTTGAAAACAAGGAGAAAAGCAATATAGACAGTAGCAGGTGTGACAACAGTATATTATATTTAGCAATCGCATTATCTTCTAACATGCTGTTTATTAAATGTCTTCATTGCACACAATTACTTGGGGTTTTTTTGCTACTGACTTGTGTGGTTGTTTATTCCCTGTTTAATTTTGCAAACTTGTTAATAGTTACTTGCGACTTTCTTCAGGGAGCTTGACCCAGTTCATCCGAATGTCCGTAGTCCTAGCTGTATTTAGCTGGGGTTTTTATATCGTTCCACCTTCATTTCCTGCACAGCTGTGCGTGCTTCTTGCAGACCAAAGATCTGTACAGTCCTATCTATTTATTGATTACAAGACTCACACTGCTCAGGAACAGAAAGAAAAACAGCAGAGCCAGTGGCAGGTGGAACACTTTTGCCCAATTACAGTTGAAAAGTCTTTGTCATTAGTCCACTTATACCCATCACAACTCTCTTTCTCTTAGAGCATTCTGGACTGACCTGCCAGTAGAGCTTCCTTGGAAAGTTACCCCATCCAAGGCTCTGTACTAGGGTGATAGGGTGGTCAAGGCTGCATCCAGCATTGTCTGTTTCTCTGAGCTATCTAACCTGTGATAAATACTGGTTTTTTCTGTGTTAACCACCTGGCTCCTAAATGTATGAAATCCAAAGCTGCCGATTCATTACTAGAATTGCCTGTGGGACCCATGAGAGAAAGCACAAGTGGTTATTTCAGCAAACTGATCTCTTTTAGATGTCCCTTTCCAAGCAAGGGACTGTACTCTTGGTCATTATTTCTGTTTTGTCATAGACCAGAAACTTGCTATAAAACCCTATAAATCCCAAAGCTCCTCTATGTATAACACTATACACATACATAATATAGCAAAAATGTTTCTATCTAGAGGAATGATTATATCTTATAGATACCTGAAGTGTGAGATAGTAATTGTAGGCACTAGATGGTACTAGTAAAGATAAGCTTACAGTTGCATAGTACTCACAGTTAAGTAGTGAATATTTTTCCTGTATTTTCCATTTTGTGCTTACATCCTAAAAACAGATAAAGAGGGCCATTTTTTCTTGTAATAGTAATATTTCTTTCTAAACTACAACATGTGACATGACAAGATGACATTTTAGACTTGGTCTATGTCAGAAAGTTTCTGAAAGAACAGTTAAGACAACAGCAAGGAGAGATCATGTTAAAAGCAGCTAACTTCTTTCTGATAAGTAACAAGGAGAGGAGCTCCTGCCAGCTTGTCACTACAAGAAACAAACCCTATGATCTTAAACAGTTTTCTGCATCTGTGTTTCAGCGGTGGCTGACAGAGAAGCAAATCTGGTTTTTATCGTCCTCATGCAGGCTGCTGTAACGTCACTGTGGCTAACCTCTGATTGTGTCAAGGACAGGACATTCCAGTAACTTCAGGACAGAGAAACATGACAGAGAAAGCTGAGCAACAGCGTACTAGAAACAGAGAGAGGGAGGACAAATTAGCTGGAGAAAGTTTTTAGAAGAAAAGTAGCTCTTTTTATTTTTGTGTTATCTTTTGCATGTTCAGAAAGTTTGCTTTTTTGTGAAGCTATGTCCAAACATAGACAGATTATTTTCTCCTCTATACTGTTTCCAAGAAAAGACCCATAGACATTTTCTGGCCTATATGTACCTTAAAATAATTGGCATTGCCTCTCAGAGTATAGAAGCCTGTTCCCCATTTATAGATGATGACATGGAAGTGCAGCAAGCTGTAGGTTGAAATTTTTGAAACTCCTCAAATATTCACTCACTAAACACCACTGATGAATGTTTGCAGCTTATTGACTCAGTTTATAGTTGTGTCTGTTTTACACTTTTGCTGATATGGCCCAGCGTCAGGCAGAGAATCTCTTCCCCTTTACATGAACTCCATTTCAGAAGACTCAGGTCATGGCAGAAGGATTTTATGCCCATTATCAAATCAGTGATACGTGTGTGAGGATGATGCATAAATTGCCAAGTCCCCAAACCTTTTAACAGTTCAAGATGACTAGGAAACCTATGATCCTGCAAGTAGCAAATTTTTGTGGCAAGCAAAGTTGACCAAGTCTTAGAAATACAGGTATATTTTACTCAGACTGGGAAAGGCACCATTTTCTGATATTTCCAGCAAGCTGGAATTTCTGTTGAGAAAAGAGTCTGCAAATACCAACACATGGGATATCTGAAATGAAGTATGATCCCTGGCAGCTGCTGGCTGAAATTGGGATGGTGCTCTTTGGGCTCAGTGCTGCCCACCTCCTGAACAGCAGCTGTGACTTTCACGATCGTGTTAATTTTGCTCAGTGTCTGCTCCCTTCCCTGCTCCGGATTGCTGGGATGGGTCTGCCCTCTGGGCTGCCCTGTGGTTTCAGAGTTTCTAGGCCCCCAAGCCAGCTGGCTGACTTGGTTGCAAGGGCTGGATGCCTGGTGGTCCCCTGGAATCCCGCCCCATGATTCATCCACCATACGAATCCTCATGCAGATACCAGCCTGCTCTCATGAAGCTGTGCCTTGTTGGAGAGTTCACAACCAGCTTTGACTGGTACGATGATTAATCGATACTCCCAGAGACACTGATGCACAGATACATCATTATCTGTAGTTCCCTTGCTGTATAATTACCAGACATAATTCAATATTTCTCTCATGAACAAAGCATTTACCAGTTATGCTCCACCTGCCCCTTTGGCAGCATCCGCAGCCCAGAATAGCTGAGTTGGCCTGCCAGCCCCTTCCAGCCCTCTTCCTCAAGCCCTGGCACACAGTTGCAAGGCAGAAGCGATCTAATGCCCATTACTCAATTTTCTTCACACAGTTCATCCTTATGTCAGCTTTTCCTTTCCCCATATCCATATCTCTATCCTTGGCCGCCTGTGCCCACTGCCTTCTGTCCCTTCGGTCAGATGGCACTACTGTATTTCCCACTGCTGGTTATGTTCACTTTTCTTCTCATATCATTATCTCTTCCTTTGGTTTACTGAACTTTCTTCTGTCTTCAAACCTCATTTTCTGTATTGCCTATCATTGGGGAGCCACAGCTTCCTCTTCCCTTTCCTTCTTCAGAACCTGCCAGCCACAGTCTTTTCACATCCTATCCCTTCCTCTCCTGCTTTTCAATAAATTGCTGTCTTCTCCTGGCTTCCCAGTTCTCTTTCTATTAAACACTGTCTCAATATATCTTACCTTCTCTTTCACCATTTGTCCTGAAGCCATGACAAAGTCAGCTTTCTCTTTGTCTTGCCTCATCCATCTCCTTTCCACTCAATAACCACAGCTTTTCTTCCTCTGGAATTTGTTCCACCCAATTTGTCTTATTTCTTAAGGCTTATTTGATCCAGCTATGTGTATGTTTATGTGAGCATCTAAATCTAATGACCCATTTTTGAACCCATTGGTAAGCTGAAAACTCAGTGATAACAGAATGAAGGTTTTAAAAATACCAACTTCCTGCAGTTTTCATGAAGATTGATGACTAGGTGAAGAGGAAAGATCTGCACTTGCTTTTACCACTGCAAAGGCAGCATGTGCTCCCTCCAGTGAATGCACAATTATTAATTATTATTAATGCTCAACACCAGGAAAAACTTCGGTCAGAGTTCACACTTTCCTGGACAATGGAAAATGAAGTCGCAAGACATAAATTTGTAAGTAACCAGACATCAGGAATTCTGTTGCTCACGGAACTGATAATTTTTCACTCTGGCATGATCTAATACTGAACATTTCATTATTTAACTTTGACATCTGTCTTTCTTCTTTATTTCAAATTTACTTTTATCTTGGTTGACTTCCTTAATCAAAATGTCTCATCTAAATTTTTAGTTACTCAGTTTTCTGGTTTGACCTCCATTTGGGAACCCACTCTTTCTGCCTCTTGACTTCGTCTTCTTCAAGGTATCACTCTTCATGTCTTCAAGTTCTCCCTTATACAATGTCTTCTCCCTTAATGTTTCTTCCTTTTCTCTTGTTTTCTGCTTGAGCACTCTTCTTATGAATGTCAGTTCTTAAGTTTTGTATCCACTGGTGACTGCTATCTGAGCCCTCTCCTTATAATCTAGTCCTTGGTAATTGAGAAAATTGCCTTATAAATGCAGAACTAAAAAAAAAAAAAAGACCCATTTTTTTTTCTAGAAGGAAGAATACAGCATCTTTCTGAAATTTCATAAACTTAATTCATAGCCACAGTGAAAATTCAGCTGCCCTTTTATCAGCCTTGATAAATTTTCATATAAATGTCCACATTTCTGTCACATACACAAGAAATCTTTCTCTTGTTGCAGTTTGAGATGAAAATTTATTTCTGAGCCCTGTGAAGTTATTCTGCATTAGAGTTCATGCAATGAAAAGGCTGTATGGCTTACAAGTCACACAAATCTTATTTTGCTTATTTTATTCTCAGTGACCTTCCATTAGTAGCTAATATTTAAAAAAATTAGTGGGCAATGATGTTGAGACCTTCTCAATAGAAGAATATCCACACTTGGCATGGAAACACTTCTACTAAAAAATCATAACAAGAACAGAAATGAAAAAAAAAGCAGGAAAAATTGTTCTTTCACCCTAGACTTTCAGCCGAATTGTTTCAGAAATACCAACAATGAATTAAAGTCAGCATTTCAGAAGTCAGATCCTAAATCACATACTTGCAGAGAGAATTTCTAACATCCCTAAATAAAAATACAACTGATGGGGGAAATCAAGGATAGAAGTCTTTTATAATTGAGTGGCAGATAATGAGAGGCAGTAGAGAAGAAAAGTGCTCTCTGGCGGGCTGGATTATGAGGGATGCTCCTCATTTTCAACCCAGGAGCATACAGAGCCATCTCTCCAGCAGAGTTTTCAATCACTGTATTTCATAAATCCCAGAGACCACACACAACTGCCTGCATAGGAGTGAAGTTAAGATCCTGTACTAAGTGAGAATTTGACTTTGCCCTGAGCAATTTCTGCAGAAAATTTGGTTAGTAATATTCAGGCTGCGAAGTATTACAGGTAAATATAGCACTACAACAGTCAGCTTCACCTCCACAACCAGTAACAGCTCATGAGTGACAGTAGGTACACCTCCCAGTTTCAGACCTAAATCGAGCAAAAAGAAATCAAGCAAATGGGAGTAAGGAATATACAGCTTCCTTGAGTACTATCAGATCATGGCTCTTACAGTAACATAAAATAAATGGGCACATCACACTTGACAGGCAACAACTTCAGTTCTGACCAACAGTTGGAGAGTTTTGAAATATTATTTTCATTACCTGGATTTTAGTCTTCATGACATGTCTAAGCTAGAACAAGAAAGCTTCTCCAAAAATGTTATTTAACATATATGTCAAAACCTACTGTGCCCATAGCAGTTTATGCTTCAAATTTGTAATAGCCGGCTGCCTTGTAGTATACTACTGTTCATGCAATTTCCATCAAACTTCAATGTTTTGGTCAAATAGTTATTTGCTGCTTCTTATGCATTGCTTGCAGAGAACTATGAAATTATCAGTCTATAATACAATAGCTTATGGAAGTGGCTTGCAGTTGAGGCTAATAGTAATGGTCATATAATTGCACTGATGTCTAGAGAGCTACCTATTTTGTCAATCAGAATCTTCCAAATACGACCATCTCAAATGAAATCCACAAGACGCTGCAGACAGCCTGCATCAACTACTGGGAAAAAAGTGTAACTTTATTCATATCATCCCAATAGCATTGATTTTGTACCTCATTTATCACAATGTACATTATTTCCTCCAGACCATTTTAGTGAAAACACTTCAGAAGCACACTTGGCCTATCACCTTAAATTCTTAGGTCTCCCAAAAACCTCTATTGCCCCTGGATTAAACATCAAACCTTCCCTCACTTGATTTATTTTGCTTTTCTTCAGTTGTCTGTTTGTTGTTGATTCCAATTTGCTAACATTTCTTTTTAAATATGTGGGATTTTATTCAATACAAGATCTCCAGGAAATCAAGTGAAATGCGACCACTTAGGTGGAATATTTTCCCCCAGATCTTCAATAGCAGAAAATAAAAGCAGTGTAAAACTCTACCATTATCTCATTAAAATCTGTTTCTGCTTTCAGCTTATAACCTCACTAAATTAGCATTAGAGGAACAGAACTTTATGTTAAATTCATTGCAGAGTTGTGCCAGCAGGACTAGTTGCATTTTAGTGGTCCCTCATTGCCTGTTTGCACAGAATTATAGCAAAACCCTGAACAGTAAATTAAAATGGAACACAACCTTTTTATGTTTAACCTAGAGTAGTTGAAAGCTTAAGATTCTGTAGAACTCCATTATTATTGCATAAAGCATGTTTGCCAGATTTAAAATTCTGAATGATTGATTAATGAAAAACACTTGCAGTAATTAACGTGCATGCTAGAGGAAGCCAGAAATTATTTATGCAAAATTGGTTATGGTTTATTTTAGTGTACATACAAGAAAACTTGATATACTGACTCTCTTCCAGGACTTCCGACTCCACAAACTGATACTGTCTGGGTGCTTGATTTTAAATTATTCCCTGCAGTAGGATTTTTCTCTTAAGGGCAGCTCTGCCTCTTCAAGTAGAGTTCTGCCTTGTGTGTATTTAATCTCTCCTATTTGTGACCCAGCAGTTTGTGACCATGTATGGTCTCCTCTTGCTTACTACCTCTATCTTTCTGTTGGCAATGCGTGCTTCTTTGTCTTTTCATGTGTATTAATATATTAATATAATATAGTACATTAAGAAACTGTAGGAAATATAATCTTTGTCTAATAGCTATTGCAACAAACTACAGCATAACCCAGGTTGTTGAAAGATGTTGCCAAATGTGGTGAATTCAACGGCACTTAACAGTATTTCAGCCACAGTGTTTTGCCCTCGTCTCTTTGAGTGCAATGTACTTCTTTCACAATAAAGGCTCTCTGGGCCATAATCCTACAAAGGGCCATAATAAGATGAAGTGTCTCTACGTAATTTAGGACTACAAATTGCTAAAAGGATATATATAAAAAACCAGTTTTATACACTATATCCCTGTCAGCTTTTGCTTTATCTGACAAGGAAGAACAAGGGTTAACCAAACCCATTTAAACAGTAAAGTTATAGTGCTAGTTTTCACATGGTCTTTTAACAAAATCTGCCAAACAAAAACTGGTTTTATTAGACAGCTAACCTGCAAACTGACTCTGACTGAAAGGTCTTTAATTTTTTTTATAATTATCTGTAAGATTATGGTCCATATCAGCTTGTACCAGAAGAAGGGCAAAGATTTTAATTCACAGGTTTTTTTTTCTTCTTGCTTGTGTCTGGACTGCTCAGGAACATAGGATTGTCTGGGGACCAGGCAGACCACTGAATCTGCTTCAGTATCATCACAGCGACTCTTTGTGTAATCCCTATTTTGAGCTGATGAGTTGATGCTGATGATGCCTGCAAGAGACACCGCAGAGTCGGTGGGAGATCTGCTTGTTCAGAATGCATATGTGTCTGAGCACATGTGCTGTGTTCAGGTCCTTCTCATAAAACCATCAGGAGGCAGATCCTGGGTCTGCAGTTCCCCTGAAAACTCACCCAGAGTTGCAGAGGGAAGGTCACCCACGAAGACAGACTTTGTGGATATTGTCTTTCTACCTGTTCCCACGTGATGTAAATTCAATGTTGCTAGATGTTCTTGTTATTCCTCTCCCCCAACTTACTAACTAAGGAACCACTGTGTTTGTGCATGGATATGCCACTTGTAGAAGAACGGTCTATGGAAGACAAGCTCGATGACTTTTAAAGATACGTACATTCTTGCAGTTAGACCCAGCAAGCCCCTGGAACTTTACAGTTAATAGTTGCATATGTATTTCAAAGAAAAATGCTGCTTCTTTAGATGTGGAATTTCCTCTTAAAATTACCTCTGCCTCATACAGGCCAATACAATCTTTTTTGTGCATGAAGATGGAAAGACTTTATGTGACTAAAGACGGTTTTTAGGCAACAGAGATAAGATCTTTAGCAGTTGGAAAGGAGAGATCATGATGTTTCTCACAGTGTCTGTCATTTACTTATAACTTCGGAAAAGTCTAAGTTGTCAGCTGTAAGATACTGTGACATTAGTTTTTTCCTGCATGTGGAAATGGACCATAATAGTTATTGCAAGCTGGCTAGCACGCTTTGAATTTATCTCCTGCTTTATTGTGCACTGATTACCCCTTGTGGACAAGCCTATTTGTCTCCATTAGTGTGTTTATGGTTTCCCCAGAACCGTCTGCAGTGGGACTTGTGATGATGGAGTCACCTCATTTTACAAGTGAAGCAATTTGAAAAATCAATCCTAGTGCGTTTAAAAAAAACCAACACACCAACACTTTCCTAGAGTAACCATTTATCCCTCCTTACTCTTTTCTTCACATCTTGAAGATGATTTTATACCACACCATCATGTAAGTTTTTGTCTGTGTTTGTGTAATTACGTAACACGGTCATGAATAATGGAACCAAGACAAACTCAAGGTGACGACACCTTTTAATACTGAACTGTTACGTATTCTGCGTATCATATAAAGTATGATTAACTTTTTGGGGTTGCATAAAAATCAGTTAGCCAGACTGTAAAACTGTGCAACTACCAGACTAGGTCTTGGTATTTCAAATTGGCAATTGAAGGTAATTTATTTCATTTAAAAATTAGCATTTCCGAGTTTTCCCACGCTGTGATTTTGAGGGCTGAAAATTGAAGAGCAGGTTTATTTGGTGGTGTGCTGCTCTAGAGCAGGCAGGGAGAGATAGCCAACCTTAATATTACATGGAGTGGAGGAGATAAATCTCCATTTACTCTGAAAGCACTGGTGAGGCCACACCTCAAGTATTGTGTCCAGTTTTGGGCACCTCAATACAAGAGAGATCTGGAGGTGCTGGAGCGAGTGCAGAGGAGGGCAATGAAGCTGGTGAAGGGGCTGGAGAATAAATCATATGAGGAGCGGTTGAAAGAGGTGGGACTGTTTAGTATGAGGAAGAGGAGGCCTCATCACTCTCTACAACTACTTGAAAGGACACTGTAGAGAGGTTGGTGCTGGTTTCTTCTCACAGGTAATTAATGACAGAACGAGAGGGAATGGCTTCAAGCTCCAACAGGGTAGGTTTAGACTGAACATTAGGAAAGAATTCTTCACAGCAAGAGTGGTCGGGCATTGGGATAGGCTGCCCCGGGAGGGGGTTGAGTCACCATCCCTGGATGTGTTTAAGAGCTGTTTAGATGTGGTGCTGAGGGATATGGTGTAGGGGAGGACTTTGTAGAGTAGGGTAGATGGTTGGACTCGATGATCCCAAGGGTTTCTTCCAACCTAGACGATTCTATGATTCTATGAAATGCATCACTGATGTATTTCTTTCACCTAAGAACCTGTATTGGGTGTACTGGGTCAGACAAAACCCCCAACGAGCCCAGTGCTCCATGTCCAGTACTGTCTGTACCTATGGAGGAATAAGAACAAGGCAAGCAGCAATGATACTTCCCCCTAATACATTCCTGCACTCCAACTTTTTTCAGCTTCTTGGGCTGGATGTGCTTTTGAGGTGTTTTGTAATCCTTAGGAGACCTCTCTTGGAGCTCATGTGGGCTTTATTATCTACAAGGTCTTTGTGGCAAGAGTTGCACAGGTCCACCGCTGGTCACATGAAGAACCTGGCTGCTGCCAGCTTCTTCTCTTTTCCAGACCTAAACGTCCTAGCTAACTAAAATAATTCCCCAGATAGAAATCTTTCCTTTCACCTTTCGACATTACTGCTAAATTAGACCCTTTTGCCCTTTGATAACAGAAACTATTTAGTAGTTTTTCAAACATTTAACCCCACAACTTCTGTATTATCCTGTATATCTGTCTGTCTGATTCTGAACTGGTGCAAATCTATAAGTTTGCTGTTTTCAAAGAAGCTCTATCTGTTTAGACCAAATGAAGCTGTGATCCAGGATTTGTCTTTCTGTTTATTGCTGGTGACATAAATTTAACAGATGTTTGAAGATTTTTACAACCATTGTGTCCCACCTTTAAAACAATCAATGATTTAAATGTTCAAAATAATTTCTTTACAGAATTAAATGACAAAGAGAAGTTTGTAAAACAAAGTAGAACTGTGCTTTTTTCCTTTTTGAATATAGGCCCATTTCCCAATTTAATTTGGTCTGATATTACTGCTTTGGTGAGAATTTGGATTATGAAAACAGTATACACCCTAGAAGTGCCTTATGTGGCTCATTCTGTGGATAGTATGAGAACACTGATTTCAATAGTGAATATTTCAATAGTGAATATTTCAATATGAGTGTGGCAGCAATGGCTAGGGTGGACAAGTAACCTCTATAAGGGAAAAGTCCTTCAAATGGTACCCGTTTAGGAGGAATATTCAGTAACATTCAAAGTAAATGTGAACTTTTACAAACTGAAACAAAGACAGATTGTAAAATAGGCAAAGTGAAGCTAACTACATGCTTCATACAAGGAAGGAGTCTGTGGAAGAAACAGGAAGAGGTGGAGGCGCAGCCTGCCTTTTTAACTACCGCGTTAAAAATCAACACGCAAATTGTTTATGCAGAAGTCAAAACCAAAGCAAGCAAACTACCTCAGAGCCGGGCAGCATTCCACCCAGGCAAGGCTTGTTACATCATGCCTTAAAACTGCCAGCGAGAGCTTCGGGGAACATTAGCACTGCCCTCAACCTTGCAATAATCCAAGCGCCAGCTTGCAAACCAACACATGGAGTGTGTAGCTGGGCTTACTTTGCTCTGTAGAGCTGCTCACGCTCCTACTGCGTGCAGTCAGTGTATAAATATTAACTCTGATCTACACGTATGCCCTTTTTCAATAGTTCGATGAGTCACCTGAGGCGATCATGCAATAAATAGTTTGTTTACAAATTCCCAGCAAGACAGCATTTAACAGGAAGCGAGTCATATAGCTGACTTTTACGGTCAAACCTGCCACATGGCAAACTATATTTAACACTTAAGATGTTAAACAACAGTTCGTCATTCTTGGTTGCCTCTTGAGTCAAATTTTGTGCCTTTATGAGAGTGGGGTTCAGCTGCTTTTTGGCCCGGTAAACTTCGGGCAGAAAGTGGCAGCCTGAAGAATTTGCTGACATACTGTAGATTTCTCTCCTTCAGAGAGCAAAAGATCCAGTTTCAACCATTTGATTTTGTTAAAGCAATAAAATTAAAGGTTGATCATGGATATAGACTCTGATACTTCACTAATTAAATGTCTTTAATCACTGAAAATTGAATGGAGATGCTGTGGGAGGCGGGTTATTTGGTAACGGCTAGTTGCAGAATCTTCTTGGGCTTTTCTGTGTTTTTCTGTACGATTCCTGTGCTCCTTAGAAATACACAATATATTTTTGTGTTGCAGGAGTGGAACAAGTATTTTTCCTTACAATAGCTGTATTAGCCTCAGCTTACAAGGAACCGTAGGGCTCTCCTGCAGCACTGTTTTCAGCAGAGACAGGGAATGCCAAGAGGCTAGGGCAAGTCACAGCACAGGCAGAGCACTGGGGGCTGGATGAAATGCTTCCAGAATAGTTGCACTACTGCTGTGCTATTTCATAGTGCCAGCTTTGGATATTGGTGCCTATGCTGCTGTCCACTAGTTACTTAGACAATCAGCTGATTTATCAAATAATATTATTTTCTACCAGTTTTCCTCAATTCTGCATGAGCATAGGCTGCAAAACATTTCTAAACCATTTGTTGCTCACACCCCTCACTGTGGATTCTGGGCCACATCTTCATCTTGATGTCAGGGATTAGGACCAGTTCTTTATGAAAGTACTTCAAGTTCTTTACAAAAGTTCTTTATGAAATAGCCTCAAGTTGTGCCAGGGGAGGCTCAGATTCAATATTAGGAAAAATTTTTCCACTGAAAGGGTTAGTAAGCATTGGAATGGGCTGCCCAGGGAAGTGGTTGGGGCACCAGCCCTGGAGCTATTTAAAAGACAGGTTGATGTGATGCTCAGTGACATGGTTTAGTGATGGTTTTTTATCAGAGTTAGGTTGATGGTTGGACTAGATGATCTTAAAGGTCCCTCCCAATCTAGACAATTCTATGATCCTGCGATTCTATGATACTGCCAATAGCATACCATTAGCTGGAAGTAATGTGGGCAGCCTCCTGCAATGAACTGTCTTCTGTGCTACCTGATCTTTTAATTTGTGAGATCTTATTTTAAATCATGCATAGTGTGTCAGATGAAAACAGCTGCATGGAGCTCAGCACCCTTCACACTTATGTAAACACTGGGATTATACTTATGTTATTCTGTGTCCACATTTCTGCCATTTTCCTTAAGAATGCTGGAAGCCAGGGAGTTTTCCCTCGGTGTGCACACAGCAGCATTTTGGGAAGCGTAGCCTTGTAATCTCTTTCAACTTCTAAACCGACTCAGTAGTACCTGAGGTCTACTGTGCAGTGCCATCTGTGTAAGAGCTAGTATTTTCAACTGTTCCCCCTGCAGGATCCCAGAAAATCTTCCAAAATAATATACAAGTGTCATTTACTGAGCACTGTATGAGGCTTATTAAATAGGTAACATCTGAATTTTACAGTTGAGTAAATATTCCATCCAGTCAATAAAATCTAAAGTAACAGCCTACATAGGGTAGGTCTCAGTAAGAATTAAAGAGAGTTGGCATTACCAGAGAATATAAAGTCTACTGAAATGAAATTTGAACCAACAGGTCTGTTAACAGCTATAAAGAGCCCCTAAGAATAGGGGGTGTGATGAAATCTTGTGATAAAAAAGCAGCTCCCCTGCCTTCACTGAAGGTTTGAACTTTAAAACAAAAAACTTCAATGCAATCAACCCCCACCAAGATACCAATAAAAGAATGAATTTGTCATGCCAACAGAGAAAAAACTTTGCAATAACTTCTGTCAAAAATCCAGTGTCCAATATTGTTTAAAGAGAAATTATAGTGTCAGTACTTGTTACATCCCAGTGTCATCCTCTGAGAGCCACCATCTAACCACCTCAGAGATCTTTGGCAAATGTTGGCTCGCTGCCTTTGAGATGGTTGTTATCTCGCCATTCTGCAGGTGGGAGCGGGAAAAGGTAGTGGCGAACAAACTAATAAAGCTGATCAAAGTTCACACAACGAGTCAACAGCAGAGCTGACGGGACAAACATCTTAATTCCAGTTCATCTACTGTAGCTTATTTATCTACATTTGTGAGGTATATCTAAGACTGAGTTTATCCTGCCAGGTTAATATCACAGAATGACATGGGGTTGGAAGGGACCTCTGGAGATCATTTAGTCCAACCCCCTGCCAAAGCAGGTCCACCCAGAGCAGGTTGCACAGGAACGTGTCCAGGTGGGTTTTTAATGTCTCCAGAGACGGAGACTCCATCACAACCCTGGACAGCCTGTTCCAGGGCTCTGCCATCTTCAAAGTGAAGAAGTTCCTCCTCATGTTTAGATGGAACTTCTTATAGTCAAGTTTGTGCCTGTTACCCTGTGTCAGGTTTCATGCAGCTGCTCTGCCAGAGATACGGGCTAATCCAGCCCAGCTACTCTGCTATAGCATAGCACCGTGTGCTTCTTCTTCAGAGTAATGAAGTAGAATTTTACCATTTACTTCGTAAAAAATTTCAACAGTAGCCAAAAAAAAAAAAAAAAAGAATTTAAAATCCGGGCAGAAGAGTGAATTGAAAAAAAATATCAGGACAGGAAATATAGATCAGTTTTACAGTGCTGGTGGAGCTGATAGGCACTCCAGCCGAAGGGAGCAGTTGGTCTTACTGAAAGACAGATTGCATGATTATCCCACAAAACTAGCAAAAGCCACTTCACATGTTTATCTTTCAGACACTTCAGTTATTTCTCTGTTTTATAGGAAGGAGCCTACTGATACTTAGAGTACAAAAATAGCATGAAGGTTTCTCTCCGCAAGCCACCAAGAATCATTTCTGCTATTTGGTTCATGTCAGTGGGCATTTTGAAACATTTAAATCTATTACAGTAGAGATTTCAAACGTTCTTTTACACGTTTGTGTTCTGATTAAGAATATGTAGGAGGTTGTTCGTGACAACAGCCCTACCATTTCAAGAGGTAAAATGGTCAAAGGTTTTGTATATGGCTGCCACAAAGAACTCGGGGGAAGACATTGACAGACAAGACATGCCCTGCATCGCTAGCTTAGGTGGGAACAGAAGTTGCTTCGCTCTTGCTGGACATGTAGAATATTCTGTCAGCTTCTAGGACTCTGCCTCTAAAAAATACTCCTTAGTTGCTTATGCTCCCAAATCTTTTTTGGGTTTTGACTGATTGGTATGTTTGCAGTACGTAGAAATATGTGTATACGTACCTTATAAAAATACAGTTTATTATTTCATTCTCTAAGTGCATTATTTTATCTGTGAATTTTTTTGTGTTATACAAATGTGAGAGAGAAAATAAAATTAATAAAGCTTATAATAATCATTACAGGTTTGAAGCAATCCTGGATAGTGACTATCCTTTATGGAGTAGCTATAGAGGAACGCTGGAATGGTCAAAACCTGCTGTATAATTCCTGCTGCTCCAAGATCTGTGTTGCCATTAACATGCTTTTGATTTCTCAGTGGTTATGCTGTATCTACATACATCAGTTTGCACTGGTTCCCTTTCATGGCACTCCTGTTTCTGTTGTCACATATGAACTTGGCCGGAGGATCAACAGGAAATTGAAACATCAAAAGGAAATAATAATTTGTTTTAAAATATGTTTGTAAAAGGTTATGTAAACTTTTCATTCTTGATGTCTCCAAAGACAGGAGCTAAGCTGTCTTCAACCCTTCCCTGGAGGCAACTCTTAGAGCTCAAACAAATAGCAAGTCTCCTTTGAACACGATATGAATATATACCACGTAGACAGTGTAAGATTGCTTTGCTGCACTAACCGTGACAGAGGTAATGTAAAATACATTGCCACCTATCCACTGTTCTGTGGCCACCCTGTGAAGGTAAATCCAGTTAGGTGGAACTGGTAAAGAACTTTGGTTTGCCTCTACTAATATAAGACCAGATAGTTTCTAGTTCAGTCTCTCTACCACCTGCACTACACATGGGAAGAGAAGAGCACAAGAAGAGGCTCACCCGTTTCGAGTCCGTATGAGACAGGAATCCTCACTTACACACTGTATGCTTTTGAGCATAACTCTCAAATTAATAAAACACTTCTCCCTAGGTTTCCTGTGGAAATGAAAATTTTGTGCTACCATTTTAGATAAGATGAATTTTAATCTCACACATGCACCAGCTTCATATCTAAATTTTACTTCAGAATTGAAAAAAGCTTGCATACTGTAGATAGCTTATTATTAGTACAAATGAGACACTACTACAGGAGTCAAACACAGATTTGCTTAGAAAGCAAAAGTGGGTCTTTTAGCCCTCTTTCAGCAATGGCCAAATCCACAACTGCCTTGGAGTAACCTGGTCCAAAACTGGACAATGCTCTGCTGCTTTCCATGTTGCTAAAAGGCATTGCAGTAAGTCAGCTTAATCTGGTGTAACTGGCAGAAGAGAAATCCGCCTTGAACAATGGTTAAATACTTCATTTAAGTACTACCAGACATTTCAAAACCAGTAACTGTATATTACCAATGTCAAAACCAAATCTGGCTGAGATGCTATGAAGTCACCACTTGAAAATTAATTCAAGAAAGGTGAAAGGAACTGAAGTCAGTTTCAATCCTTCGTTTTACACAACATAACATTTTTCAATTACAGAAGCCTGAATAATTTGGCTTTTTTAACTACATTGAATCTTATTTTCCTTCTTTAAGGTTAGAAGTAACTGATTATCAAAAAATCCAGGGGAAATTAAGAAATAAGGTAGCCAGTACCAAACCCTGGTGACAGTGCAGGGGCTCTGAGCGTTCCTGACAAAAGCTTTGCTTCTCCCCACTGGCCGACAGTTTCCTGGTTACAGTGGGACACAGAGGGAGCTCCCACCAAGAAGAATGCTGAATGTTAGAAGCAAAACCTTGAACAACTTTGGCATTTGGCGGAGAACCAGGAGAGATGGGCATACCAGAGTAGTGTGCCCCCAACAGCCCCTTGCTCCCAACAGCTCCTCATTCCCAGCAAAGAGCCTGGTATGTTTTGAACAAGTTGGAGGAGTTTGTTTTTTATTTTTTTCCAAGGATAATGGATTTTAATAAATAAGAAAGAAAGTCCTGAGTACATCTGTCACCTTAGCAAGACCCATTTCCAGAGCTGCAAGTAGATGTTTTACCTCCATTGCAGGAGAAGGGCTTGTTCTAGTTCCTGCTGGTGGAAGTGAAGGCTGTATTTCTTTCCTGGTAGATACTTTATGGCTGCAGGGAGGTTATTTTATTTTATGAGATACAAAGTCATGCTTTATACTTGTTTGTTAGCCACAGTCTTTATTTTGTGCCAGTACTGCTAGAAGCAGGAATGAAATTCAACCGAAGGCCCTGCATATAACTTCTTAATTTCCAGGTAGGGTACAGTATCTGGTTTGTCTGGCACTTGCTGGGAGGTAGATCCTTTTTCTTAATGTACTTCTTAATGGAAGGAAAAACTGGTCGTTCAAGTTACATGTGGGACATGTGATTTGAGAATGGGCTGATAAGTAAGCTGTACTGATAAATTGATTTTACTTGCTTATTAGCTGTTTTTCCATTTGTGCCAAATCCTGGTAGACCCAATAACAATGAAACGCCCTTGCGACATTTAAGAACTATTTCAATCGTAGCTACCGATGTAATAATAAAATTACAGAAATTAGTCAAAAGCAAAATAAAGTAATTGAGCTTAATGAAAGCTTAATTGAATACAATGTGTTTGTCTTATCTGGTTTTGGTTTACAGAAGTATTTATGTCCAGAACTCAGCAGAGTCTCATGTGACATGTGAGAGGCCAGTGCTACAGACCCTCTTTCTCAGGCAGATCTTTTATGAGCTGATGATCCACTGAAAGTGTGTGCATAAACCATTTGCAAAGACAACGCTGAGAAAGAGGACAGCTGGGGTCATTGTTTGAACAGGCGATAATATTTTCCCTATCAGCCACAGATAAAGCCTTCCATATTTCCAGTTTGGGCTGTAAACCAGACCGGGCTGTTCTGGAGTGTAAGTTTACCTTCAAAGGAAATCCATTGTTCGGAGAGCAAATGGAGGCACCACACCCCTGTGTACACAAAGATAGGACTTTCTGATAAGTTCTCATTCTCCGAGGGACATGAATACCCAGGAATTATCTGATAATGCTATTGTTAAAGTTCTAATATTGAAAATTCTATGAGAAATGATAAATTTACTTACACAAATGTATTGGGCTAGGGAACGTGATCTGAGCGAGGAAGCAGATTAGCCAGTAGCAATTGTAATGTCCAGATCAATGCAAAACCAAATCATCAATCTGGAATAAATTACTGGAAGTAATCCAAGGGCCAGGTTCTTCCTAAAGGAAAAGAGTGACCTGGTGTACAAAAATACTGACAAGCCAGTAGTTTTATTTATTTGCCTGTGGGTGTATACAAATAAAAAACTACTCTGCAGAAACATCCTTGTACAGTTAAGCATTCAATAATAATCACCACTTTCCCCTTCCCTCTGGTGGTAGAAATAGGAGCTGAGTAAAGCTAGGGAATTTTCATGCAAAAATGTGTTGATGATGAACAAGCACATCTCTTTCGTAGGGGTAAATAGTGTCTGGAAGAGAGAATTAATACAGCTTTAATGTACTCTGCAAATAATGTAGACACCAGAACTTGAGTGCCACGCATTCAGTCACTACAAAATAAATCTCAAAAAGGAAACCTTCAAATATTGTAGCAATTAACATCTTAGTAATACCACATAAACATATTTAGATGTTTGTAATCACGGCTCGGCTCTAGAAATGCTGCCTCTCATAGTCTTTTACAGTGGAAAAATGATGAGTTTTTCTGTCTGTAAGGATGTGTGAGCTTTTCCCGGAGTAAGAGATGCACGGAGATGAACTGAAACATGAGAGAGAAGACTTCCTTCTTTTAGTCTCCATATACACCTAGACCAGAAATTTGGTTTCAGATTAGTTCCTACTGAAGGAGTAGATGGTGTGCAATACCTTTAGCATCTTTGGGAAACTCGGTTGGAAAATATAGTTGCAAACCTCAGTTTGTTTATATGAGAGTTCTGGGGGTGTAAAAACCCTGTTTTTTTAAAGTTATATACTCCCCTTGCTCCGTATACCAATAGCCTGGCTAAATACAAGTAGATTTTCAGAGGAAAAGCTAAAGGCACATACTTATCAGCAGAGTAATCCTGACAAATCTGAAACTCTTCCTCCAAAACTTAAGGTACTTGAAAGAAAAGGGACGGAGCTTGGAAAATGCTGGTCCAAATGGCTGACAGTTGATGAAATCAAATATTTCTGCTGTAAGCAACTGAAATGGGTTCTTAAAGAGGGAAGTGCTGGACCGTCTTCAGGTGGCAGAGTCCATGCTGCTGCTAGCACAGCCTGGAACGCAGGCTGCGTTGCTGGATTTTAATCTTGAAGCAGCTTTTACTGTGCATGGTTTTGGATGATGCAAACCACATTTTTTTGGGATAATCTGTATTTTACTTACGCATCTGCAGGGACAAATGATAATGTTTACACAGCTGTACTAATTGTGGCCCAATTTAAAAAAAATATACCTGGAGAAAGCCCTTTTGTCTTTGCCTTTGCAGTAGTGTCTTTCCAATATTATGACGGCATGGCCTCCGTTCTGCGGGGATGCACAGGCTGCTGCTGTGACAGCGGAGCTGCCCCTGCTCCATTCACCCAGAAGAGACACACCGCTGGGCAGCAATATTTTCCACAGAACCGCAGGCATCTCCGACGTTTATTGAACATCCACAATGTAATTTTTTTTTTTTTTTTTGGATTATGGGGCCTGCCAGGCAGGCTCATTTTAATAGTGTTTGCACTTCGCTCCTTTTTGACCTTTAAGGCTTTGCTTGCTATAAAACCAGTGTGTGGACAGAAACAAAATGGTTTGCCACATCAAACCCCGTCAGAATTCCAAGCGAAGCGTCGTAAAAGTGGAAGTGTCAAGAAAGAATACGTTTACGCTGATTTATATAAACACTTTATTCAAATGCTTTGGATACAGATAAACAGTCCTTGTGCAATATTTGTTATGGTTTCACCTGCTTTGCGCTGGAAACTGAAAGCGTTTTGATAAATGGGAGAGAAAAGTTTGTTGAGTTGCTTGCAGCTGCAAGTACTTGTGCACATTATGCGGAAGCGCTATCTTACATCTTGTAAAAGCAATACGTCTCAGAAACTATTTATTTTTTTTTCACAGAGGAGGAACCATTACTTTACTTTGTCCTGCACTTACAATGATTGGCTGTACCTGCTGGCATTTCCCGGAAAATGAAAAATACGGGCTTTGGTGATATTCTTTAATGGTCACAGATGCAAGTCTTGGTTTTTAAAGGTTTCTTGTAACATTACTAACTTGTGGTTTTTTCAGTTGTTTGAAATTGTTCTACCTGGAACTAAGCCTTAACAAGTGGGAGAGCAGGAAAAATTCTGAGGGCTAGAAAATAAATATTTGAGGGACCCTTTAAAAGATTCTTTAGAATTTAAGAAATTCGGTTTTGTATTAAATGATTGATAATATTCTTAGGCATTAAAAAAAAAAAAAAAAGTTTTTCACATTGGCAGTTTCTGTAATCTCCATGCTGACTGTGGCTTGATTTTCCTTTAACCATTATGTTCTGGTTGCATTCCTGCAGATAAAGTCCTACAACTCTCCTGACTGGTGCTGTGTCTGGGTACTCGTAATAAGGTGACTTCTAAATGGAAGCTAAATGAACTGATTTAGATGCCTAGATTTTTTCCCAGCTCAGCCTCCTCCCCAGTATATACAGTTTTTATTTAAGAGGGAAAAAGGGATAACACCTTCCTACCCCAGTTCCATTTTTTTTTTCCAAATGTGATTTCTACATTTGTTTCTTAAATGTACTAGATTTAAAGTTGTTCCTACCCATGCCTTTTCCCTACTTTATATGAGAAAATAAAATTTGGATAAATTATCCTTGAAACTTGTATTATTCTTTGTAGCCAGCACAGAAAAAAATATGCTTGTCACCCTCTCCTGTTCTGATTTTGACTGTGGTTGTACTTGAGTATTTTGTTTTATAGTGGTCTGGAGTAGATAACACAGAATAGTTGGCATGAAGTAAGCCAGTTCACAACCCCGAGCTGCATATGGAGGAATTCAGATAAGCGTGTGGTTTAACGCTGGTGTCACCTGTAGAACTGGAAATCTTTATCAGTGAAGCATTTGCAAGGTACAGCTATACTGCCACGAATAAAAAGCGTTCAGAAAACCTACGGTAACCAAAACCCCAAACTGATGATTAAAAACCCCCAAATAAATTCCAGAATAATTAAATTGCTTTCTAGCTCTAGTGATCCTTCCTTTCAAGCTTACTTCTACTATGAAGTGAAATTCTACTGAATTTGTTCGCGAAGTTTTTGAGGCCATCATACAACTCAAAGGGAGAAGGATTTAAGAAGTATTTTTCCTGGAGTTGGTGGTATCCATTAAGACTCCTTTACAACACTGGGGCTTGGAGCTGGTGAGGAACAGGAGACAGCTAACACTGCACAGAGAAAGAGAGTTCACAAAAGTAGAATTTTGTATCCTCTGAGGGTTAAATGTGGACTCCCAGTGCGTGTTCATGTATTTGGGGGGGCAAAGTTAAAACATCTTCACATTTCATTTTAACTCAAGTTGCTACTCAGAGTAACTTCAGAGACAGGTGGCAGGATGTCTCATCAAAATGAAACTAGAGTTGCCCTGCTGAGATTCCACCTGCTATGCAAAAGTGCATCAACTTCTCGCCAAACAGGAAGAATTAGCAGACTGTGGCAGATTTTGAGTCTGTATCAGTTAAAAGCGATTCATTAAAGTTGTGAGATTAAGCACTAGAGTATGTACACTGGACAACTAGAACCCTCCACCTTAAAACTGCAAAATTGTTTAACTTTTTTTTTTTTCCTTACCATAAGAGTGAAAAAGCATCCCATGTTCTAGTGTAAGTTTTCCTTCTCAAGAGTTTCAGAGCATGCATAAAACCAAGGCTTTGACCCTTGGTCACCTGATGAAGAACTTCTTGTTGGAGTCACGGGTGAGGTTCTACACTTAAAAATGAGGGGGTTTTGTGGTAAATAAATAAATAAATAAGCTATTGGCCTTTTAATCTGGTTTGGGAAATGTACTTCTAAATGTACGTAACTGCTGCATTTAGCATTTGTAAAAAGTTACTGCTCTGTAAGAGCAATTCCCTCAGTAGCCTTTCATCTCTCTCGCTAGTCATTTAATTTGCTTTCTCCCATTATGTCACAGCTTAGCACCGCTCAGGTCACCAATTCCTCAAAATAAAAATGAGGCTGATAGCAGGAGCTGCTACGGCATGGTTAGAACTACAATACAAACAAAACCAACTCATACCTGCACAAATTCCGTGCAGATTGATCACATCTCATCCACCAGTGGTATCTCCAGTGGATACTGGGGCAATACTAGTACTATATCGTTTTCTTTGGTTTAAGATAATATGCCCCTAGCACAGAATACGATGGACTTGAAAGCAAATAAACCAGCAGGAGTATCCTCAATGCATTAAACAATCGCTTGAAATGCATTTAATTTCACACCATAGTTAAGTGCAACTGAAATCACCACAAGCATATTAATGAAAGAGCCCATTTATTTTCGTCCTGATTTTTCTGCAGTTTGCAGACATTGTATCTCAGAATGGTTTGCACTGAAAGTACCCTAACATTTTGTGGGCTAGTAGCCAGATTTATGTCTATAAACCAGTATTTTCCCACTAGACAGGGAAGACCTGTCAGAAGACACTCTTCAGTTTTCAGATGTCTCCCTGAACAATTTTATGTCCTTTCAGAATCTTTCTTCAGGTGGATCCTCCAAGCAAAGGCAACACGCAGTTAAATGACTCATTCCGAAAGCTCTGCCTTAGTTTCTGGATCATCTTGATGTAGCTTAGAATCATAGAATTGTTTGGGTTGGAAGGGACCTTTAAAGGTCATCTAGGCCAACCCCCCTGCAATGAGCAGGAACATCTTCAACTAGATTGGGTTGCTCAAAGCTCCACTCAACCTGATCTTAAGTATTTGCGGGGATGGGGCTTCCTTCCCTTACCTGCACTGCATGCCCTTTGGGCCTTTTTGTGTATCACAGAATCACAGAATGATACAGATTGGAAGGGACCTCTGGAGATCATTTAGTCCCACCCCCTGCCAAAGCAGGTCCACCCAGAGCAGGTTGCACAGGAACGTGTCCAGGTGGGTTTTGAACATCTTCAGAGAAGGAGACTTGACCACCTCCCTGGGCAGCCTCTTCCAGGCCTCTGCCATCCTCACAGGAAAGAAGTTCCTCCTCATGTTGAGGTGGAACTTCTTATGTTCAAGTTTGTGCCTGTTCCCTCTTGTCCTGTCCCTGGGCACCACTGAAAAAAGACTGGTCCATCCTCCTGACACCCACCCTTGAAGTATTTATAGGTGTTGATCAGGTCCGCCCTCAGCCTTCTCTTCTCCAGACTAAACAGACCCAGCTTCTCCTCATCAGAGAGGTGCTCCAGGCCCCTCATCATTTTTGTAGCCCTCTGCTGTACCCTCTCCAGCAGTTCCCTGTCCTTCTGGAACTGGGGAGCCCAGAACTGGACACCATGCTCCAGATGGGGCCTCCCCATGGCAGAGCAGAGGGGCTGGATGACCTCCCTCCACCTGCTGGTCACACTCTTCCTGATGCCCCCCAGGATGCCATTGGCCTTCTTGGCCACAAGGGCACATTGCTGGCTCATGG
>JAHREE010000189.1:897953-927680 GCA_033628505.1 Tringa tobata
TTTGGTCCATTCCTGCCTCTCTGTAGCTGTATAGAATTGCTGCTTTATCTGTCAGATCTGTTCTAAACCAAGTGATTTTCTCAGTCTTGGATTTTATGTACAGTAAAAAATAATAAACAATAATTTTACATATACATTATCTGATCAGTCTGTTCATTGACATCTAAGGGGTTAAAGATGAAGAAGATTTGGACTTAGTATTTAAATCTTGTTGCAGAGTCAGAATTTAAAAAGTAATTACTGTAATCTTAGACTGGTCTGGAGGGGGAGCTAGTGTCAAAGCAAAATGTGACTTAATTTTTTTCTAGATTCAAAAGCTTGCTGTTTGGTCATAGAATATGCTTCTAATACAATCAGGAAAACAAATGTAGGTGATGCATGCTGTGTATGATTGCATTAATATGTATCTCTTTTATATGATGAATATAGTTTGCAAGTGAAGTGGTGTGTGTGTATTTTAGGGAAATTCTATGGCTGTTTTGCTATTATGCAACAAAAACTATCTTCAAAGAACTTTGAAGTTGCAAGATCAAGCCCTCGTAAATCATGAAATGTCAGAAGTAAGGATTCTCATAGGAACTGTAATTTGGCCTGTAAATATATGGTTAAATATTACACTTTTCCCTACTAGAATTCTTTCAGTATATAGCACAGAATGGCATATATTGTGTTGTGAGCAATATTGAATCTTTTTTCTTGGTATCAAATAACGTATGGCCTCACTATTTGTTAAGTGCTGTTCATAGTGTACCTTCTTAATTTCCTCTTTTGCTGTTTCATTACCTTCAGTCTCTAGTGCCTTGCATGTTTTGCTAGTAATATTTTCGCAGGAGTCTCTGGAGATGTGTTATGTGTCCCGTCGTGTTGCATATCCAATTTAGGGCCTTTATGATATGATTTTTCAGAATAATCTATCAGTGTTTTAATGATTTGCGTGTTCTAAAATGTTTTCTCTTAAAGGTCTGTCTCCCTGCATAATTTACTAACAATAGCCTGGCTTTTCTTCATCATTTTTGTTATAGATGTCTTAATAGAGATCCATGAACGCATACACTAGAAAAGACCTTGCTGCTTGATTTGTAGTATGGTGTCTGTTGATGTAGACTGCAAGTATAAATACTTAGGTTTGCTGCAATGTTAGCCCCAAGACGCTAAGTCCAAAATTCTGATGAGGAGTGGATTGCCCATTGAAAGGTTTTTGGGGGTTTGTTTGTTGTTTTTTTAAAAAAAAGATTATTTGCTTGCAAGGAACAAGAAGAAAATAAAATTCTCCAGGAGATTATTAACTCCCTCTCTTTTCCTGCAATACCTACCTTATTAACAGCACCTTGCAAACATTTGCAGTGAGTATGGCAAGGTTCCTATATAATATAGAGTCATTAATTACATTTTTTTAAACATCTTGTTCGGTTACACAGCAAGAGTATCTTGCACACAAGGGCACAGAGAACAAGACCAGATAGTCTTTAATTTTTGTGATGTGACTATAATTTTTATTTTTTTTTTTACCGAGGGTTAGGTTTTTTGTACTTACGTGTTTAAAAAATACTTTGCACATAAAGGAAATGTTCAACATACTAGATTAAAAAAGACAGCAACCGTTATGGACAGGAGGAAACCTTCTATCTTGTGGGATTCCGTTGTATTATATAAGTCTTTAGAAAGGCTGAAATGTGTATATTTTGCAGTGAGACTTCTGCCACTTGAGCTAGCAGAAAATGGGATACTAGTAATTAGTAATGCCTCTGTGGTCCTAATGATATGATTGGTGAATGGTCTTCTGAGATTTTTAAGTGTTTCAAAGTAGTGACAAAACTCTGGAATTTTGGGTTCTATTCTAGGGTCTGGGAATGATCATGTTCCGGTAGATGCTGATTTTTCTGCTTATTCTTTCTATGATGTCTACTTAAATATCTTCCTGTCCCAATCTTTTTTGCCCTATTCTGAAATTTTTATCACAATCCTATATTCCCCATCTAAACAGTTTGTTTCTTGCTGAAGGGCTTCTTGTTTGAGATCCAGAACTGGTGTGCAGGGAGATTTAAAAAAAAAAATAAATCCAATTGTTCTTTCACTGTTTGAAACCTATCCAGTTATTCACACTCCTGTCTGCTGGTCTTGTGCTTCTGTCCGCTATCCTCAGCTTCACATCCTGTTCTCTATCATGGTTAGGGTCTGTCCTCTCTTATGTTCTGCTCCTGTTCTGGCTCCTGCTCTATCTTATGAAGTTTTCCAACTTCAGTCTTGTACTTCTTTCTGGTCTCCCTGCCTAGCTGGTCTCTCATCTGAATTAGTTTTCTCCTTTCCTCCCCTTTCTCACCCATCTCAGACTTGGTCTGTAGCCCAAATTCAAGATTCTGTTCACCATGTCAACTGTGTCAGCTTTTTCCCACATTGCAGTTCTTTCTTCAGTCAAGTCCTATTGGGCTCCCTCTTTTCCACTGTTTTGTTCATATGGATAGCTTACCTCTTTGTGCTTGCTGGGTCCAGCAGGACATCACTTAGAAGCAATTTAGATGCCAGTGGTCCATCCTGATACCCGAGAAAACAAGCAAGTCTGTCAATAGTTGAGCCTGGCTTAGCAGCGAACTTTACAGGAATTTAACAAGAAACTTTCCATGGCAAAGTAACCTGCTGTATTGATGTGGGGCGAGTGGTGGACACTCGTGATGTGGTGTGTTATGGACTAGACAAGTGGTCTGTTTGGTGGGTGAGGAACTGGCTGAGAGGCTGCACCCAGAGGGTGGTGCTAAGTGGGTCCTTTTCAAACTGGCAACTTGTCACAAGTGGGGTTCCGCAGGGATCGATACTGGTCCTGATGCTGTTTAGTATCCTCACAAGTGATCTGGATGATGGGATCAAGTGTACCCTGATGAAGCTTGCTGATCATACCAAACTTGAGTGGGGAAGGGGACACTTCAGAAGGGAGAGCCACCCCGAGGGAAGACCTGGAGAGGCTGGAAGAGTGGGCTAACAAGAACCTTATGGAGTTCAACAAGGACAAGTGTAAGGTCTTTCACCTGGGAAAACACAATTCAAGAGTGCAGCACAGGCTGGGATCTACCCGGCTGGGGAGCAGCTCTGTGGAGAGGGAGCTGGGGGTCCTGGCGGACAACAAATTCAATAGGAGTGAAGAGTGTGCTGTTCCTGGGGCAAAGACAGCCAAGAGGATGCTGGGTTGCATCAACAAGGGCATCACCAGCAGAGATAAATAAGTTTTTGTTGCACTCAGTTCAGCACTTGTCAAGCCTCACATGGAATACTGTGTTCAGTTTTGGTCCCTCCTGTTCAAAAAAACTGTTGGCAGGCCGGAGGGATTCCAGAGAAGGGCCGCCAGAGGACTGGGAAGCTGCCATAAGAGGAAAGGCTGAGAGAACTGGGTTTGTTCAGCCTTGAGAAAACAAGGCTTAGGGGAGACCTTATCACCATGTTCCTGTATTTAAAGAGTGGCTACAAAGGAAATGGAGACTCCCTTTTTATAAGGACTCACATGGAAAAGATGAGGGTAATGGGTACAGGTTACTCCTGGGGAGATTCTGATTGGACATGAGGAAGATTTTTCACAGTGAGGACAATCAGCCATTGGAAAAATCTCCAGGGAAGTAGTAGCTTCCCTAACAGTGGACACTTTTAAGATTCAGCTGGACAGGGTGCTGGGTCATCTTGACTAGACCATACTTTTGCCAAGAAAGGTTGGGCCAGATGATCTTTGAGATCCTTTCCAACCTGGTATTCCATGATTCTGTGGTTCATGTCTGAACTTCAGTGCAAAAGCGGGATATACAAGCTGTGGAAGCTGGGACAGGCTACAAAGGAGAAATTTAGAAATGTTGTCTTGGTATATAGGGATGACATCAAGAGAACTGATGCTCACCTAGAGATGACACTTGCAAGGGAGGTCAAGGGCAGAAAGAAGAGTTTCTTCAAGTACTTCAGTAGCAAAATGCTGGACAAGTAAAATGTGGGCTTGTTTCTGAATGTGGTGTATCATTTAGTGACGGGGACATGGATAGGGCTGAGGTACACAATGCGTCTGCCTTAGTGAGTCTTCACCTACAAGGTTTCCCAGGCCTCTCTGCTTAGTGGCAGGGTTTGAGGAGAGTAGCTACCAGCAGTGGCTGAATCAAGGATTATTGAGAAACTTGAATCATACAAGTCCATGTGGCCAAATGGACTGTGTCTAAGTATGTTGATAGAGCTGGTCAGAGTCACACTGAGGTCCCTGCCCATCATCTTTCAAACATCTTGGATATCAGGATAGCTTTCCAAAATGAGAAAGGCATATGTTGCACCCTTCAAAAAAGGCCAGAATGCAGTCCAAGATGCTATGAAGCTGGCTAGGTTCCTTTTTGCCCCTGGGAAAATAAGGGCATGGGTGTTCTCAGAACACATTTCTGGGCACAAGGAGAAGGAAGTGATTGGCAACAGTCGGCATGAATTTATCAAAGGTAAATCATGCATGACTAGCCTGAAAGCACTCTATGGTAAAATGGCTGAATTTTTTGATGAGGGGAGAACTGCATTTAATTTACCTTGACTTTAGAAAGGCTTTCAACTTTGTATCCAACGATAGTCTTGTATCCATAATTTGGACATTACAGCCTAAGTGGATGGAGAACTAGATCCATAAAAGACTGGTTGGTTGGATGGATGGACTCAGAAAGTAACAGTTAATGTGCGATATGTGGAGATTGGTAACAAGTGGGGAACTGTAGGGGTTCATCCTGAGAAGGTGATGGTGTGTGCTCTTATCCTTGCAGATGACACCAAATTGGGGGGAATAGTTGATGTATATGAGGACGTGGCTGCCATTCAGGTAGACTTTGGCAGTGTGGACACAAGGCCCATCTGGAGCCTTATAAAATTCAACCAGGATAAATGTGAAGTCCTGCACCTGGGAAGGAAGGGTACCTTGTAGTGATACAGGCTGGGGACTGACTGGCGGGGAAGTAGCTCTGCTGGAGAAACCTGGGGTCCTGGTGGGGACAGCACTCTGACCATGGGCCAACAGCAGCATTCCTTGGCAGAAAAGAAGGGCAACAACATCCTGGTCTGTGTTAACAGGCACATAGCCAGAAGATGGAGGGAGGTGATTATCCCTCTTGGTGCTCATTAGAAGACATCTAGAGTACTTCACCTAGTTTTGGGACCCTCAGTACAGGAAGGACATTGATAAACAAGCGAATTCGGTGGAGGGCTACCAAGATGGTTAGGGACCTGGAGCACTTCCCCTGTGAGGAGAGGATGAGAGAGTTGGGTTTGTTCAGCTGGAGGAGAGGTGGCTTCAGGGGGACCTAATAACAACCTGCTGGTTGAGGAGATTGCTGACAAGACGGAGTCACGCTCTTTACTGATGCATGTAGTGGGAGGACACAAGGCAGTGGTCATAAATTGAAAAAAAGAAGGTTCAGACTGGATATAAGGAAAAACTTCCTCTCCATGAGCATAGTCAAGCTGCAGAAGAGGTTGCCCAGAGAAGCTGTGTAGCCTTTGTATTAGACGTTTTCAAGACCCAAGTGGATAAAGCTGAGTAACTTGTTCTGATCTCCTTGTTGACTTTACTCTGAGCAGGAGGTTGGACTGGGCATATCTGGAGGTCCCTTCCAACCTGTATTATCCTGTGAGTCTACAACTGTGGATGCTTAGTTCCATTTATACTGGTATGCAGTCAGTACAGACAGAATGTGTAGGTGGCTCAGCTGTAACATATCAAAACAAAATCAATAACAGTAACGTTACAGTGAGCTTGACAAAAACATCATTTGTGTGTCAGGATATGCATTTTGCTGTCTCTTAGGAAGGTACATGTGGATCTTAAAGCACACAAGTGATTAAACTTTTTAAAGAAAAAATAGCCTTTTGCAATGGGGCAAAAATGTATTTTTCTGTAGCTTTACTTTGAAAGGGGAAAAAATGTTTTGTGCACAATGAAAACACTGAAGTAGCTCAGCTTTGAGATGGACACCTGGCACAGAATGGGTCATCTTGAAAAGCCTTTGGCAACTTAAACTGAAAAATTAATCTTCTACTAGGAAGTATCTGGCAGCCTTAAAAATAGGTGATCTTTCTGGGTCATTTGTCATTTGATATGTATGTAAATTCATATTATGTAGCTCATAATGCATCATTTCAAGGTGGTGATTTTCTGACTATCTGTGAAATCAGTTGCAATAAATTCTGAGTTCTTTTTCCCCCTGAATATATGATATACTAGTTCCCTCACATGATTGTTTCTCTCTGTTTTTTTTTTTTTCTCTGTTCTGTCCCTCCTCTGCATTTCCAAAGTGAGGTTGGGGAACAAGTAAAAGAAGAGAAGCAGTCATAAAATACAAGGAACCCAGTAACAGTTTTGGAAGACTTACAGCTACAAGTCTCAAAATCAGAAGAGTTGCCTGTAGCAAAGAGTTACTGTTAAATGACAGGCTGGGAATATTTTTTTAATTATTATAATTTTTGTTAATTCAAGTATGAAATGCTGTGTGAAGGAAGTCTTTGAATGACCCTTTTCTGAGGTTTTTCCCCTTTATGTGTACTTGCTAACCTGTGGTCTTTGGGGATCTTCCCTAAAATGGTTGGTGATTTCTGTAGCAAAGCATAGTTTCTGGTGAATCAACCTTTTTACTTACTTCCATCAAATAGTAGATATTAATAAAGCTTAATTTACATCTTTTATTTTCAGGTGTAATACATCCAAAATAAAACGAAACACTGCAGATATTGGTCATTCTAGAATTTGGTTAAGTTTGTGCTGCTACAATTGCTTTATGGTAGCAATATTAATTCAGAATGTAAATGCTTTTTAGGAGTCTGCTTTCATTACATGTTTGCTTCATAACTTTGTAGTGGTAAGATTAGAGAGTATTAGAGAGTTTCTTTTTTGAGATAGCTAATAGCAATGAATATCACCGTGACATTATAAATTCTGCAAGGTAAAGACTGTTTTTAGAAGCTTGTGGAACATTGCTGTGAATATCTTATGGAAGTTAATTCTGACTTGCTGTGTGTTAGAATCTTTCTTCAAAGCATTACTCTTCCAAAAGATTTTGTAAAAGAACAGTAAGAATTCTGTTCCAACAACCTCCCAGTGTTCATCTTTATTAAAGTAGTTATGTTGAACTCCACCAAAATTTCGTTAGAACTTGCACAGTGTCATAGTAACTTTTTATGGCAAGCCTGATTTGTATGGGTCCAAATATATTTGTCAGGCTTTTTGGAGTTTAAACTTCTTTAAAGTCTTTGCCTATAAGGAGGTTTCTTTTGACCAAGTGACCCCTTTCAAAAATACAAGATTTCAAATTGCCTGGAGCCTTTGTCTTTAGTGCCATGCATCTATTTATGATCATAAAATATGTAATATACCTGAGACTTGTATACAGGTTTCTGATATGGTGTACTTAGCTGACGTCTTCTCTGTTTCTGGGTGTTGGGTAAGCAACTTCCTTTGTTTGACAGTCAGTATGGATATTCACACATTAGATGATTGTATCCTTGAGACTGGACAGTTTTTGCCATTGTGGTGTATGTAGTGTGTTGATGGTCTCTTTTCTTTTCTCTCTCCTGTTTCTCTCCCACCCCAAGTTGTATAAGACTGGGCACATTATGTCTTCAGTTTTTCTCAGCTGCATGCTTTTGTTCCTTATTTAGGGCAAGGGTTGAATTCACAGAAGAAAAATCTTCATTTAAAAAAAAAACAAACCCTAATTTTGTTTCTCCTATTTATGTTTTAGTTTCACTGAGACACCTTTGTGGTGTTGTGCCATGCCTTGCTATGCTTAGGTACTCTCTGCGCTTCCTTTTTATGTTTTTTTAGCTTTTTAAAAAGGTTTGGAAAGACTTTGGAAAGACTTGGAAAGACTCATAGTTCACAATCTTCTACATACATGTCTTCATCTTTCTATTTACTAAGTCTATTTAACGGTTCTGTTGGGTTGGCTTTTGTGTTTTTTTTTTTGTTTTGTTTTGTTTTTTAACAGTACAACATCTTACTTTTTGATCTGTCCATTGCTTGGGGTGTTTTCACTGTTGGGACAGTATGAATGACACCCTTCTCCTGATTCGGCCCATTGTTTAGGACATAGCACTGGAAGATGTTTTCCTTGAGTTGTCTTTCTTTGCAGATGCCTGGTCATTGCGCTGGATTTTGGAATGAACTGCTAGACATCCTCTCTGCAAGTTTTGGTCTCTTTTAACTTCAGTTTTAACTCTAAATGAGTTAAATATGAAAATTTAAATATGAATCGGTGGCAGCAGGGCCCTTGGAATGCATGTGAGAAAGCCCTTTTATCCTTCTCCGCTGGATTACAATGGATAGGGCTTTTACAGGATGAGGGATTCAGTACAACCTAGAGCAAAGAAATGTTGGTCTCTCGAGGAGCTAGACATACATATAATATACAGAAAGTTCAACATAATTTAAAATGCTTGTTTGATTTTCCTGTATAGTATATTGCAGTGCCATGCATAGGTAATGATAGATAATAATTTTGCAGATTCTGTGTCTACAGAAGTGCTGAGAGAACATTGTCTCTTTTCAGTTGATTGCTCTTCAGATGTCTCTATGTATGTGCACAAAATCACTTGTTTGCAGTTTATCCTCAGGCATACAGAACACACATCCCCGATATGCCCGTAGTTGCTTCAAGCTATTGGGGCAAGAATAGGAAATACCCTGACTACTGAAACCGGGCAGTAAGGTCATAAAACTATGTCTTAAAACGTAACGGGATATGCTGGTATGTCTCAGCCAGAGACATTTTCATCCTAGACTTCACAGAGTGCGTTCGAGATACCATTTTACAGAATGTTGATTTTTTGCTTACTTCCAGGTCCACTGTTTTCTAAAGTCCTACAGGAGCTAAGATCATGCTGTCCCATCTTGCAGGGACAGTTACAGTTTTGTGACCAACTATTTCAGTTAGGGCTTCCAGGACTCTGCCTTTCATGGCACATTTTCTTATGTAGATTGTGAGTACATCTACTATGCCAACAGCATGAAGCTCAGCTTCGCTATTTGAATGCTGTGACTGTTTAGGGTGGGCTTGCTCATTCCTCATGAGTACAGTAGGGGAACTGTCAGATTTGTATGCCTACCTAAGTGGATTAGTTAGCTGGATGTGTGTCTAGAGTGTTCACTGTAGCAAACGTGTTCACTGTTACAATTGATTCCCCACTGAAACAAACTCAAAATATATTTTTTTTTTTTTCCTATGTGGCAGTTTTTTCTCATTGGTCTTATTTTAAGGGTTTATCTGTGCTTTCTCACTCTACAGTTCTGATATTTAAGCAGGGATCACTCATGCCATTTTTCCCAGAAAATGCTCCATATTATGGGGATACCTGAGTCCACTGCCCTTTTATAAAGGCTTTTTTTTTTTTGTGTGTGTTTTGGCAACCTGCTCTTCCTTTCTTTTTGTAAGTTATTTTTTTGGCTGTATGTAGGCAGTATATGGAGGCTCAACCTTTGCAAGGCCACTCTCAATAATCTTTGAATGCTCATAGCAATTGGGAGAAGAGGAAAGCAAATGTCACTCCTATCTTTAAGAAGAGCAAGGAGAACACAGGGAACTATAGGCCAGTCAACCTCACCTTCATTCCAGGGAAGGTAATAGAACAACTAATCCTGGAAACTGTTTCTATGCATGTGAAGGACAAGAAAGTAATCAGGAGTGGTCAGCATGGATTCACAAAGGGGAGGTCATGCTTGACCAAGTTTGATAACCTTATATGATGAAATGACTGGCTTGGTAGACAAGGGGAGAGCAATGGCTATTGTCTGCCTAGCCTTCAGTAAGGCTTTTAACACTGTCTCCTGTAAGATTGTCATAGAGAAACTGATGAAGTATGGATTGGATGAGCAGACAGTGAGGTGGATTGAGAACGGCTTTCTGGCTGGGTCCAGAGGGTGGTGATCAGTGGCATAAAGTCTAATTGGAGGCGAGTAACTAGCAGTGTACCCCAGGAGTCAATACTGGGAGCAGCCCTGTTTACCATCTTCATTGATGACTTGGATGATGGGGAGGGAGTACACCCTCAGCAAGTTTGCTGATGGCACAAAACGGGGAGGAGTGGCTAATATGCCAGAGGGTTGTGCCGCCATTCAGAGGGACCTCAACAGGCTGGAGAAATGGGTTGACTGGAACCTCATGGAGTACAACAGGGGGAAATGCCAAGTCCTGAACCTAGAGAGGAACAAACCCATTAGCTGGGGGTCAACTGGCTGGAAAGCAGCTTTGCAGAAAAGGACCTGGAGTTCCTGGTGGGACACCGAGTTGAACATGAGCCATCAACGTGCTTTTGTGACAAAAAAGGCTAATGGTATCTTGGACTGCACTGGAAGCAGTGTTGCCAACAGTTCAAGGAGGGTGATCCTTTCATTCTACTCAGCATCTGTGCAGCCACAGCTGGAGTCCAGTTCTGGGCTCCTCAGTACAAAAGGGACATGGACATACTGGAGACAGTCCAGCAAAGAGCCACAAAGATGATGAAGGAAAGACTGAGAGAGTTGGAGACTGTTTAGCCTAGAGAAGAGAAGGCTTGGGGGGGAATCTTATCAATGTATATAAATACCTGAAGGGAGGTACTGGAGGCAAGGTGAGCTGAGAGTCGGTGCCTGGCAACAAATGGCTTAATAAGATAACTATTTTAATAAGACAGACTAAGAAGAAGAATATAGATAGCAAGTAAATCTTTTGTCCCTTCAGATGCTGGGCATCCTGTGTTTGTGCAGCGTAAGTCAGAGGAGCCTGGATTGATTTTTCCTCTGGTGCACTGCACAGAGCAGATCCTGTCTGTGGAGAGAAGCTCTCCTTTCTGGTCATTTTAGCTGTTATATAGTTCCCTCACAAAAAAACTCTTGCAGATTGTCAAGTAATGCCATATTGGTTAAGGCATCTGTATGATATTTTGAATGTGTTTTACTACAGATTGTTTAGGAGAATAAATGATTGATCTTGATGGCTTTTTGTTTTTATAGATTTATATGACTAATTTTTTATGTTTCTAAAAACCTGAGCTAGTAGATGGAGATATGGTTTAGTGTCCCATCAGAAGTGTCAACCAAAATATGAATTACATGGTTGACAATAATTGTGAAATGTGAAATGAAAATATTTTCACATGGGTGAAAATAAATGTGAAAAATAGGATGCAGAATTGTATCATGTTAATTTCAGAGTTCTGTCTCAAAAGCGCGTATGGATTCTAAAAAGCTTTCCTCTGACTTGCTTATTTATGTAGCCAATGTAAATATGGAAACACGTTTTCCCAGTCTTTAAGCGTTTATTAAAATATTTTTTTCTCATGACACTGATGTGAAACGTTGCAATATGCTTACATGGTGTTAGACAGCAAAGGTGCATCCTGGGAGTTCATGAAGGTGACTGTTTCCTGCTGAGAAGTGTAAATAGTGGGTGTTATTCAGTGGCACCTGCAAGTCAAACATATTTAGCCATTGCAGTTTTTCATTTATTGAGGGGGTTTCCATTGATCTGACTTCTAGGGCAGTACAGAACAGCTTGTGTGCCTGATGTTAATGTGTGCCATTTCTGTTATTCAAGTGCTCCTCAATCTTTAGATTGATAACCTTCGCTAGTGGCTTTTCTCCTGAAGTCTCTTACAAATGTGTAGTATTGTTGTTGCTTAAACTTCTTACCTTCCCTGGCACCACAAGGAGATGATTGATTATTTCTTTATCTGGCTTAGACATATCTTATCAAGAGAGGTGATAGTTTTAACTGTGCTTTTTGAAATCATGAGTGCTTTGGAATGGAAGAGTATAGAATGCTCCTTGGGACAGTCCTTTTTTTAATTGTTGCTTGAAAAGGTTGCATCAATGTGGTGTTTATTAACTGCCATCACCTGGTATTGAAGGATATCTATAGGTCAGGGCCCTTAGATTATGGCATTTTTTCATTTATATGTTAGATCAAATGTGATTATAGAGAAAAAAGTGAGATTATGGAGAAAAAGTGAATTCCCATCTGAGAATTCTTCAGCTGTGTTTGGATGTGCTGTGTGAAGACTTACTGTTATTTTGAAGGTGAATAGTCCGAGGTGTGCACAGTTAGTATGAACTAACATTAAAAAAAAAAAAACAAAACAAAATACACTGTGACAGTATTTCAGAACAATCAGTGTAAATACTTTGTGTGGTGTATAAGTAGCACATATATCAGTGTGAAAAGCTTCTGCTGGAATGTAGTAAACCAAAATGGAATATTGTCTTTCGAACTGTGAAGAAGAGAGGAAGAGTCATCAGTTCTTGAGGGTGCAGTTTGAGCCTCGACAAAACATTTTGTCTCTCAGCTATCTTCTATCTTGCTCTTTTTCAGCTTTAGACTTTCTGTTTCCCGATGAAGACATATGAAGCATAGTGACAAGTTTGTCCTTCTTTATCCAGTAGGCTCTATAATGAGTTCAGTGATGGACAGTACTGATGTCAAATTGTATCTCTGTAAAACTATACGTATAGTGAAAGCTACTACAAGATCTGCTTTTACATCAGGTTTAAGATTACATCTCTATGCTTATTAACGTTGTCTCAATGTTTTTTCTTTCATGCTTCCCTGAGTTCTTCCATATACTGCTTTTTCCTTTCATACTGTCCTCTTACTGGGATCAGGATTTAGCAGAAAACCGAATTCTATGATTCTGTATGCCTTGGCGTTTGAGTACTGCCTTGTCTTCTTTGCATTGGTACCTCTTGACTGCTGTGGGAAAGGGTGATCTATGGCTAAGTGAAGCTGTTGTTATGAAGGAAAACATAAGTGATGCTTGGTATAATTTCTGAAGTCCTTTGCTGTATGAAAACCAGCTTTTACGTACAGTATAGATTATACATATCCACATTATACATATATAGCTATACATATATATGAAACTGTAATTATAGTAGATTATATCTAATACTGGTCACATAGGGTAGCTTGTACCACAGTCATTAGATAGTATAGGGAAATGTGAGTTACTAACCAATATATACTTGTTTTGGGAATGAATGAATGAAGAACTCTCAGTTGTGGGGCCTTTAACCCACTGTAAATTCATCGCAGTGAGTCTGTTCGCATTCTTTCATACATTATAGACTGAAAGAAATAAAAAGATGAAATTCAGATTGACTAAATTCAATATATAACTTTAAAAATTATATTTTCTTTTTATCACCAAGTAGGAAAGACATATGTATAATTTCCTAAAAATTTCCTTCATAAATTAATCATCTGAGGAATAAGAGAGGAATGCAAGATTGCCTAATGGACAGTATAAGTGGGAGATAGAAAAATAACTGAACCACTTCAAGAGGAACCTTCATGCATACATCTAGCAATAGTCTTTTCTTACTATCATGCTGTTTTAGTGTGTTTGTGGTGAAGCACACTCAAAGAAAAAGTGTATCAAAGATTATTCAAATATGAGTAACTTAAAAGACCTGAAACCTCTCTGAAATGAAATGTACCGTATTATTAGTACATGTTTTTTCCCTAATATTTGGGGTCTGTAAAGCTTGGTGTATAGTATCGAGGAATAGTTTTCACAGGCATTTTCTGGTTTACCAAAATATATAAATCGCTTATTTTTTGTGTAGCATTCATGTTAATAGAATTATATTCAGTATAAATTTTCAGTTTCCTTATCAGGCAACATCAGCCGCCTAACTACTTTGAAAAAGGTCTTTCCGATTTTTCTTATTGAAAATCCCTGACCACTTCTTTGATCTTAATTGCTAGAATCTCAGCTCTGATAGTCTTCTTGACCTTTTTTTGAAGATCTGCCTTTGATTAGCCCGTGTCTGATAAACATGAAGCTGCATCCCTGTCTTGCCTCAAGGGAAGCAGTGTTGTATCCTTTTTTCTCAGCGTCCTGGATGCTGAGCGCTGCTTGCATCTGTTCTTGGCCTTCCCACGGAGCAGCAATGGCAGCGGGATGAAATGGATACCATCTTTGCAATGCACACAGCTGCTGGTGTGGTTCAGAATCACAGCAGTGCAGTTGACCACGGTCTTCTTAATGTCACCTTACTGCTATTTGAGCAATCCGTTAATAAAAGCAGAGTCACTCAAGCTGTTTGACGACAGATTTTGGATAAAATGCTATGATTTTTATTTGGTTCCTTTCATCTTGGAAAGATGAAATTATGTATGGATTCCTAGTATAATTTCCATAGCAATATCAAACTGTGTGCTCACTGTGGGCACGTTAGAAGAACTGAACTTTTTCAGGAGGAAGAAAAAAACAAAAGAGGAAGGAATAGGGTAGGCATCTAAGGAACAATAGAAGATGCTGTGTCTTTCTTTTAATCTGCTACTACATTAATTGTTTTGGTACGTGCATAAAGGATTTTTAGTAATTCTGTTGGTGTTGGTATTTCTCCTGTGTGCTCACTTTTTCAGTATAAATTTCTCTGACTCTAAAAGACTGAATAATAGCATTTGTAGGGGTAGCTACTATTTGTAGTGGGTAGTAAGATTTATGGTTTTTATTTAAAAAAAAATTATCTCCTTTGTATCTGACATTTGAGAGGCTGAATTAAATCCCACAGTTTAAAATAATCCGTGGCTTTTTTATGTAAATATGAAATAGAAACAAAATAGATTTTTTTTTTTTTTGGCTTACAGCCATGTTCCTTTTTGTTTATTGTGTTTTCAACATCACAATTGTTTTTCGGTGACATGCATGGTACTGGCTTTCCTCTTCTGTGAAGCTTGCTGATTTAGATCTTACTTTTTTTTTGCTGGGACTGTCAAACACTGTATTCATAGCCTTGTCTTTTGGTAGGATAGGCTTTCTCTTTTGAACTAATTACTGTAACCTATAACAAACAATCATGAGGCTGTACTGCACAAACAATTTCCTTCCTCACATTCAAACACAGGTCTGTTTCTTATTGAGTTTCTTGACCTTATTTCAAGAGAACAGGTTTTGCCAGCATTTCAGCCTTTATTTCTTCTTCATGTTGTCTGTATTTTCCCTTAACAACTTTCTTAATTTGGATTTCCTGACAGATTTTTTTTTTTTCTTTTCTTTCTTGGTAGCCTGTGTTTAGAGAGTGTTCTCTCTGTGTGATTTCCTTGCCTCTAAATTTCCTCATTCTTTTGGTTAAATTTCTAAAGATGGTTACTACTTTTCCCTTTTCTTAGTTTTTCATACTCTTACACATTTTTTCTGCACTTAGTTTTTGTTTCCATAAGCTAGTTTGATTTCAAATCCTTTTTGGCTGCATCAACACTAATAAAGTGGACCATTGTCTGATACTGAGGACAGCTGGCATGGATTGAAATTTGTCCTTTCTGTTAATCTCTCAACCTTCAAAACAGGTAGCTGCATGCACAATACAATTTGGAAGTTTTCCCGGCCATGTGATAACCCTCAGACTGTTCCCAGAGGTTGGAAGAGTGCAGTTGGCCTTTATCAGGAGTATTTCAGGGCTTGTTCTAACATGATGATTTGCATGTCAGTGTCTGGGAAAGTTTCAGGCATTAGTATATTGTTGTAACCTTTTAGGTTAACTTTCATGAAGACAGTAGTCAAACCGGTTACCAACTAGAGGTTAACCCAGTTATATCTATGATCTGTTTCCCAAAAGGCCTATTCTGTGAAGCCTTAATATTAAATCTTGTGCTTTGAATGATTCTGATAGCTGTCTAGGGCAAAAAAAAAAAAAAAAGAACCCAAACCAAAAGAACCAAAAAGAAACAGATGACCTCTCTCAACAGTCCCTCCAAACCCTCATCACTTAAACTTTCTTGTTTGGTAATTTATAGGAAATCTACACTTTCCTTCTCACTGTAACTTTCTCATTTTAATGTTTCGTGGAGTGTTTGTCTCTGTTGCATTCTGGATCTCAGAACAAGTATACAAACCGTGGATATTCGAGACAAGAGTTCCTGCTCCACCATCTATATCTGTCCTTCCTGAGCCAAACATGCCCTCTGACTTTATGTACCGTTCCACTAAATGTGTAGTGACGGTTGAGTCATATTTTTGCTTATTTTCTGAGATTTCCAGCTTCCCCAGTTTTATTCCCTATAGTTCTTGCTTTAGTTTACAGAGATCAGGGAAGCTTGGAAGATAGTCTGCTGTTTGCCACCTTTTCCTCCCCATGACCCTAACCATGCTCGCTGCTCATCGCTTCGGAGCCATGATCTAGATTGCCATTTGTAAGTCTTGTTATTTTATTAAAGAGGACAGTCTTTGCCTTTAATTTGCTCTCTGGTGATATGAATGACAGCAGATTTTTAGCTTGCCAGGTTGGGAAGCACAGATGGCACTTCACATGGCTGAGAAAAAGTGGGACTCTGGGGAAAAGAAATGTAACATATGTTTTCCTGGATTTGAGAGAGCCAAGAGAGGTCCAGTGCTTGCAGTGTTTTCCCAAATTTTCTCAAAATTTGCACTACACATGCAAGTATATAATGTATTAACAGTGTCACTGCAGTATACGTGAAACTTTGTAAAGTGAAAAATAGGGAGTTGGGGGCACTGAACAACCGTGATTGATCTTCTGGGAATATTGGGATGTGTCAGCCAAGGTCATGGATTTTTTAAATAAAAGGGAAAAATGAGTCAGGTGGTTGGTCTTGAAGGAGGGGAGCAGGAAAGAACTTGAGAACTGCGCAGTGTCACATTGGTTTATTACATTCTGGGTGACCTACGTCCTAGCAAGTGAAAAAGTTAAAAATGTGTTTTTATTTGGGATATTATTTAATAACTTAGTTTGGCCCTTTAATATGTCCATGAAAGAAATCAACGGGTTATGTACTGTTCTGTATAGTGTATCAGTTTTATAAATTGTTCTTGATTTACATCTTGAGAAACCATTATGTGTGAAAAATTCAATATCATGAAGGGGCTTTATACCTTATAGCAGCTGTTCTATATTTTCTTCCAGTTAGGATAAGCACTTAATGATACTGAATTTTTCTCCTAATTGTTATTTGTGCCATGAAAAATGGTGTACTCTTAGAACAAGACCAAATTGGTGAAGTTGTATCTGATAGGGAAAAACTAAATCTGAGGGAATCTCTGTCTTTTAGGCTTGTTTTGAGGAATTTTGACAAATAACGCTTCCAAATCTGTATTTTGTTTTGAGTAAAGCAGAATTTCATTGAAGAACTGTATGTCCTTCTCAAACCTGCAGTAGTCACAGCTTGTTTGAAGGGGAACTTTCTCTAAAAAATTGATCCACAGAAAGAATCCTTGCACTTTAGTGCAAAACAGCTAATTCCTGAGAGCCTTTCTTCTGTATGCAATAGAAGTTACATGATTTGACTTTGGTCCTTGCATATTATGGATTGAGTATATTCCAGCTTTTCCTTAGCTCTTAGCAGTAAGGAATCTTAAACTAAAAAAAAAAAGAAAAGGAATGTATTCAAATATATAATATAGATAATCTTATATAGATATCTTTTTTTTTTTTTAAATATATGTATTAAAAAGATTATCTTTCCCACTTTCCCCTGGGATGCATTTTCCTTCCATATTTATTTAAGGAAACTTACTTAGTATCAGCAACTAACAATGCCAGAGAGATGGATTGATGGGTGTAAGAGAAATGAAGTTCAATTATTCAGCTAAATAACTGTTTCTCCATTAGAAAAACACATTCCATCTTACCTTAAAACTGGAAAGCGCATGTTCTGAGCTTCACTTGACTTACAGAAGGAATAATTTTTCATTTGTTTTTCTTTACCAAACATGAAAAAAACATTGGGAGTAACATGTTAGCTGTTTTTCTCGTTTGTTTGTTTATATATTTTAAGGGGTTTTGTTGTTTAAATAGGTTCTTTGAACTTAGGTTCAGTCACTTCTCAGCCAGCTACTTGTAACTGTAGAGCTAGCACTGAAATAAGACAAGTGACTTCATTAAAAAGCTGGTCTGTGGGCTTCTGAAATTGCTAATACTAGAGAAGGAAGGATTATCATACTTAGTAGTAGTGGGTGATTTATGTGTTTGGAGTAGTAGAAAAATGATTGAAGTTTAATTTAAAATAATTGCAAATTCATATCCTTGAGTGCTGACAAGAACTCCTGGTATAACTTGACTGGTAATCAGAGGTAGATGGCTGTTGTATGACCCAGATCCTGCTCTGTCTCCTTCACAGATGATGTGGCTTTGTGAGAGTACCATGATTGTAAGATGCACCAGCTGGTTTCTAGCTTTTAAAAAAGATCGTTAGGACCAGCCAATAAAGCATTGGTTGATTTGCATTTAGGGCAGTATATAGCTCGGGTCACAGTTGCTCTCAGGAAAGATCCAAGTCAGGTACCTCACTCTGATGTTGTTAGTGTAGAAAAAAAGACTCAAGTAAGTATGCTTTCTTTTTACTGTTCTGTGTGTTTTATATATTTTAACATACTACAGTTTAAAATTTTGGGGAGCTTTTTGTAGGGCATGGTGAATTGCCCAGCCTGGTAGGACTCTAGCCTTTCGGTACTGCTTATAATTCTGTTGCTTACAGATAAATCAACTTGTACATTTAGTAATAGTTCTTTGCATGACTTGAAATGTAAACATTTCCACTTTGTGTTTACTATAAGCCAATCTGCCTAAGTCTATTTTTCTGTATGTATGGCTCATATATATGCTACCTTCTACCTGTTGTTGGAGTTGCAAATGTGGACTTGTAACACAGCATAATGCTTCATATAAAATTAAAAGTGACCGTCGTTCTAGACTGTGCTCTAATGGATTCGCTGTAGGGCTGGCTCTTGGAACGGGTGGGCTCCATATTCAGGTTTGCTTGGCCTCCTGACTCACCTTCAACTGGTAGTTTCACCTCTCCTTTTTTGTGAAACAGGTAGTGTAACTGATGTGATGAGAGGTACAATAAAAGAACTAGTTTAGTTTTCCAGGAAAGCTAAAACTCTAATGTTACTTTTTATACATGGGGTAGCAGCGTTGTATTTTTTTTTTGTTGTTGTTTGGATTTCCGAGTCCTTTTTCACAGGAAAAGTTGTATACTTTTTATTGAGTGCCACCTTAGCCTATATTCATTTCTGTTTGATAGTTTGGGTGTAATTCAGCTATCTCACTCTTTCTGCCAGGCATTCCATTTTTGGAGGTTCATGGGCTCTGACCTTGTAGGTGCTGATTATTTTAAATAATTTATTACATGGAAAAGGAAATACACAGTTCAGGTTTAGGTTTTTTTTATCACTGTTGCTGCTTTTGAGATTTTGAGAGTTGCTAGTTCACCTTGTTAGTTTAATAGTACAACTGCTCTAGATTATCTTTGAAATATAAAATGACTTAATTTTCGTTCAAAAATAAGACTAGTTTGGCAGAATTCTCATTGCAGTAAAAGACAATTATCTGAAGCATTTATCATTTTCTCTTCACTCCTATTTTCCTGGTATTTTTGTTGCTTTAATTGGTTTCCTATTTATTTTTCTTCCCCAGTTTTATCTCTTTCCTTGAATTCAGGATGCCAAATTAGCTTTTTCAACATCCAATTTATTGCTGTTTCAGGGTCTGATTTGTGCAGCTTTTGATTGCTTTTCTGTTAGATGGCCAAGAATCAACACTTAGTTCAGTAGTGTACAGCCATTCTGAATTAGTGAGACCACTGTTATAAAATGATGTAGTGAGTCCATGCCTTGATAACCCAAAAGTGAGATTTAGTTTAAAACAATCTACTGTGTTATGTATGGTCTACTATGTATGTTATGTAAAAACATAAATAAGCAAGTGGTACAAAACAACTTAATTTGCTTATACTTGTTTTAAAGGTAGATCCTATTCTTTTCAGGTGGCAACTATTCATATTTTAAAACTTTTGCATCTGGTATTCAGATCTTGATCCTCTAGTTTTTCTCTGGGTTTTTTGTGTTGTGTTTTTTTTTTTTTTTCTTCTAACGCCTGGCTATATATATCCCAAGAATGCATCCACTGCTTTTTTCCCCTCTCACTTTCTTGACTTGTTTTCACAGATGCCTTGAGAGTCTATACTTAACCTTTGTTGGGTTTTTTTGGCAACAAAGCAGACAGAGTTTCTATTTTTTGGACCTCATTATAAACAGAGATTGTTCATATGTATAAATTTCTGTTTTCATGAGATTTTTGCTACAACTCATCTAATCACAAATCCTAAAAAATTCTAAGAAAAATTTTTAATAAGAGTGTTTGCATGCATCTCTTGAATGCAGCATATAATAGTCAAAGGATGAAAACGTGGATGAAGATAAAAAAAGATAAAGCCTAATGATCTTATTTTCCTTTTCTACTTTCAGATAATTACCTAGGCTTCAAAATGAAAGTGAGGAAGAAGAATCACCAGAAGTATTAGTTTATTATTGCTGGTAAGTAAGTACTTTTCCTCCTCTGTGATGTTGCTTCCACTGGGACAAAAAGTATATGTAAAGAAACTAGATGAACGCCCGTGCTACTTAAAACTGCCCTTTTTAAGGATTTTGTAAATTCTTGCAGCTGGAAAAAGCAAACTTTGCAAAAGAGAGGTCAGGTCCTTTGCTTTTATGTCAGATCACTGACAAAATTGGGTCAATCAGACACCCACTTCACCTTTCTTTTCTCTTACACTCATTTCTCTCCCTTCTCCTTTTTGCCTTTCACCTCTAAAAAGAGGAATTCTTTGATAGATTCATTATGTATACTCTGTCTCATGTACAAAGCTCTTATTCTTTGGCGTATTTTTGGGCTCTTTCATCTATCTAGCAGATATTTCTTGGGAAAAATCTAAGCAGATACCAGCAGAAAATTTATAACAGCCTTACTCCACCCCCATGTGAAATATCTGTGTACTCCGGGCCTTGGAAATGAATGAAAAGTACATATCAAGAACTTGCATGATTTGTCCAAATCTCACTTCTTATCAGAATCGGCTGCCCCTCATACATGATGTTACATAATGCAGCAGCTTGTCTGTATCTTAGTTTACAGTTTAGTAAACTAGGAATGGTTTTGATTTAAGTGTGAGCCTGGATGCATGCATATAAGCTTGCTTATGCTTAGTTTTTATACTTCATTTTGTACTGTGTTCACGCTACCTTAACTTGTCTGTAAACTGGTGATGGTTGCATTCTCACATGTAAAAACATTCCCATTTTAGTCTTCTCCTTCTTTTTCACATCATATTTCATACTTTGTTTAATCCATTCCATCTATGAACTGTGATTTTGTAGTTTATTAAAAAAGAAAGATCAATTGGGTATTTTTTATTACATTCTAAAACACTTTCTTAACCTTTCTTAAACATACTGTAAGTTAGATTTATCTGTGATAGGCCTTTGAAGATAAACTAATCTTGCAAAAGGCCTTTATATTTTGAGTTTTAAGGTTTATCGTAGGGGAACCTGGATAGATATTCTTTATTTCTAAGTATCTAAATAGTTCAGCGTGATTCCTGATGGAAAAGGAAAATGGCTTTTCAGAAGTGTATGTTGCTGATATAGCCCTGTCCTTTTTATCACGATTAAAGCTGAACCATCCCTCTGTGTTTCTGGAGTATCTACTATCTTCCGTGCTTTCTACTTTCTCCCTCACATGAAGATCAGCAAACTCTGTTTCTTGTTCTAACATTCGGTTTCAGGTCACTGTTTTATTCTGGTGGTCATTTAGCCTGGATTCTTGTTTGAAAGATGGCTTATTGCTTGGTTGGCTCTCTGAAATGTATTCTTTGTTAATAGTGTTCTATGTAAGTCAGTTCTGATGCAGCAGTACAAACAACAGTCTTTCATGTCTTTTTCCCTCTCAAGAAGAGAGGTTACTAACGGATCCATTGACTGGCATGTTTACTGCAGTGAAAAATGATAGCAGGCTGAGAGGCACCAGAGAAGCTGGAAGATTGGATTAGAATTTAACATGAACAAACAAATTAGAATGATCTGGTAAAAATGGGATAGAAGTCATTAAGGGCTAGCTTAAAATACTGCTTTTAAATTAAAGAAAAATCGAATAGGCAAATACAGATAGCTCTTAACCCTCAATCTTTTTTTTTCAAAATTCTCAGCCATTCTTTATTCTGTAAGTCAACAGTATCATGCACAAAAAAGAGTTCTGAAAATGTAACAACATACCAGGATAAATGCATGGAAGCACTGTCATGAAACACTGTGTAAATTCCTCTCCTCAACTTAGGGTAGAAATAGAGTTAGAGCTAGTTAACTAGCTCATTGTGTCCTGTTTTGAGCCATGCACTTAATACATGCAAACAAATCAAAATTACTTTGCCAAATTGGAGAGTTCATGGATCCATGACTTACGAGGAGAGGTTGAAAAAATTGAGGCTGATTTAAAATGGAGAGTAAGTGCTGCTGTTCTAGGTCTCTGGAAAAAGCTGACGTTTTTACCAGTGGAGATTAGTGCAGTGGGGCTTGTGAAGCACTGCAGTAGACTGGGAAGAGCGTGTGTCTTTTTTTTTTTTTTTTTTCCTTTCTTTTTCTTAATTTGCCGTCTGTCTTGTAAGTGGAGCATGGGGAGAAAAGCTTTTTGCCAAAGATGCCCAGAAGCAGCATAGAATCTCTTTCTGGATATTACAATAAGTTTTTTAATTTAATTTTATTTTTTTAGCTTAAGTGTTTTATTCCAATGGACCAACTAAGTTTTGATCTTGAATGCATCTAACTTTAAAATTAATTCTGAATCTAAAGCATTGACTCTAAGTTTGGCAGAATTAGAGATGGTAATCTGGTGGATATTATTTGGCTATAAATTAGTAATATTTTTTATAGTGCCTGAAAAATCAAATTTCAAATATCATTGATAATCTATATGATTTTAGATGTCTGAGATTAGACTGATACACTAAACTAAACCTAAGTGCCCTGAGTCTTCTTTTCTCCAGGCTGAACAACCCCATCTTCCTCAGTCACTGCTCATAAGGCTTGTTCTCTAGACCCTTCACCAGCTTCATTGCTCTTCTTTGGATGGGCTTCAGCACCTCAATATCTTTCTTGTAGTGAGGGGCCCCAAACTGGACACAGTGTTTGAGGTGTGGTCTTACCAGTGCTAAGTCCAGCTATGATTGCCTTCAGTGTCATACAGCAGCCATAATCACTACTGCCTTTAAAATTTTGACCCTTTTTGATGCACTGTTTCTACATTTCTATCTTCAGCTACTCCAGCACTTTATCCTGTAGCCTTTTGGTATCCATAAGGTATGATGAATGGTATGCACTTCTCTTGAGGGTGGTGACAAACTGATCTAATTTGGAGAGATTCTCATAGGAAATATGTAATGGTACTTTGGTTGAGGTATCAGGTATATGAAAGACTGACTTTGATTAGGAGAAGGGAAGACATAGCTTAGGAAATAATTTTTCTGAGCTTCTCTGGGGGTAAAAAGGCTACTTGGCAAGCGGAGATGGGAGGTACGATGTATTAAAGGCAGGGAAACAAGACTGTTTAGTTGATTGTCCACATTAGATGGAAAAACGGGAAGAAGGATTTGCCACTGGCTTTTTAGATGGAACCGAGACCTCATTTTATTGTTCAAGGAATAAACATGTTAAAGAATAGTACACAGGAATCCCAGTTCAATACCATACTCCTCTCTGCCAGCAGGTTACCAACATACCCTTAACCAAAGTCAGCATATTACTGGTAACGTTTTAGTCACAAATACTATGTAAAATACAATGTGTAACAGGAATATTAAATTCTGTGAAATCCGTCCTTGTCCCATGGTATTACCAGCTGCTTGTCAGCCAATCCAGTGCATATTGAATGGGTCATGTTGCATCTTCTTGTGCAGTAGTTGTATCACTCCTTTCTCCTCTTTAGACACTCTGTAGAATTTCACTTGTCAGGCTAGAGGTAGAATCCTTCAGAATGAATATTGGCATTGCAATTCTGCTACTGAATATTCCCTTTCCAGGAAAAATGCCGATGTTTTCACAAAGTCCTATTTTTAAAAGATTGCTTTTCACACCTGTCTGCGCAACCATGTTAATATTGATGGTATCCTTTGTTTAACCATAGAAAAGTACTCCTTTCCCTTCTGTGCTTAAGATTGGTTTAGAAAGACAGAACTGCTTTATATCTCTTTCCTCTTGATGGATCACATTTTAGAAATTCCATTGTCTTAAAGTGTTCTTTCTCCTGCATGTTACAATTGCAGTGCTATGCAGGAGGTCATGTTTCTAGTGGCTTTTTAGATGTGATGATAGCTATTTACTTTATATTTCCCTTCAAATAGATGATCTGATGGCTGACAGTACTTTGGGATTGAAAACTTCCAGAGGTCAATCATTCCATTTTGCCCCATTGTCAAACGGCTTTGATTTTATTGTCAGTGGTGTTAGTGGCAGTTGTATTTGGCATGAACGTGATCTTTATCTGAAGGGTGTAAGGAGATTGCTGATCGTCCTATAGCTGTAACAGCTTATAACTTGGTGCTTTTTTTTCACAGGCCCAAAAGCACCACTTTGCACTGTGCAGCTGGTCAATGAATGCTTGCAGCAGTTGGTGATTTTTATGCACCATCTGCATCATGCATCCTCTCTCCTTGATTATCTCATCTTCACTTCAGCATGATTTGGTAGTAGTAGAAGTCAAACAAATATGGAAATAATATCTGTGCTATTGTTAAATGTGCCTAACACTCATCTGAGAAGAATCCATGTTTCTTCTGGACTGTGGCATAATAACAACTGGTGCAGTGAGCCACAGGTATTTTAAAAAGTGGACACTAAAAAAGCAATGAACGGAGTTGTGGGAAGTGGACTCTGAGTTTCCATAATGTCCTGAATGCTGTGATTAGCATCCCACAGAGCATTGTAAAACAATCTATTAATCATAGCATAGGTAGTGATAAAGAAAGCTCTGGAATGTCAACTGTATTGTGCACCTTTCTGTGCTTACAAGATTTTTGTGAACAGGAGCCAGAATGTTTGCAAAAACAAGTGTGTGTATGTATGCTGTTATGTGCCACTATTGGCAGCAGTATGACAACTGCCACCTTCTAATAGTATTGTTACATCATAAAAAAGCTTTATTTCAGAGTAGGTTCTTAAATTAATTAGCGCAAAATATTTTATGTTGTTTGTATTTCTCTGTTACTACCATTTCAAATTTAAATTAACATCTAGATTAAAGATGCTTACGCTATTTTTTTTTTCCTGCTGGTTCCATTCAAACAAATCATCTAGTTGGTTTAAGTCTGCTGATCTCAATGTTTTCTTACTGATTTATAATGTTGCTTCCTGCTTTTCCTGGGATATTCCAGAAAACTTACTTAAATTACCTGGAATCTCTGCTTTTAAATTCATAATTGTCGCTTTTAACTAGGAGATAATTCTTTAAATGTGTTATGATTTGAAATAATTCGTATGATGAACCTGAAGCTGTGTTACAGTGGATTATTATTTTAATCCCTCACAAGATTAGGGATCATAGAACAAAGCAAGGTCAAGAAAAAGGAAAACTCAGTCTCTGTTCAGAACATTAGTGGAATGCAGTTCATGTATTGGCTTCAGAGAATGTCGATAACATATGCTGTCCACCCCTCACTCTGCTTTTATTTCTTCTACATGCCTTTTGAAGCAACAATCTTTCAGACTTGAACTCTGCATATCCCTCAAACTTGGCAGTACTTGAGGGTTCTCCCCGTTTGCCTTATATCAAAGGATTGCTTATGGCCTGCATTTAATTTATGTCTTTGCATTGACTTTTTCATAATTTAGTAACAGTTGTAAACATATAGTCTGTAGAAGGAGTTGATGGCACAGCCAATTATAATCAGTAGGCTCTGTATGATTTCCTAAAATCTATGGATTTTCTCCAGCTCTGTATGTACTGAGACTCAAAACAAGAAGCATCAAAAGAATTAACTAATTTATAATTTGATATAGAAAATAATTGGAACTTTGTTGCAATTTAGTACTTCCATACATGTATACTCCTTCTGAATCCTTCCCTGTAGACACTCAGTAAGTCATGGCCAGCTACTTCTTTTAGTGTCTTGATTGCAGCAGATCTTAATCTATGCCATTTCTTTAGTCACCTTAAAAGCATCTGTGTGCCTATATGCACACAGGAAAGGTTGGTTTTCTTTTTTTTTTTCTTCCATTTTTAATCTATATTCTTTTTAGCAGGCGTAGTATTAACAAATGCTTTTTCCTGTTTTCTTTTTTGTACACACCAACAGTATTTTTTCTAAAATGTAATTTATTCTGTTACTCTGTTTAATGCTGTGACGTCTTTTGATTTCAGTCTAATTCGAAGTCTGTTATGGTGAATAATCAAATGTTTCTTTAATCTAGAAGGACTGTTGTGTCTATGAGTTGAGTATCTTTATTCAGTAGNCATTGCTCTTCTTTGGATGGGCTTCAGCACCTCAATATCTTTCTTGTAGTGAGGGGCCCCAAACTGGACACAGTGTTTGAGGTGTGGTCTTACCAGTGCTAAGTCCAGCTATGATTGCCTTCAGTGTCATACAGCAGCCATAATCACTACTGCCTTTAAAATTTTGACCCTTTTTGATGCACTGTTTCTACATTTCTATCTTCAGCTACTCCAGCACTTTATCCTGTAGCCTTTTGGTATCCATAAGGTATGATGAATGGTATGCACTTCTCTTGAGGGTGGTGACAAACTGATCTAATTTGGAGAGATTCTCATAGGAAATATGTAATGGTACTTTGGTTGAGGTATCAGGTATATGAAAGACTGACTTTGATTAGGAGAAGGGAAGACATAGCTTAGGAAATAATTTTTCTGAGCTTCTCTGGTGGTAAAAAGGCTACTTGGCAAGCAGAGATGGGAGGCACGATGTATTAAAGGCAGGGAAGCAAGACTGTTTAGTTGATTGTCCACATTAGATGGAAAAACAGGAAGAAGGATTTGCCACTGGCTTTTTAGATGGAACCGAGACCTCATTTTATTGCTCAAGGAACAACATGTTAAAGAATAGTACACAGGAATCCCAGTTTGCTTCTCCACACCATACTCCTCTCTGCCAGCAGGTTACCAACATACCCTTAACCAAAGTCAGCGTATTACTGGTAACGTTTTTGTCACAAATACTATGTAAAATACAATGTGTAACAGGAATATTAAATTCTGTGAAATCTGTCCTTGTCCCATGGTATTACCAGCTGCTTGTCAGCCAATCCAGTGCATATTGAATGGGTCATGTTGCATCTTCTTGTGCAGTAGTTGTATCACTCCTTTCTCCTCTTTAGACACTCTGTAGAATTTCACTTGTCAGGCTAGAGGTAGAATCCTTCAGAATGAATATTGGCATTGCAATTCTGCTACTGAATATTCCCTTTCCAGGAAAAATGCCGATGTTTTCACAAAGTCCTATTTTTAAAAGATTGCTTTTCACACCTGTCTACGCAACCATGTTAATATTGATGGTATCCTTTGTTTAACCATAGAAAAGTACTCCTTTCCCTTCTGTGCTTAAGATTGGTTTAGAAAGACAGAACTGCTTTATCTCTCTTTCCTCTTGATGGATCACATTTTAGAAATTCCATTGTCTTAAAGTGTTCTTTCTCCTGCACGTTACAATTGCAGTGCTATGCAGGAAGTCATGTTTTTAGTGGCTTTTTAGATGTGATGATAGCTATTTACTTTATATTTCCCTTCAAATAGATGATCTGATGGTTGACAGTACTTTGGGATTGAAAACTTCCAGAGGTCAATCATTCCATTTCGCCCCATTGTCAAACGGCTTTGATTTTATTGTCAGTGGTGTTAGTGGCAGTTGTATTTGGCATGAACGTGATCTTTATCTGAAGGGTGTAAGGAGATTGCTGATCGTCCTATAGCTGTAACAGCTTATAACTTGGTGCTTTTTTTTCACAGGCCCAAAAGCACCACTTTGCACTGTGCAGCTGGTCAATGAATGCTTGCAGCAGTTGGTGATTTTTATGCACCATCTGCATCATGCATCCTCTCTCCTTGATTATCTCATCTTCACTTCAGCATGATTTGGTAGTAGTAGAAGTCAAACAAATATGGAAATAATATCTGTGCTATTGTTAAATGTGCCTAACACTCATCTGAGAAGAATCCATGTTTCTTCTGGACTGTGGCATAATAACAACTGGTGCAGTGAGCCACAGGTATTTTAAAAAGCGGACACTAAAAAGCAATGAACGGAGTTGTGGGAAGTGGACTCTGAGTTTCCATAATGTCCTGAATGCTGTGATTAGCATCCCACAGAGCATTGTAAAACAATCTATTAATCATAGCATAGGTAGTGATAAAGAAAGCTCTGGAATGTCAACTGTATTGTGCACCTTTCTGTGCTTACAAGATTTTTGTGAACAGGAGCCAGAATGTTTGCAAAAACAAGTGTGTGTATGTATGCTGTTATGTGCCACTATTGGCAGCAGTATGACAACTGCCACCTTCTAATAGTATTGTTACATCATAAAAAAGCTTTATTTCAGAGTAGGTTCTTAAATTAATTAGCGCAAAATATTTTATGTTGTTTGTATTTCTCTGTTACTAAACCATTTCAAATTTAAATTAACATCTAGATTAAAGATGCTTACGCTATTTTTTTTTCCTGCTGGTTCCATTCAAACAAATCATCTAGTTGGTTTAAGTCTGCTGATCTCAATGTTTTCTTACTGATTTATAATGTTGCTTCCTGCTTTTCCTGGGATATTCCAGAAAACTTACTTAAATTACCTGGAATCTCTGCTTTTAAATTCATAATTGTCGCTTTTAACTAGGAGATAATTCTTTAAATGTGTTATGATTTGAAATAATTCGTATGATGAACCTGAAGCTGTGTTACAGTGGATTATTATTTTGATCCCTCACTAGATTAGGGATCATAGAACAAAGCAAGGTCAAGAAAAAGGAAACCTCAGTCTCTGTTCAGAACATTAGTGGAATGCAGTTCATGTATTGGCTTCAGAGAATGTCGATAACATATGCTGTCCACCCCTCACTCTGCTTTTATTTCTTCTACATGCCTTTTGAAGCAACAATCTTTCAGACTTGAACTCTGCATATCCCTCAAACTTGGCAGTACTTGAGGGTTCTCCCCGTTTGCCTTATATCAAAGGATTGCTTATGGCCTGCATTTAATTTATGTCTTTGCATTGACTTTTTCATAATTTAGTAACAGTTGTAAACATATAGTCTGTAGAAGGAGTTGATGGCACAGCCAAATATAATCAGTAGGCTCTGTATGATTTCCTAAAATCTATGGATTTTCTCCAGCTCTGTATGTACTGAGACTCAAAACAAGAAGCATCAAAAGAATTAACTAATTTATAATTTGATATAGAAAATAATTGGAACTTTGTTGCAATTTAGTACTTCCATACATGTATACTCCTTCTGAATCCTTCCCTGCAGACACTCAGTAAGTCATGGCCAGCTACTTCTTTTAGTGTCTTGATTGCAGCAGATCTTAATCTATGCCATTTCTTTAGTCACCTTAAAAGCATCTGTGTGCCTATATGCACACAGGAAAGGTTGGTTTTCTTTTTTTTTTTCTTCCATTTTTAATCTATATTCTTTTTAGCAGGCGTAGTATTAACAAATGCTTTTTCCTGTTTTCTTTTTTGTACACACCAACAGTATTTTTTCTAAAATGTAATTTATTCTGTTACTCTGTTTAATGCTGTGACGTCTTTTGATTTCAGTCTAATTCGAAGTCTGTTATGGTGAATAATCAAATGTTTCTTTAATCTAGAAGGACTGTTGTGTCTATGAGTTGAGTATCTTTATTCAGTAGATAAATTGCTCAATGTGACTGCTTGTTCAGGGTTCTTTAAGGCAAGAAGAATTTTGCTGTTCCCCCCCCC
>JAHREE010000189.1:927756-1019913 GCA_033628505.1 Tringa tobata
CCCCCCCCCCCCTTCTTCTGGATCAATTCATGCAGTCAAATTCTGGAGAAGGTTCTAGGTTTTTCTGTTTTGTGTGTGTGGTTTTTTTGTTTGGTTGGTTTTGTGTTGTTTTTTAAAAAAGTTACACAACTAGTTTAGTTGTGTAACTAATTTAGACATTTAGTTACACAAGGAGGATACAGTAGTTCATTACAGAATGAACTATTAGGCAAGCAGGGAAGACAAATTATTTTATAACAAACTAAGAACCAAGTAATTGCTAAAATTTTATTTTATCTTTTAATACCAAATATGAGAATTCTTCTGGGATCGTTTTGGTAGAACTAGTTGCAGTACAAAGTGTTTTGGGGAATCTAACCTTTTTATTTATTACAGAAAAAATAGATCCCTTCCCCTTCATTTTATTATTGATAATGGTATCCTGAACATCTTGAAATTATCTTCATTTGTAGAATCATCAGAACTATGAATATGTTAAAAAAAAATTGATGGTGTGTGATTGCAATTATTTAGTGAGTTTCATGCCTTTTTATTTATATGCTAACATTCGTCAGTTTTGGTCTATAATATGCTTTTTTGTCAAGCAGAGAAAATCTGAGAGAGTAGGGCAGGAGAGAAGAGAAGGCATAACACTTAAAGCAATAAAATGCCCTTAACCAACAAATGAGCAAACAAAAAAAAAATTAGGAAAAAAGCTTGTGCCAAACTATTCCAAAAGCCTGTGTTGTACGTGGGAAAGCTTCCTCAACAGAACTGTGAAATGGTGGCCCACACTGCTCCCTGGTGATGTGAGTGCTTCTTTCATAGGATATAACTTTATCTTAGTTGGCTATAGTTCTATATTGGCACCAAATCCTGTTCATATGTATATATAAACCTGACTTTGTTGTGTAACTATTGCTTATATTGATTTCTGTACCAGAAAAATAGAATCTTATTTTAAGAGCTCCAAAGCTGGTCTTTGAGGCAAAAGATCTGTAAGTTTAACTTCTGTACGAAGCAAATCTGGAGAAACTGTGAAAAAAAGAGTTATTTAATATGTATTTAAGTATGGTGTATTGAAGAAGAGCCAGTTTAGAGGTGACCTGATCAATAAACTGTTACTGAATTTCTTCTTGTTGGCAAGGCTCTTCACCAATCGCTTTAAGAAAAGTGAAGGTCTGCTGGGAAAAGAAGAGCAGTCTTTTTGTGAATTTATAATTCTATAAAGGAATAGAAAAACAGGCATATATAGTTACTTTTCATAATAGGAAGAGTGTAATGCAAGGATTCATCTTACTCTGCTGGAGGAACTGTGTTGGGTCATGTGTAGTTCATTCTAAGCATAAATTATCTGGAAAGCAGAGTCTCTTGAGGTTTTCTGAATAGAATCAGTATAGGAAACTTTAGCATTATATTTGGTTCTAAATAATCTTGACATAATGTGTTTACATTTTAACTGTCATCTTTATTTTTTCCTCCACTTATCTAAAAGAAAGTTAGAAATGAGATTTGGGAGGAGGTCTTCCTGTGGCCAAGTGATGAATAAAACAAAAAATGTGAATGGCACTAAATGAACCTGTGCATGTAGCATTTAATGAAGGTGTGGCTATTTGTGTTGCTCAGTACAGTATGTGGAAGCCTTCTTGAAGACTATGTGAAAAGACTTAAAAAAAAGTATTTTACACTCATAAACATAAAGTTGAATTTGCAGTAAAGAAGTTTTTGCATCCCATCCTCCCCCACCTTGGTCTGTATTCAACTGATATTGTTCTATGTGCACCTGAATAACAACCAGCAATTTTTTTACTTTAGTTCAATTTGTTCTGGTTCACGTTTAACAAATGTCAGAAATCTGCTTTAGTTTCACTGCTGGTTCAAGGAAGACTAAGATTTTTCAGTGAGTTTTTAGATGGAGTTAAATTCAGCTCACTGTACTAAAGGTAATTCAAATCAATGGCGTTGAATGTTCCCATTTTCTTGATTATGATCTTAATATGCATTGCTTAAGAAAAAGAACTGTGAAGCACGATTTTGTCTGGCAGTTTTTGCTTCTTATTGCGCATATAATTTCTTTTTGTGTATTCTAATACCAATATTGTAATAATTTTTTTTTAAAGCCTCTTCCAGCTTTTGACAGCACAGAAATGTTTTTATACTTAGGTGTAAAAGAGTTTCTTTAAAAACTTATTATTATTTAGTAATCTCAATCAAATGAAAACATTCTTGTTTGTAGATCTGGTTGGCAGTACACCATTGTTTTTGCTAGCATTAGGAATCTCTTTTGCAGTTTTGAAAACGTTAACAGATCTGTTAAAAGTAAATCAGGACAGTGTTTTGTTGTGGTTTTTTTTTTTAATACTGGAGTTGAATTTTTGATCACCCAGTGTTGTTTTAGACTTCTGACTACCATCTTAGCTATAAAAAGCAAAGTATGCTGGTATATTTAAAATGGATATTCCATCATATGTGTGTATGAAACATTTAACTTCTCTTGTATGACTGAAATAAATGAATAAATAAAGATCCCCAAACTCAAGGGTTTTTTTGGGTTAATGAGAACTGGATCTGAAATCTTTTCTTTTTCTCTGGAGCCACCTATGCAAATCACATTGAGATAAACTCAGTGTAATTTCTCTTCCATCCTCTGTTGCATAGAGAGTTTTTCCCAGAGAAATCTTATGAAGTCTATTAATAATTATTTAGACCATTTATAAATGATTCTGTATAGAAGTACAGAGTACCGTTTTTCATATATATCAATTAAGGAAAATTTTTGTAATGTTATATCTATTTCTGTGAAATAACCAGTGACAGTTTGCAATAATAAATTGTATGACCATCACTCCCTTTTCTCCAAAGGAAAATAAAAATAGCCTGCCAACTACCTGGTATTTGAAAGTAAGTTTCTCAAAATCATTAACTAATAAAATTACCCTGGACTACTACAGTGGTAGAATGTCATGATATTGCACGAATTTTTTCGTACATACCTCGTTACGTTTCCCTTCATTCTCTTTCCCTCAATGTTACTGTCTTTAGTATTGATTTGAAATGTATTTACTAACTAGATAACAAAATTCATCTGGCTGTCATTCAGGTAGCTTCTTTTTGGTTTTGTTTATTTAAGAAACTTACATGAGTTTTGACCTCATGATATATGGACACCAATGTCCATCATCACTTCTGCTTCTGAAAACTGATGATCATAGTGTGAAGTAGAATATCTTGGCCACCAGTCCCAGAACTATTTTAAACTGCCAAAGCATTACGCTGACCATAGCAAAAGATTTAACATTCACTTGTGTTGAGCGGATACTGTGGTAGCGGAAGGTAAGATAGCAATGACAGGAGTGCTTAGTAGTGCCACTCTCCATAAAAATGAAAAAGCACAGCATTCTCATTTAACCTAGGTGTTATAGTTTAATGAAGGAATTTAACACTTTTAAATTTTGTTCTGAATTTATAAAGAAGTGTTATCACAAAATTGTGATACCATTTTCTGAAAGAAATTCAGTGTGAATGTTCCTTTTGCCATACAAGATGTTTAACTACATAAAGGGAAAGACTAAGATTCTACTCCAAATAAATGCAGTGGCAGGTATTAACAGTCTTGAAGTCTTTTATGTGGTATTAATCAACACCTGAAAAGGTAGTTTAAGAAACCATAGACCTGTTCTTTAGAGGAACTAATTATTATTGCATTTTCAACATCTTGTGAAATGGTTATTTCTCAGCATCTCAAAAACTGGACCTAATCTACAAATGTGTTCAAATTAGTATTATAGTTTATTTCAAGTTGATGCCTTTATGAAAAATCTGAAAACAGCAGATGTACGTGGTCCAAGTTTATTCAAGTTTGGGTAAACAATGAGCAGAAAATGCAGAGTTAGAATTGCATCTGAGATACTGTAATGATACACTTAGATATTTTGATTCTGATGTGTTTACAAGTTGATGTTTACAAGTTATGCAGGTTGAGAACAAGAAGATTGTAAAATACAATTCAGTCAGAATTTTGGTGGCTGTTTCAGTCTTTATAAAAGCATGCATATCTGCAGAAGGCAAAAGCTGTCGGAGAACTGGTATATCTGAAAAATTCCATTGGGCATAAGGAATCCTTTCTAAAGAAAGAATTCCAGTGCTTGTTATGTTGGTAGTATTGTGTTGAAACGGTGGTGGTGGATGGAGAGTAGGGAGAAAATCAGTTACCACTTCATCAATGTTATTTGTCTAATTTTCAGTTACTGTTTTTCCATATACTGCACTTCTGGGATATTTGAACAGCAAACATTAAGGATTTTTATAATCTAAAGCATATAGTGTTCCCTGAACTTTGAGAACAAGTTTTAGTATCTTAATCTACTTTTTCCTCACTGACAGACTTGAAATGTAATGCTTTATGATTACTTAAATTTTAAATGAAGCCTGTGGGTTTTGATATTTTGGCAATCTCAATCTTTTACTTTCTGTCATCAGAAAATAGGCAAGGTACTGTTGCACTGAGAATGTGGTGTTGGTATTGTGTTTTTATGCCCCCTGATAAGTGAATTTAGTAAATAGTTTGTTTATTTGACATCACTGACACAAATGCATGTAAAGGAAAAATGAATAGTTCTCCAAATTGTTAACTGAATATCATTCTGAAAAGATTAGAAGTAACTCAGACCAGTTTTGGAAAATGAAGATGTGTGAGATAGTGTAGGTGGGCAGGGGTTCTGGTTGTTTTGTTTCTGAGAATTTTTGTATATTGATTGCAGCTGATACTTTTGGTGTGTATGGATGCTTCTGTGAATGTCAGTTGCAGGATCAGGAGGTTAGGGGTGCAAATCAGGGGACAATAAGTCCTTTGAATGTAGAAGGACTGAATTATACCAGCAGCAGCACGTGACTCCCTTTGAGCACAGTTTTATTTATTACAGTGTTTTGAGAAGTGCGTTCTGCCTGTGCTTTAAATAGTAAATGTACACATGAAATGTAAAGTTAATCTCGATGTAATATTGATGTTAGTATCATCTACTATCAGATTTATGGTACCATTTCAGTCTCAAAATTTTCTTTCTTCTCATTGCCTCTTGACCTATAAACCCAGAGACAGAATTACTCAAGTTCTTTAAAAATCTGTTCAGTGTACTTCTTTGTCTAAAATCTGTGTTTAGCAAAAGCAACTTTGGAAAACAGTATTTCATTTCTGAAGACCTCGGGGTAGATAATCATGTATATGTCGTGTTTAGGGCACTAGTGGGAAGACCCTGCCCCTCCACTTTGTTTTAATTGTAATTTTCAAGTGGGTGTAGTAGTTTTATTTTATGGTTTTCTTGATTCACTGTTGCTTTTTGATTTTTGTGAATGAATTCAGGAGTAGACCTGTAGATCCCATAATGCTGCTTCCTTCCTGTGGAGCTGAAGTCTAATGCCATCTGAAGTCACCTTTACCTTTCTAGGGTATTCTGACCTGAGACTCACTTGGCTGGAACAATTTTCTGTCAGAGTGGCACTCGATTTATGATCTGTGGCTGGGCTTTAGCCAGATGCAGGAGGTGACTCCTGCAAGAGGTTACTCAGGACCATGGAGAGCTCTCCCACGTACCAGCGTGGGTAATAACGGGCATCTTTTAATTTCTCTTGAGATGGTTGCTAAAACTAGGCTGTGAAAACCTACACTGAAAGTAAGAATAAGAAGATAATATCTGGCATAAAAGCCAGTACATGGAAATACCGTAACTTGGAAGTTCAAGGAATTGTGAGATGCTGGGGGGAATGCTAAGCGTAGGAGCAGCTGGCCATGATATAATCACATCCTTATTACAGTGCGGTCACCACAAAGGAAAATATTGCTTTTCTCCCAAATAATGAGTCTGTGAAGTGATTCTATGAATTTAATGGCTTGTGTTGTGGATAGTATTGTAATCTTGCCTAGGAAACAGTAAGAAAAGCACATGACTATAGGTTTTTCCTGATGCTTAGCCTTTTTTGAAAGGATATTTCAAGCCCTACATTATGTTCCTTATTACCAATCTGAAATACTTGAATGGGGTTTCACTAGAAGTACATGTGAGAAAATATGCAAATTTAGCTTTTAAGTTTCTTTTTACAATACAGTATTCATATTGTTTTTAATTAATTACAGACTTTATATGAAAAATTAATTGGTCTTATGACCAATTGGTCATAAAAAATTGGTCTTATTTAGTTTATAAAATAAAATATTTTGTTGAAAAAAATTCAAATAACTTTCTTGTGTTTCTGTGATAAAGTTATATGTCCACATACATGATATACACAGACAAAAAAACCCCCAAGCCATCTTGCATATTAACAAAAATAGCTTACTAGTTAAGGCCGATAGCTTTTAACACTCCCCACAGTTTGACAGCAAATTTTTGAATTAGTGATAGTTATGTTATAAATAAAAATGGTAATTCTGATTAACAGTGTAATCTTAATACTTGACATAAAAGGAGTTAGACAAAAATCTAGTACCTTCAGAGATGTTTTAAACTCAGTAAGTTTTAAACTCATTTGTCATTTTCCCTTAATAATATGTCACACCAATTTTGAAAGGAAGGGCCATTGGCAGCTTTACATGAGGTATTGACTTGCAAGTTTCTCAGTCCTGTTTTATGCATAGCTGTACTATTGTACAAAGCACCTTGAGTTTTTTTGATTCCTTCACTTTCAAATAAAGGAATAGATATTAGATCAGTGGTGCTCTTGAGCCATGGTGATGGTCAAGCAGGTAGCAATCAAGTTTTGGTGGCATGGAGCTCTAGGAAAGCTGCAAACGAGTGTAAATTAGACAGCACGAGCCTATATGCTCGAAGACATTAGTTGCTTTCCATACTTGGATTACCTCATTTGTTATAGATCAGATGTTCTTTGTAGTGTGTCTTATTAGGTGCTTTGTAAATTTCAGTGTCCTAAAGTAAAAGTTTTTTATCTCTGAAAACAGAGTAGTGTTTCAAAGAAAATTGGAGTGCCAAGGGAAATTTTTACACGTTAAGATACATATATGGTGGCACAGTGGAATCAAACTTAAGGGAAATACTTCTTCATCATATGGCAATATTAGTATTTACAGTCTTCAATAAAATTTTTCTTGTTCCAATAAAAGCACTGCAGAAAACACAGTTCAACTTAAATTAGAAAATGGTGATACAAAGCAAGTCTCATTATTTAGATAATGATCACTTCAGACATTCTTTCCCTGATGTGGCCCACTCAAAATTGTATTCTGGCTTTTCTGTTACTGGGTTGTCAAATCATCCAGTCTCCAAGCCTCCCATGTGTAACGGGGAAGGCTTTTAGCTCAGTTCTGTGACTCTTCTTTTTTCCCAGCTTCTGAATACTGTACTACACTTTGAGTTTGCAAAACCTTCTGGTTGCAAATAGCACTCCAGTTTTCTTATGGCTGCCAAGTGTCATGCATTTTTGCATAACTATTATAAACTCAGCAGCTCTCTGCCTGTTTTGCATCTTGATCTATAAACGTCCAGCTGAGTTGTGAACAGGTGGATGTTAAGTTTCTTGATTTTTTGCATGTTGCTTTGATGGCAGCCAGAAGAAGAAAGATCTTACCCCTGATCTTGCCTCTGATGTTTGCAGCCATTAAGGAATGGCATGGGGAAGTGTGTGAAAGTGAAGATTCAGTGGAGAGCTTCAGCACCAGCAAGAATGGAAACATCAAATATTAGCTAAAGGTTGTCCATCTTTTTTTGTCCCGCTCTGTTCCTTCCCTAAGGTATCTAGATCATGCTACAGAATAAGAAGCTGCACTTCCCCCAAGCAGAAGAGGCAGCTGTACTTTGGTCCCAGAAAAGCACTGAAAGAGAAAGCAAAACATTTGTATGTCTGCTTCTCATAAATTTGGATTCTAATGCAAAACTGTGGAACAAAGTAATGTTTTGGGGCAATCTCCTTACTTTGTGAAGTTCTTGGCTGTGGAACCACATGCAGTATGAAAGACGTTACCTTATTGTTGTGTATTCTGAGTGATGTTGGAAAATTAGTTGTTTTCTTCTTTTACCTCCTAATGAGAAGTTCAGCTTGATTTAAAAAAGAAAATTTGGAAAGCATTAGCCTATTTTTAAAAATCATGCTTTTTTGTGACTTTTGGAGAAACAGAATAAAAATTTTGGCTGTTGTGGCTAAAAGGTTGTCTGAAAAATCAGCAAGATCAATAGGCGTGTTTGAATACATTTTAACTAGGTCATGCTAGGGTGCCTTGGGGTCCGTTCTTACAAGCAGTTTAAATGCAACTCACATTTTAGCATCCCATCATGTGACCAGTAATGGGGTCATGCTGTTGGTTAATAGATACCCCCAGCTGCTGGAAGTAGTCAGCCAGCAGCAGTGAACTTCAGCAGGATGTTCCAAGTCTTGTTCAGGGAAACTTCTGAGCACTTTATCTTTCTGGAGATATGCCGTACATGTGGCTATTGACCATGTTAAAGCTTTGATATGCAGCTTGATGGGCTGAGAAGACCGGTCTTTTTTATTCTAGAGGTTTCCTGATCTCTAGAAGTATTTCACAGAATTAGGGGTATTAAGTTCTGTACTCTATTAAAAAAATAATAAGTTCTAAGTTTTGTTAAGAAAGGGATGAGCCATTTCTGTTCATCAGACTAATGCGGGGCAGAAAACCCAATTAATTTCACCATCTTGATTGAAATACTATCTATTTTTTGTAAGCGCTTTTGGTGTTTCAATTTAAAGGGAATGAGCAACCGAGAATCCGTTACCTCATTAAATCATCTCTTTCAATGGCTGATTCCTTGAGCTGTTATACATATATACATTTAGGAACTCCCTTCCTCTTCCTCATGAGCTGAATTTATCTAGATTAAATGCCTAGTCCCCAGATCTTGTTATGCCTTTATTTTCAAGTGTAAGAAGTAATTCAGTGTTGGAAATCCTTTCTTTTTTAATGTAAGTTATGTCCTGCTAACTTTCATAGTCTGTTCCTTTAGTATATTGCTTCCACAGATTCGTACTCTTTCTGTTTTCTTTTCAAATGACCAAAGACTATCAGTAGATTATTAATCTATTAACTCTGGAGGAAGATCATCCTTGATGTTAGACTTGATGTTTGAATTCTTATTATTCATTCTTCACTGTGGCTATATTAGATTAGGGTTGTATGGAGCCAATACAGTAAGTAAACAAGAATAAATAAACCTTCTCTCTTATTTAATTGTCCTGTTCATTTGCAAAGATAATTTTATCTTCCAAAGACACTTGGTTAGTTAGATAAGACAAAGGTAACTTCTGTGCTGTGTTTCTGGTTAATGTATTATCTTAATAGTTAAAAGGGACTGTAAAACTGAAGACCGTTTTATCCACTTATTAAAATGAGTTCACGTATATAATTTCCGTGGAGCTTATTGTTTCTGCAATTGAGTATTTTATCTTTCTAAAAGAAAAATCACCAGCTACTTTTTGTGTAAGTGTTTGACAGAGAATCTTGCATCTATTTGACAAGTAAGCTGCTCTTTCCTTCCAGGGTACAATTCTCTCTTTTGTTTAAAATTGCATCAATTGTAAAAAAAATTAGAAATTACTGTATCTTTTTTTAAGCCTTCAAATGTAATACATTACAAAAAGGACAAGCACTTGTATTTATTACTGTATCTAAACCAGAAGAGTGCTTAATATTTTCAAACAATATTTGTTTTTTATTGTTGGTGTAAGTTTTTTATCCAGTTTACAAAAGTTCTTTCTTCTGATTAGTTCTTAAATCATGTCAGACTGTTTCAAGGACAGTGTCCTGTTACTTTCAGCATAAACAAATGGCAAATGCTGTTGGTATGGATCTCTCTGAACCAGTGCTATTGTGATAACTGAACCATTAAGTGCTTGTAAAGCACAATTTTGAGAATGTTTGGTCTGTGATATTAAAATTACTAAAATTGGGGGCTTTGTTTGTTTTTTTTCTTGATCTCTGACCAAAAGCTGTGTTAATGAAGTAGGATTAGTAGTAATACTTAACTTTGTTCTCCGTGTGGTTTGGTGGGGTTTTTTTTGGTGCTGTTTTGTTTTGCTTTAGTATAAATAAGTTTCATAATTACAGGGGCACAGGACCCTGAGTTTTCTTGGGCTTCAAGCTGCTGTACTGGAATTTTCTTGATTACCATACTGTACAGTTTCTTGAACATCTAGACTTGAGTATGGTCAGGATATCTCTGGGGAATGCAGATTGTCTCTGTTTGTCTGGGAAGCCCTACCTGAAGCAGACATCTTAAGCATGAAAATGATTCCAAACAAGCAAACAGAATGCTTCCAGCCCCCCTAATACTGTCTGTCAAAAGGAATGGAGGGCACTTTTGATGCTATATACTTCTAAAAGTATTACCAGAATTCACAAAAGGAAGGAGTTGGAACAATATGTATGTTGACTCTAATAAATACTGAAATGAACAAAGAAGAATTTTGTTATGAGAGCTGAATTATGGTTTTAGGTTAAGAAGTTATGCAGAGCTTATGTTTTTTGCAAGATAGCAGAAATACAAATAAATTTAATAGCTCTTTAAAAGAATTCTTTTAAAGAGCTATTAAATTTATTTGTATTTTGTTTTCTCCATTTCTCCATATTTGGGACTTCTCCAGTTGCATTAAGGGATTATTCTAGTATCATTTAATATTTTGATTAAGAGAAAACTCATCTTCTTTGCAAGGTTTCCTTAACATGTTTAAAAATTTTATAAACCATAATGTACATGAAAGAATATATAAGATCACTCTTGTATCCATTTTATAAAAAATAAGGTTAAAAATAAAATATTCCATCTTTGAATTTTTTTTTTCAATTTCAAAAGTTTTGGCTGGTATTTTGAATAGGGAGTAATGCTTAGAAATGGGGAAACAGTGATTTGACAAAGCTGACAAATGGCTGAATTACTTTGATTATGCAGATTTGTATCTTGCATTCAAGATTTATTGCATCTTTCAGCTGCAAATTTGATAGTATCTGTAAATATTAATGAATTAAACTTCAAATGTAATTTTGAGATTGGCAAATACTAACAAGGGGAACTGGAACCTGATGAGACTGGCTTGTATAAGTTACTCACTAAATCAATGTAGACCCTAAAATATTTTTTGATTTAATTATTTGATTGCTAGATCACATTGTATCAAATCTAAGGAAAGATTTTAGTTAAAAATATTGTCATTAAGTGTTTGATCTTTTTGGAAATCGATAATTAGTTAAATAAAAATTAGAAAATATGATATTTTAAGGTGAAAAATTAGCTTCTTTCTCAGTGTTGTGATACAAGGGCAAATCAAAAAGAAATGTTCTTATAGAATGTGAAACATTCATATTCATACTTTTGTATGAATATGAATCTAAAGGGATCTTTTTTCTTTTCAACAGTTATTAATTTCACTTGCTGCTGGACTAGTGGAATTATTTGTTAACCTCCGAGCCGATGATGCAGTTGTGTTTATTTCCTCCTGCCATGGAGAGGGTAAGCTGTTTTTCAGATATGTTACGAAGTTATGATATTTACAAATTTACTGCTATTTATATGAAAGATAATATACTGTCCTGGTTTGAGTGATACAGTACTAATTTTCTTCTATTGCCTGGGAAAATTGCACTTTTAGAAGAGACTGGTGTCTGAACTTGTGAAAATACTTACTTTACAGTCAGTTAGGTTATAAAGCCTATAAAAATATATAGGCTAGGATTCAAAGTCTCAGTGTTTTCGAGCCTTGCCAGGTGCAGGGATGAGGAAGAGCAATGCCTGGGCACTTGACTCAAGCTGCCAACAGGATTATTTCATACCTTGAACGTCCCATTCAGTATAAATTAGGAAGTTTGCTGCATAGTTCTCTCTCTTCCTTGATGTCAGTGGTCCAGAGAACTTCTTGCCCCAGTGTTGGACTCCTGAGCCCTTCCCTTCCTCCTGAAGCCACAGCAGGAAGTACTTGAAGAGAAAATCACCCAAATTGCTCAGAGCAGTCAATACAGTTATAAAATTAGGCCTTTACAGAAACAGTAGTAAAGATGAAGGTGTGGCTGTTGGAGTAAATAGTAAGCAAGTCTCATGATTATGTTTACTTATGCCCTGTGACAGATGTGAACAGAAGTCAAGAAGAAAAGAGAAGTAAATTTACATAATAAGTATACATATGGAATACTATAAAATTTATGTCCTTGTTCCAGAAAAAGCAGAGGATGGATCGTTTTTATGGATAGAAATGAAATCATATAACTGAAACAGTGAACTTGAATAGAAAACTAAAGGAATTTCATTTTGGATACTTTTAGAATACAAACATGAATACGTATTCTATGAATGGGTTTCTGTTCACTGAAGAAGATAATATATATATAATTTATATTAATAAAGGTAATTGAAAAATTATGGATGAATGAAATGCTTTCTAAATTGTTTCCAGTCAATATTGTAAAAGGTTTGGAACTAAATTGGATAGTTTCTTGGGATTAGCGTAGATGAATGCTGGAATTAGAAATAATTACCAGCCCTGACTTGTAGTATGTAAAGAATGGGGACAAATTTTGAAACAAATTAACAAAGTAGCTAGATGAAAATGGAAAATGAGATAAATACAACACAGGTTTGCCAAAGGTTGTTTGGTCTGGATTATTCTAGGTTTATTTATTAACTCTTCCAAAGAGGGAAAGTAGATTTCCTAATTAAACATAGTTTGAGAGAGGCTGTGTATCTGGACTTGCTTTCAGCATTTTCTTGGCACATAGAAGATTATATATTGAGCTAGAGAAAATGTGGATGAAAAGTAGAATCATTCACTGGAAAAGGAAGTAGATGAAGTGATAAAGTGACAGTGACTTGTGCTGCAAGGAAGAGTATTGGACTGAAGGAGAGCCACTATTAGTGCAGTGGATTACGTCTGTTATTCATCTTGGTATTTTCAGTAGTGACGCCACAAAAAGATAATAGATTATAATGAAATTTAGGTCACAAAGTAGAGGAGTGTTATGATGAGATTCAGAAAAATGTGCAAGAATAATTTTTACTTGGAATACTGTAGTGGTAGAATGGGATAAAGTATAATAAGTTAAAAGGACTAAAAATAAGAATTTTTATATATAAGACGGGAGCTTATCACTTTGAAGAGATACAGGTGCAAAAAGATTTGGAGGTATTATGTCCTTGCAAAATGGCTGGCTGCCAGAGTAACGTGGCCATGAAAAAGACAAATTCAGTCCTAGGATATATCACGGAAAGCAGATCTAAGAGAGAAAAGCAAGTATTTGTTTCATAGAAGACACTGGGAACATCTTGTGTGTTGTGTATACAATTCTGATTCCTGATCTTCTGAAGAGACATAATTGGGATGGGAACTGGTGCAGGATGTGGAGAATTTGTAAGGCTCACAAGTGAAGTGCTTGTGAACTGGCGTATCACGCTCAGACTCACATAGAAGTGTGAGTAGTGATAAGGCTGCTTTCTGTAGATGCACCGCTGTGTACAGAACAGGGCAGTAACTGAGCTCTCTAAACTGAGTTTATGCTAGTGCAAGAAAACACAAGTATAAATTAACACGATATAAATTTAGTTTGGAAATTAAAGAAGGCTTTTAAGCATTGGAAGAACCATTATTATTTTTTTAAATAGTCTTCCAATAATGGGCAAAGGAAATGCATTTTTTTTTCAGGTGGAACTTTAAAAGCTTTCTATGACATGGTTGCCTGAAATACTAGGACATAGGATTTGACTGATGAAATCTTACCTATATGACATAGTTCAGATTATGAAGATAGTGTGTCATTTATCAAATAACACATAAGCCTTTGCAACATTTGCTTATTTATATAAATTATATATTATAACAGTACGGAGTTATTTAAGTGTTATTTTTGTCATTTGAGCATTAGTTTTGTTTTAATATCCTAAAAGAATTATTTCTTTAGGCTCTAATCCTTTGTCAGAGGCTGTGCCATCACATCATTGTTACATAGGGACTGGAATCAGAAAGTTGGTTGGGTTTTGGTGTTTTGTTTTTTTTTTTTTAAATTTTATTTCTATTAGAGCAGTGCAGGTTATCATTACTAAGAGTAGCCTGCTTTCCTAAGAAGATAATTTTTGTTAGTGAAATCTTAAAAAATATTAACTTATTTAAATTTACTTTGCTTTTAAGAGAAACTAACAATGATGTGCAGATTAAATGTAAGTTGCATGTACAGTGTAACATGCTTTTTGAATGTTTTGATTTAGTGATAAGTCATTGTGATAGTCCGTAACAGTGGAGTGAATTTCATGTTTTATACTGTGAAAAAAGAATTGTAGATAATGTAAATGCCATTAATTTTAATGCTGCATGTATAAGCTGTAGTGATGAGTTTTGCTTCATGAGTAATTTTTTTTAGTTTTCAACATACACAGGGTACACTTTTTTGAGTGAATTTAGGTCAGTAGGTGGTTTAGCCAAAAGAGACTTGCTTAGCTTGCTTTGAGCTGGATATAAAATAACTTGAAACTGTAAATTGCCAAGAAAAAGCACAATGCTTCTATTCTGGGGCCAAAATTGTGCATAGCAAGCAAAAACACACAAGGAGAAAATCTTCACTCCGTTGCTGAATTTGTTATTGAAAGCATTTTGGAAATAGCAAGTTAACAAGGAACTTAATTTAAGTCATGGAAAATGTCCTTTCATTTGAAATTATGGTATTGGGCTATTCAAGTTTCTCATCTGTAAGTATGTACCTTTTAAAGCTTTAGAATAACTAGAAGGCGTTATGGGGGCAAGATGAGCAAAGATAGTATATATTTATTTTTACCATTGATCGATCTTTGTTGCTGTAAGAAAATAACTTTGACATGGATGCATATTATTTCTCCTGATGATGTTGGAGCTACACTTCAGTCTCTTTTTTAATTATCAATTAAGTTACTGTTCTCTTTACTCTTTCCTTTAGTCATTTTGTACACACTATATTGCATTACATTGAAGCAATGGTTTTTAACCAAACCTTCCCTGTTAATTTAACAACAAAACATTTTAATATGCTTACAGTCAATTGTGGCTTCATGTATAGTATGCTCAATTTGATTTCCTGATTAAGGCATTGAAGCAGACCCTTACTTTTATGTAAATATTCTGTCTTCTCTTTAATGGAGTCTAAATAAATTTGTGACACTAACCACGTTTTCTATGCTATGCATTTAGCAGTAAATAAATTTAATTTGACTTCCTTCCTCACAATGTTATTTTCCATTCAACTGATGCATTAAGGATTGTGTATTCCTAATGATTTATAATAGCAAGTACTTATCAGAACTTTTATGCTACATTAAATAATACTACATAGTTTGTATTGACATTTTATAATAGAGCTACAGGATGAAATTAAACCTGGGAAATAGCTTACTCTAGGTGATACATTGCGTTCAACATAGCATTTGCTTTTAACATTACTTTGGTTTTATTGTACGAAAGTTTTTCCTAATATTGGCTTGATTTCCTTATTACCTGAAACAGGAGTTTCAAATAACAAATCATTTTAGAAGGAGTGACAGAAAAATCCTACATTTAAGTACAAAAAGCCTTGATGTTAATTACCCCCAGTATCTATTTGTGTCTCATTATTTTGATAAGATTTCATAGCTGTCTGTAGTCTCTTCATCTTCAGTCTCCTGTGGAGCCAGGAGACTCTTTGCATTCATATGTGGAAGAATTTTCCACCATTTACATAGGTCCAAACTGCTTTATTTCAAGACAGCTAAAAGCTGTGTCTTTACAAGCCTACACTCAAGAATCACTGAAGATGACCACTTTCACTGTGGTATCTCCAGCCCCACGCTGATGCTGGCATCAGAGCATTGCCACTATGCTTCTTTTGCCACTATGCTCTTGTACGCTGCTGCTTCTACTCAGCTTCACCCTTTCAGTCCATCCACAGCACCTCTGTCAGCGCTGGGACTGGGATTGCTGTGGATGGTAGCTGGGTTCTGATGAAGGGAGATGATTTCCCTGAGAGATCAGATTGATACCCTCTTAACTGAGTGTAATGGTGAAATTTAAAAAGAAAATTAGCTTGACAGATTGCTATAGAGATAATTCCAAGAGCTGTTGGGGAGAATAGAGTACATTCTTTTTCACTCCAAAAGCCCAGGGTAAGCCCTTTCAAAGAGACAGAAGAGATTCTTATTACATTATATTGGAAGGTGATGCTATAAGAAAGAAGTCAACCACTTTTGGGGTCCCTGAGAAGGGAGACAAGAACTAATCTAAAACTGCAGGGAAGAAAATGCAAATTAGCTAATTGTCAAAATACTATGTTTTGATGTGCTTCTACACTGGAAAATGCAAGGGACTCTGAATGGGTAAATACAATCGAATGTAAGACAAGAAATCACGGTAAATCTCAGAGGATAACTAGTAAATTAAAATACATGTCTTCCTGTGGTAAAAGAAATGTAACATAGTATTCTTAGATAAAGGATCATCACTGTATAATATAATTATAACACTAATCATTATTATTTAGATATTTTCCTGTTTCCTGCTTAATAAAATATACTTATTGGTACTGCTTTCCCATCCCTTTTAAGTTTGGTGGGCTGTTGTTTTGATATTCAGTATCAGATGGTGTTAATGACCATGTATGTTATGGTTCAGCTCAGGTTTGAATTAGTGGATTTCATAGAATCATAGACTTGTCTAGGTTGGAAGCGACATTTAAGATCATCTAGTCCAACCATCAGCTTAACTCTGATAAACAACCAACCAACCAAACAAAAAAACCCCATCACTAAACCATGTCTCTAAGCACTATGTCAACCTGTCTTTTGAATACCTCCAGGGCTGGTGCCTCAACCACTTCCCTGGGCAGCCCGTTCCAAGGCTTAATAACCATTTCAGTGTAAAAATTGTTCCTAATACACAATCTAAACCTCTTCTGGCACAACTTGAGGCTGTTTCCTCTTGTCCTATTACCTGTTACCTGGGAGAAGAGACCCCCCCATGGCAACACCCTCCTTTCAGGGAGTTGCAGAGAGTGTGAAGGTCTCCGCTCAGCCTCCTTTTCTCCAGGCTGAACACCCCCAGCTCCCTCAGCCTCTCCTCATAGGACTTACTCTCCAGCCCCTTCACGAGCTTTGTTGCCCTTCTCTAGACCCACTCCACTCTTTTTTTGTGGTAAGGGGCCCAAAACTGCACATAGTACTTGAGGTGGGGCCTCACCAGTGCCTGGTACAGGGGGACTATCACTTCCTGGGTCCTACTCACCACACAGTTCCTGATACAGGCCAGGATGCTGGTGGCCTTCTTGGCTGCCTGGGCACCCTGCTGGCTCACATTCAGCCAACAATCAACCAACACCCCCAGGTCCTTTTCTGCCAGGCAGCTCCAGCCACTCTGCCCCCAGCCTGTAGCGCTGCATGGGGTTGGTGTGACCCAAGTGCAGGACCCAGCACTTGGCCTTGTTGAACCTCATCCCATTGGCCTTGGCCCATCGATCCAGCCCGTCCAGATCCCTCTGCAAAGCCTCTCTACCCTCCAGCAGGTCGACACTCCCGCCCAACTTGGTGTCATCTGTGAACTGACTGAGGGTGCACTCCATCCCCTCATCCAGACCATTGATAAAGATGTTAAAGAGCACGGTTTGTGGCCTGCTGCTGATTTTTCTCAAATTTCAGGCACATACTTTCCTTCTTGGCAGTCCTGAGCTTAGTTTACAGTATGGAAACCCATAAACAGCTATATAAAATTAAAGAAAGATAAATATTGACATTACATCTTGGCTCTTTGTCAGGCAGATATCTGTGGTGTACGTCTGCATGTGGAGGTCTTTTAGAAACCTGATAGAAGCTGTAGAGATTGAACAGTTTTAAAAATGTGATCATATTTCCTTTTTGTTCCCCTATTTATTCTTTTATTTCTGCTAGTCTTTTATCGATTATGATTTAATTTGTATAAAGGTCTTGTACGGACTTTGAAATACTGAAATACTTTTGACATTTTGAAACAGTATGAAATGGAAGAAAAAACGTAAAAGGCTGCCCTGGTTTGGGGTGGAGCAAACTCTGCTCAGGGAGAGAGGCTCTTGCTTATACTCGTTGCCGTAGCAACCAGGGTCAGCTGACCTGGTTGTATACACCTATGGGGAGGTGTGGACAGGTCAGGTGACCCAAACTGACCAATAGGGTGTTCCCTCCCATCAGCCATGTTCAGTATAAAAGCTGAGGGACCAAAGGCATCAGGTTGGCTCCTCTTCAGTGGTTCTCTGCCTCTGATGAGTGGTGCCTGAGGAATACCTGTCAGTTGGTCTACCTTAGGTCCCTATCAGTGTGTTCTGGAATCCAGTTCCTATTTGTTACTGAGACCAGTCTGGAACTTTCCCAGTGCCTGCTGGTGGCACTCCCTGGGAGCTTGATACGTTTCTGTATATATATATTTGCATATATTGTATCTATATAATTATTTCTGTTTTATTATTAATATTTCATGAAAGTAGTTCAGTTATTTCCTAAGTTCATAACTTGCTTTTTCTCTCTCCTTCCTCTCCTTGGACTGAGAGGTGGGGCACAGCATCTATTGGCCCAAACCACGACAAAGGCACATTACAGTGCAAAGCCAAGAGTTAAGAGTAGTCAGAACTCGTGTATAATTAGATACACCGCTTTTTGAGATGCAGGCTGTTTAATGGTAGTTCACAATGTTCTTCCTATTTGTTCAGATAGTTTGGCATCTTCATTTTATATTTAAGTGTACTGTGACCTAACTTATGAAAAGAACAATGACATCATCAGAGTCATAGGAATCAAATAAAACGTGCTATCTTCTGCATATTTTCTAAAATATTTCAGAGTAGTTTCAGAATTCTTTCCTTTTTAAAGTATTAGTTCCATGAATTGGTTTAGACATAATTTTATTTATTTTCAGGAGTAAAACCAGGTTTACTATTAAAGGATGTTACCTTTAAAGTGTTGGTATATGGTGTAAAGCAATGTGAAGATGCTACAAGAACAAAGTACTTGAAAATAATTACTATACACCATTAATTGCTCAAAATGTACAATGATGTAAATAAAAATGGAATTTTATTTTGCTCGAGTATGTACTTGAAAATTCTCTAAGCTCTTGAGAGCCAGAAGTAATTGACCAATCTTATCCTCAGGACCACAGACAAGTACTTGATGAAGCTATCATTCTATTTCCTTCCTGAAAACCACTGACTGAATATTTCTCCTGTCTGAGTTTCTATTTCTCCTTTTAAACCAAATGCTCAAAAAGTTACTTTTTTATTAGCAATGAGTTCTAAAATTTGCTTTTAAAAAGTAAATGTAGGATCTCCATGACTGGGTGAGTTTGGAAGTTATTGCAGGTTGGGAAATCTTCTCTCTACATTTGAAATGAGTCGGAAGAGAATAAAAAAAACTAAATGAAATGAAAAAGAAGGTGAAAGAAGGATTAAACAGAAAAAAATAATTTGGAAGAAGGTGGGTATGGGTAGCATCTCAGAGGAAATATGATGGATTTGCAGATTTGAAAATTGGAAATATAGGTTACTTTGTAAATTGAGTAGAAATGGCATATATATGCCTTTTACAAAAGGTAGAAATGTTATATTGCAGAGAAGGAGGAAAAAAGATGAGGAGTACTTCCTATTTTGGACATTAAGTCTTAAAATCTATTCTGTATAGAATGAGGAGATTCTTACACTCATTGAATGACATTTTGCCAAGTAGAAAATGAGTTGAGGTGACTTTGCATTTTTTAAAATGGTGCAATGTTTTTAGATGAGAGAAGGTATTACCTTTAAAGCATTTTTTTGCATTTTTATAGTTTTAATAATAACACTTGTTGAAATAGGTTTGATAGAAACGTTTTTCTTCTGCTTTAGAACCAAAAATTAGCTTTCTAAAGTCATGCCCAATTTTCAAATGTGCAAGTGTAGCAGTGCCTCATTGGTTCTATGTGAAACCCCCCTCTTTTCCACCTCTTTTCAATGTTCGGTGTTCTTAACTGTTTTAGCAAGTACAGTGGAAGGGTAAAGAGAGAAGTTGTGCTGTCTTGCAATTTTAGCAATAAAATTTTGGGTTTAATTTTAGATGGGCGTTTCAGATGCCACTATATGTTTAAAAGTAAGGTATATGGTGGACTGTTTGTTTAGAAATGATTGCTTACACTATTTTCAGTGCTTGCAAGTTACTGAATTGGTATTACAGCTGCTGCTAGGCCAATCTCTTGCAAATAGTAGAATATATTGTTAGAATGGCTATAACTCTTCTGTTACAGGTGGGAGTCATAATAAAAATGGAGAAGAGAGTTCATAGAGGTGGAAAGAAAGAGAAGACAAGTTTGTAATTGAATAAAAGCTCTTTGTTGATAGTCAAGAAGACTATTAAGTTTACTACAGAATAATTCTTGAACTATTCTAATGTGTGAAATTACACAGGAATTGGTAAACGTTTCTCTCGTACAAAGTAGCATTTCTTCTGACCATTTCAAATCCATAATTGTTTGCGTATTTTTTGTGTTGTTCTTTATTGAACTCAGCATATTTTTTGTGGAAAGTTAAAAGCTTTTTTCTTTTTCTCCTGAACAGAAAGTAATGACACTGTCTGACACTGTCATTAACATTCCTGAATGTTAATGACAATACATTTAGCTTAACTGCAATCCAATATATTTTTATATATCAGAATTATAATTTCAGATTTTTTTTTAATTCTTTTCACAGAATATGAATGAAGAATGATGTGATATTAATGCTTTCTGTGTACAGCCCCACAAGGATCTTCTCTAAGCAGTTGCAGTAAGATAAACACTGAGAATAATTTTTTTTTGGTACGATGTGGTGAAGGAGAGGAACTGAAGCTATCTGCTTTTGTACAGGCAAAGGACTTAAAATGTTTGTGATTTTGTGAGCAGAAGCAGTTCTGGAGTGAATTGAACTTCTGAAAATGCGGCCATGGACTGGTTCCTGGCGTTGGATTATGCTCATCCTCTTTGCTTGGGGAACTTTACTCTTTTATATTGGTGGACACTTGGTACGAGACAGTGAGCATCCAGATCACTCTAGTCGTGAATTATCCAAGATACTTGCTAAACTTGAACGTTTAAAGCAGCAAAATGAAGACTTAAGGCGGATGGCAGAATCTCTCAGGTAGGACCTAAAAGTAATTAAAACTTTTCAGAAAACAGTTGAAATATTAAATGTCTGAAATGAAATTGAAAAGGTTGTTTGTGGTTTTTTTTTGGTAAAATCACGTTTAACATTTGAAAAAATAGATGACTGTTTTAATCAGTGTTATAACTAACTGAAAATATATTGCAAAAACTTTAAACAAATAATGTACATTTAGTTTTGGTCTAACGTAGTCATTATTTAACAGCCATTATTTAATGGTGTCCAAGTGTTACTGTCACAATAAAAGAATTCTGTAGGTGATGAGCTCCTCAATGCCAACTTCAAACAAGTGCAATTACTAAGATGTTCAAACCAGTTAGAAGAGCTAATGACGTTTCTACACTTGGGCATGCAGTAACTGGGAGAGCTCTTTTTAAAAGTGATGAAAACCTTTGTGCAGCTTTTTGAAGATAAACGTGGACTTGTTGAAGATGAGCTGCAGTAGTCTGCTGCATTATATGCATTAACTAATTTTTTTTCCTTGCCTTGCTGCTAAACTTGTAGTAGTACTTGTAAAATAGTAGGACAATCTCCCTTTTCATAACTATTTGTTACATTATAGATGGGTATAATTGTAATATAAGTGAGGTTTTTTCACTTTCAGACAGATAGCTTTTAACATAGATTTCTGGTGTCTCCTTTCCTAAGAACTTGCAAGGCAGAGCTTCTTAGATAGGATGTGTGTCAAAGTCAGATTGGACCTAAAGGTGTAGATGCTACCACATGCAACCTAAAAGTCGTGGTGGATTATGGGGACAAGTGCAGAGGCTTCATATGTTGTAGGAAGCTAGAAAAGAGCAAAAGTCAATACAAGATTTTAGAGAATGGGACAGTAATGTTTATTTTTAAAATTTCTTAAGTGACCTGAATCTATTTACAGTCTCTTTAACAACCACGTACAAACACCAGGAGATGTATGTAGCAGTGGTCTTGCGTGGATCTCCTGTGTAGAACATGGAGAGCAAGAGGCACTGGCAGTTGAGTTTTCATCTTTTCTCTTGGGTGGTTCTTACTTGGCAGTGAGAAACTGATTTTTGGACTTCCTTTTAATACCCTTTAGTAGTAGATGCCGTTTTGTATCCTATACCTTACTATTTTGCCTCATAAATCATAGCAAAAAATAAGGAATCACAAAAATCTTTGTTTTCCATACTAGCATGTTTTATGGTTCTAGTCCTGTTCTAGTGTCTTTAGGTCAGCTTGTTTCTCCCCTTGATTTTGAATGGATTCACACGTAGGGACTCTGTAGCAGTAAAATGAACGCCTTTCCTTTTAACCCTGTTTTGATGTTTCTTCTGGTGCATTCTCTCTTTTGTGCGTAGCCAGAGATATTTGATCTGGTAGGCTGGGCAGACTTCCCTGTCTTGCTGGATTTTCTTTTCAATGCACTCTGTTCCTGGTTTCTGGAATGGACGGTAGATAACAGTTGTGTGCTGATGAGGCTTCTTAGCCTAGAAAAACAAGTGGCTTTGTTCTGAAAGTGTCAGCCCTGAAGAAGTACCTCAGCATTCATGAGGTGCTGCACAGAGGTGGAGAAGTTCTGCTAACCCGTGTCCTCAATATTAAGCATAGATAATCTTCACCTTGAGTAATATGGCCATGAGTGGCTGAGTGGGCTGTAGTTTTTTTAAGCTGTATTTATTAATATGGTAACAACTGTGTTGGCAAAAGGTTTAATATATTTTTGTTAACAAAGTGGTGTAATGTAGAGTATGCTGCCGTGAAGAAACTTAAGCATAAATACAATGTCTTTGAATTCCTTTAATACTAGAAAAGAATAGTCAGCCTTAGGGTTTCTTGCCTCAAAGGGAGAAATATTTGGCCTTGAATGTCAAGATTACAGCCCTCCATGCTTTTAGACCCCCTTGTCCTTCTGACTTGAATGAGTGATAATGTGATGTATTGCACAGTCACTGAAATATAACCAGTTCAAATTACACAGTGACTAGAAGAGAATAAATGTTCTTGATTTTACTGATGACAGGGTACTTTTCCTCTCAGTAAGAAGGCAGTAGATACAGAAGATGCTTAGATACAGACTAAGCTGTATTTTAGCAGTGCTGATTTTTCTAAACACCTTTCTCTGTTTCCCTACCCTATCTATATTCAGGTAAATATTACATTTTCAGTGGCCAAGTTTTAAATAATAGCTTGTACTGTTGATAATTTCCCTTGATTTATAGAAATAAAAACATGAGTTTAGTTCTAATCTAAACATGTTAGCATAGATCATTCCAACATTCCTTCTCTATGCTGCAGTAAATTGCTGCAAGTTTCTGGAATTAAATTAGATCATCAAAAACTGCCTTAACAGGACTCCCTTCAGCTTCTTTTTTGTGAATACGTGCTGAAAAATGTTTCTGAGACCGTTCTTCAAAGTGGTTGTATGTAACCACAGGAGAATCTGAAACTCTTGCATGAGAAAGCCTAAAATGACTTTAAATGCCAATTTGAACATGAACACATCTGCAGGTTCAGCAGTCGGTGCTGGCCGGAAATGAGCCAGCTTGGAACTGGGAGATACTCAGGCACAGTTTTTTGTTGGAGGTGATCTGAGATTGGTGAAGGACTAGACTTTGAGGGAAGTGAAGTATCACAGTATATAGCCTTTATATTATTTTTATTGAGCAAAACCTGTGATACTGTTTTTATAGGAACTTCACAAAGAAGATTGAGAAATATCCTGGTCAGCCTGCAACATTAAAGTATTACATCATAAACGTGATATAGAATTTCAGTATCTCATTTCTTTGTTTGCCAGGTAGAACGAGTGGTGTTAAAAATAAGTGTTAGCTTTAAAATAGTCCCATTTACCATTTTATAGCAATATTGCTATAAAATAAATAGCTAAATATAGCTATTTAAGATGAGGCACTAGCCAACAGTTCATGGATTCAGAATTTGTGTCCTAGAAGAGATCACTGCTGCTGTGAACAGAATTAAAGAACAAAACAAGTTCTTAAGTTCAGAAATTGAATTAGAATTACACAGGAAAAGATTACACTTGCTCCAGTTAGTATCTTAAAGTGAAGATATAATTTACTTGAGGCTTTACCGATCGGAGGCAGAAAGGCTGGAACTATTATTTAATGTGATTTAATTGCTAGAGGTTTTGGTTTTGTACTGAAAACTCTTAATTACTGATACTGGCTGTGAAATGTGAGTGGTTAAGATGACAGTCTACATCAGTGCATCTTGTAAAGGTAAACCCTATTGCCAAGCTGGGGTTTGTTACAATGAGGTAATAACTTGGTTTTGCTGCCCTTCTCCACTAAGGTTTTATATCTAGAGAACTAGAGGGTGGGTTTTTTTTATCTTGACAGAAAAGCAGCACACTATTTGCAGTAAAGATATAGAATATATTACAGCATGCAATAGGGTTAAGCTAAGACATGAATTTAAGTATATTTTAGTAATAACTTTAGGTTACTTTGGGAGGAGTTTAAGCATGACAAGAATATCTATCTGAAAAATTGTAACAATAAACAGGCTTCTGATTAACTACAGTAGTTATAGTATTTTGACATAATTACATAAAACTCTTGGATGGTAAAAGCTCCGAGTTAATAGAATTTTATCTTAGTGGGCAAAGAAGCCTTGTGAATGGTAGAAAATTATCGTAGTATCTGGCTGTGTCATTAGTAATAGGTAGTGAGGGCAGGGAGGAAGGGATGGAAAGCAGGTACGGTTACCAGAATTCGGTCGTTTAACAAAAGTATGTTGTTGTAACAATCTCCATTTTGATGTCAGAGAAAACTGGTATTTCATCTTTAATCACATTGGGACCTTAGTTGTATGGTAAAATACATTTCAAGACAATACATTTCAATTGCCTAGCATTTCCCACTGTAATGGGTTCTTGGGACTTCTCTGACTCGCTTCTTACCTGATAAAAGTGTCCGTCCTCTGGGATGGTTCAAAACAGGAGCCGGGCTGTGCTTTTCATCCAGTCATTCTCATGAATGCCAGCATACAGTGACAAGAAGTGAACTTTCCACTCTGAGATTTGAATGCTCTTTTTGTTGCCAATTTATGTAGCAGCTTCTCATCCCCAAAGACAGCAACAGCAGCAAAAAAACCCAAAAAACCAAAAACATGCCTTATGAAACACACCTTATGTGCATGCAAAATCAGCCATTTGGAAGTTGAGAAATGTCGTATCTGTGACAAAGCTTTATAAAATACTGCTTATCCCTTTTTTGCTGTATGATACTTAAATCATATTTGATCTTTTAATTTTTCTCTTGGTTGCTTCTTTTCACACAGGATGCATGAGGAGTAGAATTAGGTTTTAGGGCAGTCTGTTTGTTTGGGGCTTATTTTGTGGGGTTTTTGTTTTGGTTTGTTTTGTGTTTTTTTTTTTCCCTCCAGTATTTGTATGTTTGATTTCACAAACTTCATCATGTTCTTCTGGAGTTTTAAAAAATATTTGTAATTTATTACCCATATTGGTCAAGAATAGTTCATATTTTTGTAAGGATTTTTGGTGAGGTTATTTTGAGATTTATTTTTTTTCAGTACGAACACTCACAATTGTGCCAGTTGGAACTGTCACATCTTTTTGAAAATTGCCTGAAATAAAATTATTCCTTTAGGAGCTGAGTACACTTTTGTGGTGCACTTCTGATGACTTGAAGTGACTTCAGGCACCACTTAGTTTTTACAGTGCATTTGAAAAGCCTTAGGTGGGAAGTTACTGTAGTTTGGGTTTTTTTGCCAGTAAGATGCTTTGTAAAAACCTTACTTGTGGGCTATAAAGAAGCACAGATGTACATTAGTGATGAAGAAGATAAATGAAATTAAAGGTGTTTTGTATTGCCAGTGTTCTAGAAATCATGTGTTTGAATACTGTGGTATGATGAGATTTGGAGAGTTACCGTGGTCCTTTCATGTTTATGGACAATATTGCATGAGCAAATTTGGGTTAATTTTAGAAGCAGCCTGGATCCCATTAGTACAAAACAGTAATAAACCTGAGGTTTTTTTACAGATAGTTATTTTACTGTTCTGTATTCATGTCCTGGTTCCACCGGGGACAGGGTTAATTCTCTCTAGGCTCTGGCAGGGACACAGATGTCCCATCCCACGTCACTCATGCCCATTCCATCGCTGGGAGCGGGCCAGGGAGGGGGCTCCTGGGTCCAGTGGGTGAGCAGTGGTGCCGTAATCACGTTTGTACATCCCTCTATCAGTGTTATTGTTTTCCTCTTCCCTTTGCTGTTCTTACACTGCCCTTGTCTCAACCCACCAGTTTTGCCTTTTCCTGCCCATTCTCCCCTCACGGGGGTGGGTGGGGGACGCTGAGAGAGCGGCCGCCTGGTTCTCTTTTGCTGTCTGAGGCCAAACCATGACAATCCAGTAGAATTGTAAGAGCCTTTTCAAGAACACTTATTTCAGATAACTACAATTGTTGTAGTTATATAAGGGAAACTTGATAGGGAATAATAATAAAATCAAAGTATTACATAATGTTGTTTCATTTTTTATCTGTAATGTACTTTTACCTGAAAATTTTATTTACTAGTAGGATTATGATATAATTGCTAAAGTCTGTCAGTGTTGCATCTAGATGATGTAAGGCTTTTAGGAGGAGAGCTTAAAATTACTACTTTTGTAATGTCTGATTTTCTTAAATGGAAACTGGAAAAGTTTTTTTATGCCTTCATCTGTGTCTGAGACTTCCTTTTTTTGCAATACGATAATAGTTCATAGTATTCATGTGCTTCTTTGTGTCTTGCAGGGTGATAGTCAAATTTTTATCTTTTATATATACATATATATATCTCTCTTTTAATATTTTTCTTCTCCTTGAAGATAAACGTGGCAGTATAGGAACCAGTAATCTCAGATTTCTCTTCAGGGAAATAGAGAATCATGTTAAATGTATTCGTATTGTGTTTATATTACTAATACATCACATTCCGTATATATTTATTTCCTACAGTCCACTAATTATTACATTTTGTAGAACCTACAGTTCTTTCAATAAATATGATAACCTGTTTCTTACCGGAATAGGATCATGTGTTATAAAGTGGAACAGGAGTGGGAATGGGTAAAATGTAATCAAACAAGTAAAATGAAACACCAATATTTCTGACGTTATTCTCATAGTTCCCAGAGAAGCTTCAGAAAGAGGAGGTAGGATTTTAATTTTGAAAGATCACTATAGTTGCTTTAATGTAATTGGCGCTGAGGCTGGGATGGAATTCAAACTCAGAATCAATTAGTCATAAGCAGATATATTAAAGTACGTCTGCCAATTACCCTGGGCCCAGTAAGCCTGCAATAAGCATTGAAAGGGACTCGGATAAAAGAATAGCTTTGAGTTGATAAAAATTTAAAATTATTTTAAAGTACTGTTTTGTATTACATGTATTTAAAGTGTCTCAATTTTGAAGCTGAGGCTCTTGCACAGGCCAATGTATGAAGGAGAAAAATCATTGAACTATACGATGTGCATCTCCGCTCTTTTATTGTGCACCTCTGAATTAAGGGAAGTGACACAGCTTCAGTGGATATAAGTCAGCACCGATCAGGGCTATGCTGATTTAAATTGATAAGGGACGCTGCTTGCTTTTTATTTGCAGGTAACATTGAGTGTTTTTTTCCAGTTGTATTTACTGAAGAGGTTTTATCTTAAAGGGTGTAGTGACAACTAGTGCTCTTTTAGTTTGTTTGGTTTTGTTAGTGGTTATTAATAATTGTGCATAATTTTCTTCTTGTGAAGAAAAAAAAGAAATGAAAGCAGAAAAGCCAAACATAATGTAACTTTAGTTAGCTATAAACCTTCCAGCTCCATACAAAGAACTCAGAAAGAATAAGAAAATATTTGAGTGTGACCTTGTGAAATCTTACATTTTTTTCTTTTGCTGGTAAACTAGCATAACCTTTTAAATACCTTGGAAATAGGAAAAGGTTAGAATGGTTTTTATGATTTATTTTTTGGTTTAATTTATTTTTGCAATTATCTTACACACTATGGCAGTTCTTCCAGCTGAATTGAATGTCACTAGAATTAAATTTTGAGTGATTCTGTTTGCCTCTGGAGACTCAGATTAAAGATCGCTACTTTGTTGTTTCCCCTCTATGTTACCTGAAGGTGATGAGAAAGTGGCTCCGTGATACAGACGATGTACACAGAGTTCTTTATTCAGTCTTTTAAGTGTAGCCGGATTACTAAACAAGGGACAAAGCAGAAACGGGCTCTCTCCACTCTGTTTAAAGTTATACAGTAATATCTTTATTTCATAGGAGTTCATTATGGAAAAGATAATTTTTATTTAATATAAAATGGTGGGTACAGCATGCAAAAATTACACCTTGTAAGTATTGAGAAAATTAATTCAAGCAAACCCACTATGTGATGTATTGTCATGGCTGCCCGTGCAAGCGGGTTATAATTTTGCTTATTTTGTGTTTATAATGTAATTAGCAATGTTGTCATAGCAATAAGTGAAGGATATTCTCTGCTAGATGCTTACTGGCATGCTCTTTTATTATTGATTAGAATCATAGTTTAGATAAACTTGCTTCTCAAATTTTAAGGAGCGAGTCATTTGCCAGTACTTATTTTGGTATGAGAACTTACATATATGTTTTTCAACAGGAATTCTTATTCATAAGTATGCGTTACACTAGAAGTTACCTACATAGATGATGCCATGAGTATAGAGAAGGATTTTAATTCAAAGACTTTCCCTCAAATGTTGCCTTATCTCCAACTCAGTTGATGTACTTGGAGAGGGCAGTAACAAGCAAGCTGTGCTGGTTGCAGAGAAGAGCCTTTCCCTTAATTTTGAGACTGGATGAAAGTGAGGAAGACAGCAATTCCAAGTCTGATGAGGTAATAGATGTAGAGACAAAACTGCAAAAAGAACAAGTTATTTTAGTTTTATCCTAAAACTATGTAAATTTGGAAGTCCAAAAAACTAGCTTAGGAGAATACCCCCTAGACCCCATCCTAGCTCCTTTATCTTAACAACATAAGTAGAGTCATAGTTTTTATTGCAGTGTGCCTAAGCAAGTTGAATGTTAAATGACATGAACTTTTCTTTTTTAAAGTCTTAATTGTATCATATGGTCAGAATTATTGTGCTTCTTTCATATCATCCACAACCATCCTTCTGTAGGATTCTGTAATTGCTACTTTAACAGACTCTCCTTATGTTCAGGGGATGTGTGTGCTGCCTGAAGATTTCTTATGGTAATGATTTTGTATCCTTATTGTTCTTCAGAAATTCTGCCTTTAGGGGATGTGACTTGTACAAGATAAGACAATCCGTTTTTCCTGGTAATTCTGTGGTTAGTTGTCCTGTCACAATTCACAAATGGATTGTTCATACAGAGGGGGAGTATATGTAGGGAGTGCACAAATTTCAGACTAGAGTATTTTCCTCAGTTTTGTCACGCTTCGCTCGCTGCATAAAAAAGCAGATATATGAACAGTTACTGAGAATTGCTTTTTATTTAGCTTTAAAACACAAATGGATGTTTTGCAATAATTTAATTATTCCTTATTTGCTTTCAATAGGTAGCTCTAAGAGTGCAGAATTTTTCACTAAACTTTCTTGACATAGCTTCCTCTTCCACCTCTCCCACGCCTCTCTGAAAAAAGGGACTTAAATGCTATGTTTTGTGTGATATGCCTTTCTCATGCTCACATTAGGTATTTATTCCCTTAAAGTGTCCCAGTGAAAATGGACTTTTCATCAGTTCCTAAAGTTTTACTAGTATTTAATTATCCAGATCTGAGAGACATTAAAGTTAATGACGTCTCAGTAAGATCTTTAAAACGCTGTAGTTTCTGATTTAGTGTGAAGATAACTCCCTCTAACCACTGTTTGCTCTATGCTAGAGGCATCTTTTGTCTGGCAAGGGGTCTTCCTTTACGGTGCCTCTGTATATATGTGTGTGGAGAGAATATCCCTTTCTCTTTGTGCTCATACTCCATTACAAATGAAGAATCGTCTTCACGTTCTGCAAGAATTCTGTATTCTTTACAGTTCTCAAGACTTTTCATTACACATCCGCTTCCTCTTTTCAGGGTCAGCTCTTTCAAAGGTCTTATAAAAGGTGGAATAATTTTTAACCGTTGTATCCACCAGAGATGTCATTTCTCTACAGATGAAAGGGGGCTTTATTTTCCCTGCATTCATTTTTAATTTGTGAGGCAAACAGAAGATAACATCTAATTTCTGTACTAATTTCAGCTCATTAAAATGTGAATTCAAGTTGAAGTGGTGAGCAAACCTCAGTAATACCCTTAGGACTGATTTAGGGCTCATAGATTTCAGGATATGTATTTCCAAACTTCTCTTGTGCTCACACGCCAGAGATTTCACAAATGGATGTTAAAGTTGCTAGTGTTGTTTTAGGTGTCCAGCAGTTTAGAATACAGGAGTTTTAATAAAAATTATCGTGATGGTACATTTGAGAAGCTAGGATCTTGTTCTGGGGACAGAAAGTACACTGAAATCATCTTGTGCCAATATGTAGAAATGATTTAACTTAGTGCTGGAGCTCTGGTCCTCTGAGAACATATGGCCAGCATTCAAGACCAGAATGCATTTCATGTGTGAATATAAAAAGTAGCCAGAACTTGAGTCTTGTGAAGGCCCATCCCTTGATCAGGCTTTGTTGGTGTGCCGATCCGTCCAACAAATGCTTTGCAAATATGATTTTCAAAAGTAGAGTCCATGATTGGTCTTGTCAGTGAGTGGACACCTTGTAAACGGCACAGTTTAACACCGGGTTGAAGCTGTGAGCTGCAGGTGTGTTAAGCACTGGTTTTCTCCCGTGGGATCAAGGTTTTAAAAATTTTATTTATGTTACTATGTTTAATTTCTTCTGATTTTAAGAAAACGCTAAGAAAGCTTATAAGCAAAACAATATGGAACAAAAATGAGAGGAGAGCTGAATTCTTAATGCAAATAATGTATCAATTAACAATTATATTTATAAATCAAATAACTTCTTTATTTTCTGTATCCTAGGATACCAGATGGTCCCATTGATCAGGGACCAGCTGCAGGAAAGGTACATGCTTTAGAGGAACAACTTTTGAAGGCCAAAGAACAGATAGAAAACTATAAGAAGAGGACAGGAGATGGTTGGTAGATAAGTTTTCTTTTACTTCTAAAAGGAGTTTTGATATTCCATATCACAAATGTGTTGGTTTCTTAACAAATAATTAAGCTACAAGTGCTTTCATACTTTTTTTTTTTTTTTTTTAAATAGGAGGCCTCGGAAAAGACCATGAAATTTTGAGGAGGAGGATTGAAAATGGGGCTAAGGAACTTTGGTTTTTCCTCCAGAGTGAGTTGAAGAAACTGAAAAATCTAGAAGGAAATGAACTACAAAGACGCGTTGATGAATTTCTGTCTGATTTGGGTCATCAGGAAAGGTACTTGTATTAGTTGATTCCACATACATGTTGTTGTATATCCAAAACCTAGCGCTATACCAGCTGCTAGTAATAAAGTTAACTCTATCCCAACTGAAACCATGACAGGATTATGGATTAAGTAAACTACTGGTATACTGTTTAAAAATCTATTAGGATAAATTACTGCTATGTGGGCATGAAAACAAAATTATTACTTGTATTTCATGGGACGTAAAGTATGTATCTAGCCTATGTCACTACAGCTTATATCAAGTTAAAGGGTCATACTCTATTTTCTTTTTTTTTTTATCAGAAGACTTGGATCCTGGATGCCTGTTGTTGCTTTTCGGTTGCATCTGTCTGTATATGAGCCTATGTGCAAATTTTTACATAAAACCATTAAACAAACCTTGGAAATGTTTATTTTTAGGCATCTGATTGTGCATTTTATAAATAATGGAATGTAAATTACATTGATCATTGGGATATTATATAATTGGAAGTACTTAAAAATTGGGTAATATCTTAATTTCAGGACTGGTTGTCATTCTGAGAAGTCAATTCTTTTCATAAATACAATTTAACAGAATATTTCAGATAGAAATGACCTTTAATTAGATTGTCATTATTATGTTTTCAAACATGTGCTGGAGTTATATTTTCAGTTTTTGTTGATCTTCTGGCCTCCTCATTGTTTGAAGTATCTTTTGTATTATACTAAAACTCATTATACTAAAACTATACTCATTCTGAATGAGTTTGTTCATGCTAAACAAAATTAATCCAGGAAGCGTTAAAAATTCAGTAAATTCTGTCTGTAAGCCTATTATGTTTATAACTCTATGTTCCCAACAAGATTGCAATGGCAATTTGTGTCTCATATGTAAACAGTCATAAGAAAATAGTTGAATCAAGTAAATATACCATGGTAAATAAGTATCTCTTTCTCCAAAAAGCTGAGTTCTGCATATGTGAACATCAGTAGTAAGGCACGAGCCTTTGAAAATAATACTGTAGGAAAAAGAAAAAATAGTAAGAATTTTCAATTCTTTGGAAATAATATAAGCACTACTTAAAATATAGTTTAAAAGTAATATGACTTTGATTTTTAATGTGGGCAAATAATTTAGTCCTTTAAATTTTGTAATTTAATCTTCCACAATTTCAAACCCCAGTTTGTCACAGATTGATGGAGTTTAAAGTGAGAAGGGACCATTCAATCATTGAGAATTATTATCTATACAAAATAAGCCATTACATTTCATCCAATTATTTCTCTGCTGAGTGTGATTATGTATGTTTGACTGAAGTAAAAGTAGTGCTTTGCCGAAACAGAATTTTCCAAAAGACTTGAGATCTTCAGTTAAACAGTCAACTGACAGAGAAGCTGCTGCCTCCTTGGACAGTTTGTTTCAATGGTTACCTCCACTCAGAAGTATTTGTTCTCCAGAGAATTTATTTCTGCTTAGGCTTCTTGGGCTTCAGGTCATTGATTCTTGATGTACCTTTAAAACTGTCTGTGCCCAAACTGGAGCAAGTAGTCTAATGCCAGACTTGCTGATGTTTGTCACGGGAACAAAACCATTTGTGTACACATTACTGCTCTGTTTGTATAGCCAGGATTACATCAGGCAGTTGAACCTTGAATAATGTTGTGTGTTTGATGCCAGATGGATTTTATCCTTCTGCCTCCCAGTATGGATCCTTTTTGTATTCCTTTCCTTCGTACACCAATGATGATTAATTCATCAAGCCCGACTTGCAAGTTTTCTATATTTGACAGCTATATCTTCACATCTTTCTGTACCTCAGGATGAGGTGAAACCCATACTAGAAAGGCATACTCCTTTGCATTGAATAGTAGAAGTCTTCATTGTAAACCTCGGAAAGTTATGAGATTAACCCCACTGTCGAAGTCTGAAACCACCGTGGTACTAGAAGAAGTTTGTATATGATGCAAGCAATCAACTGCAGCTCTTTTGTTGTTTTTTGTTTTTTTTTTTTTTATTCTCTTTATTTAAGGATTTTCTTTTTGAATAAAAGTATTCTTTAGACTGACACGGTGGTTATCAAAAGCCAGAATGTCCTGGCGTCTGTTGAGTCTTAGTAGTAGATCTTTGTAGACCTTCCTGTATGGTGAGGACTAAAAGCAATTTAAGCTAAAACCAAACAGCAAGAAAGTAGGTTTTATTAAAATAAAATTTAGACCCTTTTTTTTTTTTACAGTATGGAAATTCAAAGTAATTGCATAAGAGAAAACAGGTATAAAAATATTTCTAGAAGATTCAGCCTGTGTTCTTGATGTATTTATAACGTTGGCTTTGGGCAATGCAATTATCTTGTGTTGCAGAATGCTTTTCTTGATTGTTTCTAGTCCCGAGGAAGTTCGTTCTTTCACCTTTGAAGCCAGGCTGTCTGCTTCTTTCCCTTTAATCTTTCAGTCTTGCTGCATGAGGCGCAGGAAAACTCCCAGCTCCTTGTACGCACATCCTTTGGCCCGTGATGCACTGCTGTCTCGGGGGTGTCCTTGTCCCTTAGGATGCACAGTAGCTCCCCAGGGAAGGAGCAATCTCTGTTTCCCTCCACATAGTCCATCTGGTCTCTTCTCCTGAAAGGAATAGAACATAACTTCCGAATGAGCAAACCAGATGACCTCATTCACTCTGAGAATCACAGTGTTTTGGTGGGTTTTTTTGTTATTGTTGGTGGGTTTTTTTGAAGTACGTGTAGACTTGTTGATTATTTGAAGGGATTTAGCAAGTTGCTGAATGCCCTTCTGTTGACGGTAGTTTCTTAAAAAATTGTTACCTATGTGTCTTATCTAAGTAGAACATTGCATGTCAAGCTGATGTTATTTAATTTTACATATATATATAAACATAGACATTTTAATATATATTATAAGGTAATATTTGGATTAGAAAGATTAGTGTTACTTATAGGTACTTAAGGCAGTTTGTAATGCCCTCCTTATGTGGGAAAGCAGATAAAGGGGTGGGTTAGTGATCTAATGATGACATAGCTATGTGGGGAAAGTGGCTAAGATTTGGGGTTTTTTGTTCATGAGGAAAGCCTGTTGTGTCATAGAGAAGACCTGCTTTTTAAGAGATGGTAGACTTAAGGACAGTTTCTGTGACTCTGGATAACTAGTATTAGAGCTCTTTGTTAATCTTGGTGCTGTTATGCAAATGGCGCTTCTCTTGTTGGATGCCTTAATCACTATTGGAATGTTAAGAACAATAAAAAGAATTTCTGTAAATATATTAGTAACAAGAGGAGGACTCAGGAGAATTTCCATCCTTTAACAGATGAAGGACGTAACATAGTGAAAAAGGATGAGGAGAAGGATGAGGTACTTAATGCCTTCTTTGTCTCAGTCTTTAGTCATAGTTGGTTGTTCCTTGAGTACCCAGACCCCTGAGCTAGTAGATAGGGGTGGGGAGCAGAATGAAGCCCCTGTAATCCAAAGGGAGATGGTGAGGGACCTGCTCCAACACCTGGACATACCCAAGTCTATGGGGATCTATTGGAATCCACCTGAGGGTACTGAGGGAGCTGGTGGAAGTGCTCACTGAGCCACTTTCCATCATTTATCAGCAGTCCTGGCAAACCAGAGAGGTACCAGCTGACTGGCGTCTAGCAAATGTGACGCCCACCAACAAGAAGGGTTGGAAGGATGATGTGGGGAACTACAGGCCTGTCAGTCTCACCTCCGTGCCTGGAAAGGTCATGGAACAGATCATCCTGAGTGCCATTATGTGGCACGTGAAGGGCAACCAGGTGATCAGCCCCAGTCAGCATGGGTTTGTGAAAGGCAAGTCCTGCTTGACAAACCTGATGTCTTTCTGTGACAAAGTGTCTTGCCTGTTGGATGAGGAAAAGGCCGTGGATGTTGTTTACCTGGACTTTAGTAAGGTCTTTGACATAGTTTCTCACAGCATTTTCCTGGAGAAACTGCCTGTGGCTTGGGCAGGAGTGCTTTTCGCTGGTTAAAAAACTGGCTGGAGGCCGGGCCCAGAGAGTGGTAGAGGAGGAGTTAAATCCAGTTGGCGGCCGGTCACAAGTCGTGTACCCCAGGGCTCGATATTGAGGTGGATTCTCTTTAATATCTTTATCAATGGTCTAGATGAGGGGATCGAGTTCACCCTCAGTCAGTTTGCAGATGACACCAAGTTGGGCGGGAGTTTGGCCCTTCTTGAGGGTAGAAAGGCTTTGCAGAGGGATCTGGACAGGCTGGATCGATGGGCCAAGGCCAATGGGATGAGGTTCAACAAAGCCAAGTGCTGGGTCCTGCACTTGGGTCACACCAACCCCATGCAGCGCTACAGGCTGGGGGCAGAGTGGCTGGAGCTGCCTGGCAGAAAAGGACCTGGGGGTGTTGGTTGATTGTTGGCTGAATGTGAGCCAGCAGGGTGCCCAGGCGGCCAAGAAGGCCACCAGCATCCTGGCCTGTATTCAGGAACAGCGTGGCCAGCAGGACTGGGGCAGTGATCATCCCCCTGTACTGGGCACTGGTGAGGCCCCACCTCGAGGTCTGTGTCCACTTTTGGGCCTCTCATGACAGGAAAGACAGTGAGATTCTGGAGCGTGTCCAGAGAGGGGCAACGGAGCTGGTGAGGGGTCTGGAGCACAAGTCTTGTGAGGAGAGGCTGAGGGGTGAGGAGCAGTGAGGGAGCTGGGGGTGTTCAGCCTGGAGAAAAGGAGGCTGAGGGGAGACCTCACTCTCTGCAACTCCCTGAAAGGAGGGTGTAGACAGGGGGTTCGGTCTCTTCTCCCAAGTCACAGGCCATGGGACAAGAGGAAATCACCTCAAGCTGCACCAGGGGAGGCTTAGATTGGATAATAGGAAATTTTTTTACACTGAAAGGGTTATTAAGCATTGGAACAGGCTGCCCAGGGAAGTGGCTGAGTCACTGCCCCTGAAGGTATTTAAAAGATGGGCAGACGTAGTGCTTAGAAATGTGGTTTAGTGATGGTTTTTGTCAGTGTTGGGTTGATGGTTGGACTAGATGATCTGAAAGGTCCCTCCCAACCAAGGCAACTCTATGATTCCTTTTCTTGGCTGTGTCCTAGGGGCTGTGTAGATTTTCCCCCAGGGAATGCTGGTCTTGGCAGATGTTTTTGTCCAGTATTTCACTACTGATTCTGCTTAAGAAACAATGTAGTCCAATGCAGAGTTTCCTGCATTATGGAATGTGTAATTGTATTCTTGTAGTTGCCATAGAGAAGGGAGTTGTTAAGAGTAATGTCATCTTAGCAGTGGAAAGGCTATTTGATACAGAGTTAACAAAAAAGAACAGATTAATCCTCTAGTTGTCATGGTTGTTTCCTATGTTGGCATTGTATCGTTTGCAAAGTGGTTGTTACTGAGTTAGTTTCATCCCTTTTCTTCCTGGGGAACAACTGTCATCTGGGCTTTTGTGGTAGCTGGCCAAGCTTTGACGCACAGTGTTTGGGCATATTTTCACATTATTTCCGTTGAATTTAGTGGAGCATACCACAGGTTTTTTTAATTTGAGTGTTTATTTGTTGGTGGTAAAGTTTCTAGGAAGTTTAAATGTAATTTTGTCATATGACAGGGGTAAACATCTACACTGATCTTTAAAAATACGTTAAAAATGGCTGCCCTCCCTCCTTTACTTGTGACAGTCAAATGCAGATGAAATATATATGCACATTCTTTACTCCATTCTCTTTTCCAGGAACAAAATGCTTTTAAGAAAAGCTCCAGGATTTAATTTATGAGATGAAACAAAAACAACAAATTGATATTGTTGATTAGTAACACCAAGAAAGACCAACTTTGACTTACTAAATATTTGTGGTGGTACTGTCTGAAATTGTCTTTTCTGCCATTTTAGCATCCACGAGAGCTTCTAAGAATCCTGTGCAAGCTCATCTTTTGTCTGCACTTGGCTATCTTGGGTTCGTGAATCACCGGTCCAGCTACTTTTTAGCTCTCCACATGAAGCCTGATTCTGGTCTTTGGTCTTAGTCTGTGTCTGTTCTAAGTCTGTATTAATAACCCATCATGATGGTCTGTCCCAGCCAAAAGAATCTAGCAGATACAAACCTAAAAAATGCACATTTCATAGCAGGAGTAATCAAAGAAAGAAAGTCTCCGTGACTGAAAGTGCTTTAAAATTGCAGTACCTTATAATCATTTCTGTGTGATAACACCTGTGAATTTTTCAGTTCCTGGTTTACTTCAGAGTTTTATAAGAGTTACTTTTTAAAAAAAAAAAAGATTGTGGATACTATCTGAAAACTCTTCCATGAATTCATAACATTTTCCACAAATTATTTGATATTCTTTGTGGCTTTCCCTAAGCAAACCTGCCTTTCCCTAAACTGTTGAGTTGCTGAGGCTGTGTAAGGACTCTCATCATTCCTCTTACCTCAAAAATGATGGAAAATAATTATATTTCATCTGCAAGGCTGATCATTTAAATTATTTTAAATTATTTAAATAATTTAATGTCATGGTCACCGTGGCCAACAATATAAAAAAATAAAATTTGGACAGCACTGTTTCCCATTCCTTAGAAATAGGAAAAAATACTTAACTGCTGAGAGGGAAAGCCTTTTTTTTTATTGGTAGACTTTGTATTTTCAGTTATTTTATGACAGGATTTGATAGAAATATATAAAATAAAAGGAGAGATGCTGATTACTTACATCACAAGTACAGAAAAGACATTTTTAAGCCCAGTGAAAGAGAACATTTGAAAATTGTTTCAAATGTGGCTGTGGTTGCACAGCTGCTTTTTATGAGAGCACAGGATTTATTTGTTTTAAATGTTTAGATCTGAAATACACAGTTTTTCTTTAAACATCCAGCATGGTTGCATCCCAATTGAGAAGAAAAATATATTTAAAACCCAAGAAAATGCATGCGTTCCTTTTTTAATTTGCCTACTATCCTGTAATGCTTTCTAAAAATTGGAAAACATTGCTTTAAGAAAAGCAGATTCATCTGTGTAGTTATTTTTGTATAATTCATTGCATTAGATCTACTGCATCATTAATTCTGTTCTAATTGTCCCTAAACTGTATTTGCATGTTATTTGGAGTATTATGCATCTTAGTGATTCAAAACTAGTTACCTGATGATACTTTAAATTGTTTATTTTTTGCACAAAGCCAGAGTAGGGTGTTTCAAGCTCAGTTACCTTGTAAAAGAAGATCCAATTTATATAGTTTGAGATTCAAATATAAGTATGGTACTTCCAGCTGATTGACAGAAGATGAACATTACTGCTGCTGAAGAATTTGGGTATGATGTTTAATACAGCAACAGTAGATGCAATAGTAAGTCAGTATCACTGTTATCCTGTGTAAAAGTACGGGTGTGAAAAACAGAATGAGTGTGTGGGGATGGAAAGATACAGACCCATAAATACAGTTATTAGCAAGAGAAGGTTGTCTGATAACTCTGCTTAAAAAGATATCTCTGTCACAACTTGGTTTATTTCGATATATACTGCTTAAATATTATGTCACTGGAAATAGTTGCCTAATAGAGATACATCATCTGCTCCTTTCTTACTTGCTAAGCTTATTTACAAGGGATAGCCTTAGCTAACTAGGGTGGTGGTTCCAGTATTAACAAGTGCTGCCAACAACTGTCTTGTATTACTTCACTGACAAGACCACTTCACAGGTTGTTAAGAAATATGCTTGTCTTTTTGTCACCTCTTTTTTTATCACCTCCCAAGTTTCTCAGCCTTTGTTCTGTTGCATCTCTTCCCACTGATCAAAATTCTGGCTTATCAAGAATTTCAGGCAATAAATTGCAACGTCTCAAGTTCAGATGAAAGAATTAAGAAAAGTGGTTCAAACTTAAAACTTCAGCATTGCTACGGTGAAATGTTTAGCAACTTTAAATACTCTCAATCTATATAAAGACAACCCTGAAATTATTGGTTCTGAATTGGCATACCTGTTACTTGTAGAATAGCCTTTAATGTTTTTACAAATATTTTTGAATAGTTTGCCTCTAGTTTTGTATTTCTTTCCCAAGGCCACAGATATAAAAAAACTTTCCCTGGGTGTTACTCTTTGGGCTGTTTTTCACAAAATTCTTGGCTAATCTCAGTAAACAGATGTCATATATCATGACACAGAGTTCTTTATCCTCTTATTTGGCCATTTGAGATGTGATAACCCTAAGAAGGGGATCTCTAGTGTATTAGATAACATCAATTTAATATTTGACAGTGCCTCAAAATTAATGTTTTGTACTCTAGACTTGTAGTATGGCCATGAGTCAGTTCTGAATTTTTATTTTTTTTCCTTTTTTTTGGCATTTCAGTATTAGTAGCATGCAGTCATTCTAAGGAGACAGAATGCTTACCTTCTACCTCCCAGAGTCACGAGGAGCTACATGCCATAGAAAATACTGTTTACTAAACTTGTAATAGTATTCTGTGGTTAGTTTTCACTAATAAAATTAGAAGTATTATTGTTGTACCTGTGCTACAGACATTTGTAATATTATATTCCATACAAGCATAGCGGGGTGATTGTAGGAGGCAAAGTAACAATGCATTATAAGAGGAGCTACTGTAGGAATCACTATTGCACTTTCATCTGGGGCCTTTGGATAATGGATTGAGCATGGAACTGGTCTTTCTTCTTAGTTTCCTTTAGCACATACCAGGAATTAATGCTCTATAGCAAGCCGGTGAGCTTTTTTTTAACCCATCTCCTGTTTAACCTGTGTTCCATACCCATGAGTAATTCTAGTATTAAATGGAGGACACAGTCTTTCTTGGCTTCTGTTTGGATTTTGGGGTAGGAGGTGGCATGAAGAAACTGGTTTTGAGGCTATAATTGAAATATCTGTTTAATTTTTCTTTGATTTCATCTAATCCTCCAATTTTAAGATCGTTTCCCATTTTTTTAAGATTATTTTCCATTGTTGTTTACAGGTCAATAATGACCGACTTGTACTACCTCAGTCAAACAGATGGAGCAGGAGATTGGCGAGAAAAAGAGGCCAAAGATCTAACAGATTTGGTACAGAGGAGAATAACTTATCTACAGGTAAGAGGGTAGAACTTTTAAATCAAGGTAAACGTTTTTTTATTTTAATTTTTTTACATACAGCACTTAGCTATACCCTTTTTATAAAATAATTCCATGACAGTTTTAAGTGAATGTTTGTGTATCAATGAATTACAGAATTTCAAACAAAAGAAATTAGAAAGTTGGTTTCAAACATTATTTTATGTATATGGAATGGTAGTACTTCAAGCAAATCTTTGTGGATTTGGGGTTTTGTTGTTGTTTTGGGTTTTTGTGGTTTTTTTGTAATCCGTGTTTTTCACTGGGCTGTACTTACCTGTTTGAATTCTTTGTTTTATTATAATAGATAAGTCTCTGCTTTTCATTTTTCATTCTTTAGAGTATCAGAATACTTATGTTTGCACAGTGTTAAAAATAAAAATATGAAAGTCCTTGTATGAAACTTGTGAACAAGCAGTTCATTTTTAATAATAAAAATACTCAAAATTGAAGTGCTTGTAGAATATATTGTCCAGTCCTATAAAGTTCCAGCAGTTATGTGAGATGCTCCTATTTGTGAGTGCATAAAGCCATTTTAATATATGTGCTTATGTGTGCCTTAAATTTAAACAAAGCTTGAATTTTGGTTTTGGGGGACTTTTATTCATGTAGGAATGCATGCAACTGTTTATATATCAAAAAGATACTTGAAGTAGTCTGTTTATGTGTACTTGGTTTGTTTTTTCCTTGCACCTGTGCACCTCACCGCCCTGTTCTGTATGGCCACCCCTCGTGTCACATCTTTTCTCTATGCAAATGGCTGAATTTATTTCCCAGATTTTCATTATTTCACATTTCATAGTCCCTCTACTGGAACCTTCTCTTCTGTGACCAAGCTATGTATTTGTTGCTTGTTAAATAAAAAAAAAGGACACCCTTCTGTGGAAAAAAACCTCCCTGTAAATTATGCAGGAGGCATCACTTTATTGTCTTCCTTCAACTCCTTCTTGAGAACCATTCCCCATTCTTTCCTTTTTGATGTCACTCTTTGGCAGTGGTGTACTGTAACTACTTTGCACGCCGATAAATATGCCTTTTCTACGACTTTCTCTCTTCTTTCGTCGTCCTGAGGAGATCGGTGTAAAGGGTTTGTGTGTGTGAGACCCCCCTGAGGCAGGCCCGGGGCGCGTGGGGGGAGCGAGGGCGGGAGGCGGTGGCCCCAACGGCTGCGTGAGCGCGCGCCCCCTCAGGGCCTCAGAGAGCGCGCGCCCCCTCAGGGCCTCAGGAGCACCTGCGAGGGGGCGCAGATCCCGGGAAGGGCGGGGGGAACCGGGAAGAAAACACACTTTTGGGTCTTTTTAGAGCGCTGAGGCGCTTTGAAAAATTTCTGCTGGCGAAAGCGAGTTGAGATTCTCAGGTATCGTCAAAAGTTATTTCTGGCAGATGTGTGTGTGAAAGAGCGACCCGTGTCTCGCTGCTGTGGGGTTCAGGGGCAAGATTTCATTTTCCCTGAGTACGAAAGAAAGATCAAGCCCCGTGTTTCATTATCTGTGTAGGAGTTAACTTAATGTAGCATTCATGTAGTGCGGCCAGCAGGACTGGGGCAGTGATGGTCCCCCTGCACTGGGCACTGGTGAAGCCCCACCCCGAGGGCTGTGTCCAGTTTTGGGCTCTTCACCACAAAAAAGACATTGAGGGGCTGGAGTGAGTCCAGAGAAGGGCAATGAAGCTGGTGAGGGGTCTGGAGAACAAGTCTTGTGAGGAGCAGCTGAGGAAGCTGGGGATGTTCAGCCTGGAGAAAAGGAGGCTGAGGGGAGACCTTCTTGCTCTCTCCAACTCCCTGAAAGGAGGGTGTAGCCAGGGGGGGTGGGTCCCTTCTCCCCAGTCACAGGTGAGAGGACAAGAGAAAATGGCCTCAAGTTGTGCCAGGGGAGGTTTAGATTTATACATTTAAAAAATAAAATTAATCTTTATGGGTTCATCCCGTAACACAGAGAACCACATAAGAAAATTACTATTTTCTCTCACTTTTTTTTTTTTTGAGTTCTAGTATCTTCCATATTACAGACGGAATTACATTGTTTTTTGTTTTTAAGAGGTCATCACTGATAACTTATAGAAATTAAAAACATATAAATGCTTCACTGCTGCACATCAAATTCCATACAACTCTTTCACATGAAAGGATCTAGAAACTATACAGAAGGGACATGTGTTTCCTTAATTTTCTTTGAGGTTTAAGTTGAAGTATTTTCCAAAAAAGTGTAGCTTTCATATAAGTTGATATTTGTGGCGTTATAACTGTTCATCAAAAATTGCACTAAATTCTTGGGTTTAGCAAATATGCAGCAAGACATTAAAAGTCATTTGCGTATTTTATCAACAAATATTATTACCCTGTTTATCCTATATGTTTTTTAGGTTAGTTGAAACATCTTTGCTGAGTTGAATGCTCAGTTTTTGGTGTACTGAAGTGTGAAGCAGAACTATGGAATGAGCCTTTTCTCACTAAACTATTCTTTTTTTTTTCCATAAGCTAAATGTGTTTCTTTTTATTAAACCCTTCTCAGGCTAAATATACCTAAAATTTTCAATCATTCTTTATGTGTGAGAATTTATAATACCTTTAATTTTTTTCTTCCTGATGTTTTCCCTTAACACTAATTCTTCACTAGGCTATTTGAAGTGAGCATCCAGTAGTTGACAAATGACAGTAGATTTATGGAATAGCACCAAAATATGTTTTTTGCTCGTTTTTTATGCAGTGTAAGGTATTACTTAGCTAATAATAGGTCTCCCTTGAGTTCATGTCACTATGGAACTATTGAAAATGATGGCCAAGATTTTTAATTCAGCTGGATTTTGAAACATGAATATTTTTTCTTCCACTATACCTATTTTAAATGTAGTTATCAATACAAAATTTCATTTTTCATGAGTCATGGCTATTTTGATTAGTTTCTTAAGGAAATCATGACAATGTTCTCTAGACTTGCCTAATATAAAGTTTCTTAGACGTTTCATTCAATGGCTTTGCCTTTACCAGTTCTTCAGTGATTTCTTGCATGAAAGTACTATTCCCACTAAGATAATTAGAGGCCATTTTTCTGTGTATTTGCCATTTCTCGCTCCTTTCATGGCCTGGTTTTTGATCTTTGATTGCACTTTGTCCCTTACTCCATGACTACTTTGTTTCTTTGAAGATTATTTGAAGATTCAGACCCCACGGCAGGTAATTCTCCATGTGTGCAACATTGCCCTAAATTGGTGTGGAAATCTAGCCAATTTTTCGAAGACAGAAAATATTCTTTCTTATGAGGAGTTACAGTCTTTGAGACAGGTCATTCACATATATAATTGCTATCATCTCCCTTTTCCTTTTTATTCTTTCTTTTGTCTGAAAAAACCTGAGGCCTACTTGCCTGTACAGTAAGACAGACATAAGCTTTTGGAGCCCTTCAGAAGATTAAAATGTCTCCTGTCTTGAATGATTGTTGCAAGTAATCATCCAAAACTGGAATATATCTGTGACTACACATTTGGAAGATAAGTTAACTTATTTTCTAGTGTGAGTTTCAGGATGTTGAAGAGTGCAGGGCTTACTGTGAGTATGCAATGTAAAGCAGTCCGTAGTCTGAAATTACACATGTACACCTCTATTCATAATATAACTGTATTAAAAAATTATATTAAAAAGAAGAATTCAACAACCCTTGCTTCCCAACTCCATGCCAAAAAGAACTATCCGTACAAACATATTTGTAAATTTATTTTTTTTTTGCTGAAGAATAAAAGTACCATAAAGTTTTCTTTCTGGTACATGTTGAACAGTGACAGCTGCATTATTTTGGGACATCTCCCTGGGAAATCATTTAGCTGAATGATTGTGAATAGTGATGACTGCTACTTCATTTGGATGGCATTACCATAAATTTGATTTAATGAGGCTACATTTAGCTAGTTCCCTGTAGTTAGAGCAATACTTAAAAAGCTAGGAGCTTATATTTAAGCAAAAGACTGTATTTTCAGAGATGTTCATTATCAAACGATTGAAGAGAGTGTGCAAGAGCACTCAGACAAGGGCTGCTGTAGTACTGTATATTCTGAAAACGGGAGAGTGAGTAAATGATTATGAAGGCAGCAGTTTGTTTTCTTCTGCTTTTGTGCTTATTTTTGCTCTATTTATTTTAGGAAGTTTGTGATTCAGCATGCAGTCACCCAATAGCAGAATATTTTTGCCTCCAATTTTTAAAGGAATCGAACCTTTTTGTTCAACTTTGAAGTTTAAAAATATAAGCAGAGAAAAGTCACTAAGTATTCAATAACATCATCAGTTATAATAGTCATAGATTGACATATTCATACTATTAATTTATTTGGGGCTATGTATGTATGCAAAGAAAAGAAAGTTACTTACAAGACTTGATTCTGAGGTTTCTGGATTTCCCAGTATTTTTGGTGATTTAATGTGTCACTTATTTTTTTTGGTCTTAAACAGTATTAAATCCTCTCTCTTTTGCTGCCATTAAAATTAATGATATATATTTCTAATAAAAGTACTCATGCTAAAATGACAACAACAACAATGGCTCTGGGCACTCTGCATATGTCATCCTTTAGGATGTTCCCTTCACAACTGTAAGTCTTGGAAAGTGTAAACTCCTATCTTTCAATAATTCCAATTGAATGTATTCTATCTTTTCCCAGTTATTCCACTTCACTCATGAGAAAAAATTTGTAGCGTGTTGTGGCAGTTCTAGTGTGGTATTGATAAATTCAAACTAATTTGAAACAAAGGCAAAAGTAAATTCCAGAGTGGGAAAAAAAATCTCATAATTCTCCATCAGCATTGACTTTTTTATGGGGAAGCATTTATTTTTTTATGAAAGACTTCAGCGATGTGTCTGTATGGGTGCTTTTCTAGGAGAAGAGATGATTTCTGGAATGGGCAAACCTTTTAGGTCTTCCATTTTTCTATAGTAGACTCAGCAACCTTAGGTTCATTTGAAAGCTCTCTAGCATTTAATCCGAATACATCGAATCCTGATAATTCGCTTACTTAAGGAAAAAAATGCCATGATTGCCAGTTCCAGTTTCTGAATAGATTTAAGAATACCACACTGTAGAAATCTCATCTTGGGATGATAAAGGCAAAATTAGATACTGGCAAGGCAAACAGTTCAAAAAGGCCATGTCCTTAAGCTTAACTGAGGTATGTTCCTGACCACAAGGATCTGGTCAAGATTTATGGTTATGAATTCATAATATTGACACACTTTGTCTTCTAGTTGCCTTAAACTATGTTTATTATTAATTTGGTTAAATTTCAGTCATTTGACTCAATTATAAATGAGTGACACTAGTGATCAGCCAAATTGAAAGGAGATAATGACAGTCATGTAGTTGTCTATTTCTACAGGGAAGTCATTAAACAGAGCAACAAATATATTCGGTTTCAGATTCTGGTTTACTGACAGACTAGTAAGGCCCAAAAATGTAGCATCTAGCAGATGGTTGTTGTTACCTTGCTACATTCTTTTCTTCAGCGTCACCAGTTTAACGTTTTCTTAATGCAGATTTTTCTGTGAAAGTAAGTGGGGAAGGTAAAGGCAAGAAACTCTTAGTGCATCAACTGGAGAAGAATGAAGTTTGCACTTACCCTTCTTTAGGCACCACAGAATCCACACAGGAAGGATCCATTAGTTAAAAATGCATAGGTAACTTGTTTGATTAGTTTTTGTACTTCCAAATTAAAAATTTTAATTAAGTCTTTTATGACTCAGAATATTCAGATTATTTTTAAGATCACTTGATGGACAGATCTCAGTTCTCCAGAAGGTGATTATTGGTTTTTGGAAAGACCTAACTTGTTGCAAATTTACAGATATTTTATTTAAAGCTGTTTAGACGTGAGAGGAACAGAATCTATATTGATGCTCAAATATCATTATTCTTGCAGCTTAATCAAAAACTAATTTTTCATCCTAGAGATTTTATAAAAAGCCTTTTGGAAAGGCAGGAATATGTCGAGACATGCAAATATGAATGTGTACAGCAAAATACTGTATTTTACAGAAAGAATAACTTCCATAGAATATGTTGTTGTGTTGTCCACATACCTAAAAATTTGTATTACTTTGTACTTTTAAGCATAGCATTCACATCATATACACATTTGTCTCCTTCCTTGTTTCTTGGACTGTGGAAGTGTAGTATATTATAGTATTGAGAGCGCGTGCAGATTTAAATTCTGTCTTTTATCAGTCTCCTCAGGTATGTTTTTCGTATTCTGTATTTGCAATATGGTCAGTTAGTCTGGGAAGCAGTCCGTTAATAAGAATTTGGTTTATTCTGTGTACTGTAGACAGGTGGAAATTTTTTTTCCCTGGATGTCATTCATGCTCATTGAAAGAGAACTAACAAACTTGGAAAAAGCATTCCAACAGTGAGAACCATGTTGATGAAATGGGAACTCTCAGTCCAAATGTTAGCTTATTCTGACAGATTTACAAATGAGAAAGTAATTTAAAATGTTGAAGGTATTCTATTTTATGTTAGGATAGTGAAGTATGTTCAATAACTGTTCATGTTCACAGTCAAGAATTCACATAAAATTTTCATAGAGCTGAAGCTTGCTCATCCATTTTAATATGAGCTGTGTTATAGCAGGATGACTCGGGCGATTTATGACATTTGTCAGTTGTTCGGGAAAAAAGTATGCCTTTGTGTATATCTTCTCTTCAGCTTGGCTTTTTCATCCATGCTTACAGAACCCGAAGGACTGCAGCAAAGCCAAGAAACTTGTGTGTAATATCAACAAAGGCTGTGGCTATGGTTGTCAGCTTCATCATGTCGTCTACTGCTTCATGATCGCTTACGGCACTCAGCGAACACTCATTTTAGAGTCTCAGAATTGGCGCTACGCTACTGGTGGCTGGGAGACTGTCTTTAGGCCTGTAAGCGAGACGTGTACTGACAGATCAGGTGCCACCACTGGACACTGGTCAGGTAAGATTTAGTAGCTCAAATAATTTCTCCTTGTTTTTTGCAGCTTCTTTCACATAGAACTATTTCAATATCTTTTTCTTTAATTTTATGTGGAGCATAATAACTAGTGACTGCGATTGCATACATAAGCATCTTTTAAACCTTATTTCTTCATTGTATTGAAAAAATATCCTTACTAAGATTATCTCTGCTTTGGCAGAGATTTTTCAATAGTGTAGTGTGCTAACTATGCTGTCTATATCAGTTTATATTAGAAGTTGTTTTTTAATTATATATCAAAAATATTCATACAAGTGAATACTTATGACAAGGTATCAGTGTAAATTACAGAAATTGGCAAAAAAGTCAGAAAATTGTATCATCTCAAAGTATTACTTTCATGTAATTTGCAGACCTGTGTAGAATATTAATTTAGTAAATTGTGCTTTTTTGGAAAAAATGTTTTAATCTGTACATTTATCTTTCTTCTTTTTAATTAAATTGCCTCTACTTGACACTTTTATTTTAGTTGTATTAGCAACATAAAGTTTTGAGGTTTCTGAAGTCTATCTTCAGCAAAACAATTTGGATTCTAATCTCTTCTACAAAGAATTAAGAGGCTTATATGAGCTGATAATATATATATTTAATATATTATTGGTCCAGTTCTCTCCTAGCTAGGCAGAAAAGCTAAGCTTGTCTAGTTCAGAAGAAATTAGCATGTTTTTGGAATTTTGGAAGTAGGGTGAATTTTAATAAGCAAGCTGACATTAGTCTGTTAGAAAGATTAGTAAGGCACGTTCTCATCTGTGCGGAGAACTAGGGGTCATCTCATCCCTTGTCATCCCTGGCAGAAGTTGTTCTTCGTGCTTAACATGATTTTCCTACAAGTCAAGTTCAGTTTCTTTAGTTTAAATATGTTAAAAGATTGAGAATTCTATCAGAGGTTTTTGCAAATACAGCAGTTATTTTACATAATTTTTCTTTTTCCTCCATTTCACTTAGACACTTCTGTACTTTCATTCTAGAGGAAAAAAATATCTTAATAAGAGGTCGTTAATTTTGGAATTACATCTTGGCTGCAGGCGTAACTTACTTGCAGTTCGTTTTTCCTTGATATCTGTGGCCAAACTTTATGGATAATTTAGGTAGGAATTGTTAAAGAAGCATGTATGACTTCCTAGAAATAAAAGCCATAATATAGAGAGCTTGTGAAGACACGTTTATCATTAATTTTTTTATACATTTTCTTTAAAATAGTTAGCTATATCGAGCATGAATATTTTTAATTGCAAGGTCATAATGTTCTGTTATCATTGCAAGATACTAAAACAGGGTAGGCCTGTTTTTATAATTTATTTTTTTGGCTGATTTATGATGGAAAACATTAAGATAAAGGATAGGTTAATATACAATTAGAAGTCATATCTGCATTACATGATGGGAAATGAAGGGATTTGGAGGTAAAGAAGCCATCTATATGTTTTAAATAACAGTGTGTTCCCAGAAGGCCTGCAAACCAGTAAGATGAAAGATAACTTGAAAAGGAAACCTGAAACAAAGTTTCCTGCAGTTACATTTGAATATTGGCTTTGGTGCCTCTAGCCATGGTTTGACGAATGAATGCTTTTAAGGCTGGGGCACCCTGAGGGGAAAAAATGGCAGAGCTCTTCATTTGGTGGTAGTGCCAGCTTTTAAGTATTCATTGAACTATAAACTTAAAATATGAATTAACTAATATGTTTATATGTATAATTCAAGAAAGAGGATACTGTGGGTATACAAAATTAATTTTTAATTTATTAAAGCAAATCAGGCAACAGTAATCAAAAGGACTAAATGAAAATTGCAAACTCAAACCATAAAAAGTTCTGCAGAATTAATTGCAATAAATAAAAAAGTTTCGTTTCATGAACTAGATCTTCTTTGACAGTAGTTTTTCTTTTACGTAAATCAGATGAATATTTAGTGTTAGCCTAAAAACCCCTGTAACCTGCATACAATTGTATGAATTGTTTTTTGCTCCCATAGCTCACTCTTCTTTATAAAATCTTGCAGAAAAAATTGTTCAATTTCTATATATAATTCTCAATATCTTTTTCATATACTAACTTTCGTTATTTGCATCTTAATTCAAGCAGATTTGTTACTGTGAAGAATAGTGGGGAACAGTGATTAGAGAGAACAGAGCAGAACAGGAATCTGTCTTGTATTTTCTCGTAGTTTCAGTTGTGTTAGTCTTGAAATCAAGCTACTGATATTGCATAGATTTTTTTGTTGTGAAGGTGCTTTGTAAGATGCTCTATGTGAAAAAAAATTGTGTAGATAAACATGAAAATATATTTAGAAAGGAGCACTCTTAAAAGGACCTTAGAATTCGAATGAGGTAGGTCTGAGTCTTCAGAGCAATGTAGTAGCCGGAGAGAACAAAGTGTGATCCTTGTGGCTAAGTGGAGGGTTATTGAATGGTAGCAAGAACTTATTTTCTCCTTGCAGACTGTCTAGTTTTGTTATTCAGCCTTCAGCATGGATATTGATAAATATGAAAGGATTCTCAGAAAGAACTCCACTGTTTCAAGGCCAGAAAAATCTGCTTTACAGCAGAGGTTAAAGAACATAATTAAATTTTAAATGAAGCAACTTTAAAAAGCTGGTCCTGACACATTTTATAGGCATTTCTAAATGGGAAAAATTTCAACTTTTAGACAAAAGCATGTGGCTGGACAATTCAGATTGGAAATAAGGGCTGTTGTTTGCAGAAACATTGGCTGACTATCTGAGCTGAAACCAGGACGCTACTGTAATAATTTATTCAGGGGATAGGGTAGATTCTCCATGAGTAAGTCTTCATTTCATCAAGATGGTATGTGTTTTTGAAAACCATGGATTTTCTCCCTTTCAAACTTTTAGTATTTTGCATACGTGGCATAGAAGGTTATTGTGATTCCAGTGATGCAGTTGAAGCTGCTGTCTGGTACCCAGTAAACAGGCTGGGGTGAGAGAGGCTGAATAGAGCCATCAGCCACTGAGTAACTCTGCCTTGGATGAGCACAAGTAAAGTCATTTATTTTAAACAGTCCTTTACCTCCTGTTGCTCAGGAGATTGGAACATCAGAAAAACGAAAGGAAAAATAAGTTGACACATTTTTTTTAAATGTGCATTTTACTTTTTTGAGCAAGATGAGTCAATCCATGAAAAGAAATACAAGGTATAACTGAAGAGGCAAATGTTGTCTTTGAGCACATGGCAAACCTTTTTCACTTTCAAGTATCAGATCAGTGCTTAACTTTATGAACAAAACTGCTAGTGGAATAAAAGAAGCAAAATCTTAGAGACAAGTAGAAATCAAATTCATTTAACCAGCTGATCTTACACTGAAGGAGAATACGTATATAGAGAGGTGGGATGGAGGAGGAGAGAGATTTATTTTTGTTATTGAGCCAATTTTACATAATGTCTTTGAGGTCACTGTAAATCTCCTATCAAGGATTAAAGATGGTTATAAATTCTGGAAAAATATCTTTTCAAACGGTTACAAGTTGACTTTAAGGTCCTTTCGAACATTTTGAAATCCTCTTATGATTAGAAGTCTTTGAGTCAAAAATGCTCTGAGAAGATACGAAAATAAAAATGAAACTGATACAGGTGAATTCAGAATCACATGGGGGGTAATGAGGCAAAGATTTCAGTGTATTCCAAAAGCAATTAATTTCTTTCATGGTAGGAATTGTACATCATGAGACATAAGTAAAGGAAATTGCTTTTTGCCTGTTTTGTTAATTGATGTATGTTTATGCTAATGTTATCATCATCAGACCAGATAAAAGTACTGTATGTCTTTTTTGATTTTACCACTTCTTAAGTTAGGACTTAGGCATACAACATTTTTTTATCATTGCAACTCAGTATTTAGTGTTGCTTTTTATGAAGTTTACATCCTTTATTAGAAACAAGTTGGTGCTTTCTGGATCTCAGAGAAACTGAACAGCATGCTTTGCTGTAGCTTTACAAGTAATTTAAAAGATGCTTTGTGATTCTGTTTCAAAGCATGGATAGAGAAGATTCTAGTTTTTTCCTGCTAGAACTGATTCTCATTAACTTTTATTCAAATATAAAACAGTTTCTGGAGAGGTAGGTTCTTCTCAGATATATATATATATAAAAAAATCTTCAGAATACTGTAAAGGAAGTTGTATTTAGAAGATATCTGGTAATGTAATTGAACTTAGTGCTAACAGCCATGTGTAACAAAAAGAAAACTGTTAATTATATTTCTGGTTTTGGGTTTTAGTTTTTTTTTTTCCCCTTTATCCTTCTTTACAAAGGGTTTACTTACATAGATCACTTGCTCACAGCAGCACAAGTGGAGTCCAGGCTTCCCTTAACCCTGAAATGAGTTAAATTGTAGCTCGAAAGAACATTAGTTGTTTTTAATTATTTTTAAATTCCTGCTATAGCTTTTTGCTTGTTATGAAAATGTGAGTGTCCAAAATCAGGAAAAAAGTCCTTAGAGTTCATCTTAAGAATATATTAGTTGTTGTCATAGCTACATTTATATAATATAGGTCATAGTCTGAAAATCGGAAAATGGTTTCTGTAATTATTGTTTCTGTTACAGAAGCTCCTAAAAGCCTTGTTGCAATAGGTATTTTCCAGGGAGACAGTATTATAGACTAAAATTTTGTAATCAGGACCAATAAAATAGACACAAATAAGGTGGAATTAGGACCAATACGATAGGAGAAAGTATTAGCAGGGTGAGTAATTTTATATCTAGTGAAATCCACATGAAGACATTTACCTCTTGGCTTCATTTTTAAATATAGTATACAGCAAAGTTATTTATAGTTATAATACCGTCCTGCTGCTTAGTAGCCTGGTATTCATTGCAGACAGCACAGAAATGAAGATACTTGCGAAAGTAATTTCTATACTTGGTGGGAAGTAGGATGAAGTAGTAAAACACAGAAGCAAGCTTTGAAAAAGAACAACATTGTTCTACTCAGAGACCTGAGAATAAAAAAGAAATCTTCAGAAGAAACTTCTGGTTTGGAGGCAAAAGTAGAAGTAGTTTTGCAGTCAGAAAATGCCTAGATCATGTCACATTAACTTAAATGCTGTGAGTATCAACATACGGGTATTAGTTACCTCCTTAACAATTCTTAGTTAACTCTGTTTTACTCAACTTGTCCTTTATATGTTATTATATTATTTGCTGTTAGCAACGGATTTCAGCAAATCAATGACAAATAATCATGCAGAATCAATGTAGGGGATACACAGAAAAACATATTATAGTGGAGAAGAGTAAATGAGAGTCTGACAGAAGGAAATAATGTCTTATAAATTTAGTAGATTTATTTGAAAGAGGCAAAAAATATGTAGGTATGGAAGACTGAGTTCATTTAATATCTTGTGCTTCAAGAAAGAGCATCAGAAGGCTTCCCCAGATGTAAACTACCATGAGATAGAAGAGAAGCTCCTGATGTATATAAAATCGGGTTAAAAGAAACTTCAGAGGGAAAGAGTAGAAATTAATGATTAATATTCTGTAGAGAAGTAAGTCACCAGCAGAGACTGATGCAAACTTTACTCTTCAACATAATCATAAATTATCTGGCAAAGACAGAGGATGTGCAATGGCAGTATTTCTAATGATAATAAGGTATTTTGGTTAGTGAAGGTGAAAATTCTTTTTGAAGAGTTACAGAAGGCTCTTGCAGTAGCAATACATTTAACAAAGTCTTACAACTTGTGACACAAAGTTCACTTGTGCAATCTCAAATCTCCCATACTACCCTAAATCCATTTGTATTTTAATAAGTTCCTCATAAAATGCATCTGTGTGCTCTTCCACACTGTAATCAACTAAGCCCACAATATTGAATGTTGATTCCAATTAAGTCTTTTATGTAGGCTGAGTCCTATAGGTTCTCATTTAATTGTATGAAGAATTACATTAAATCTATTCTTGATAAAGGAATGCTGTTCTTAGAGGTTGTTTTCCATGTCAGTAGCATTTTTCAGCACGATGGGAGATAAACAGGGAATACATTGCTTTTAAATACAGCCATTGAGCAATAAATTTTGCAGTGGCGGTAGTAAGGGTGTATATATTTCTTTAATGTTTATTGTATATAATTGCACTATCTGTCTGATAATGCTCAAGGAGTAAAAATGTGGTGATTTTATACAATGATTTCTCCTTATGTCATTGTTAATTTAGACTAAGATTTGATGTCTTTATAAAACATGATTGACCGATAATAGTTCCATGCATGGGCAGCACCATAAGCAGACTGGCAAACACATTGTTCAATGAGAATTACTTGAGTATATTGAAGTGAATAAAAATAACCTAGAACAAGGGATTTTTATTCATGAATAAATGTGTCCACTGAAATAATTATTTTCAAAGTGGTAGGGATTTACTTTCCTACATTTCTTGATTAGGGGAAGTTAAAGCACTTCTGTTACTTTGTAGACTTAGAAATCTAAGGAGTGCATGAAGTGGGGGGAAAGTAGTCTTGCCTCTGTTCTCTGCAGTGGTACCAATAACTGATCACAGGATCACATGCGGTTGGAAGGGATCTCTGGAGATCATTTAGTCCAACCCCCTGCCAAAGCAGGTCCACCCAGAGCAGGTTGCACTTGAATGTGTCCAGGCGGGGTTTGAATGTCTTCAGAGATTGAGACTCGACCACCTCCCTGGGCAGCCTCTTCCAGGGCCCTGCCACCCTCACAGGAAAGAAGGTCCTCCTCATGTTTAGGTGGAACTTCCCATGTTCAAGTTTGTGCCTGTTCCCTCTTGTCCTGTCCCTGGGCACCACTGAAAAAAGACTGGCCCCATCCTCCTGCCACCCACCCTTGAAGTATTTATAGGTGTTGATCAGATCCCCCCTCAGTCTTCTCCAGATTAAAAAGACCCAAGCCCCTCAGCCTTTCCTCATCAGAGAGATGCTCCAGGCCCCTCATCATCTTTGTGTCCCTCTGCTGTCCCCTCTCCAGCAGTTCCCTGTCCTTCTTGAATTGGGGAGCCCAGAACTATGGCCCAGAATTGGGCCCAGAAATATGATCACATATCTTACATTGTTCGTATGAAATACTACCTTTTGATGCATGGCTTTCTTGTTTTCCTAGAAGATTGATGTTCCCCCATTATACTAGCAAAACTAGTACTAGTAGGTTAGTGATTAATTGCAAATTTTTTTCACAAGCATGAAGTCATGGATGGTAAATCATAGGTTGCCAATTTCCCATTACAAACTTTTTTTGCTTAACTGTTGCTCTTTTAAGAATTGTTCCATAAACAAAAAGCTACAAATTGGTCTAATATTGGAGTTATTTGGATTTAAGGTAACCATTCTATACTTGAAAAGTTGCACTGTAGCGTCTACAGAAGGGAAGAATACAAGTGCGTTTTATGATCACATGAAAAAAAGTCAGTGTTTTTGAATGTCAAGAAACAGCATTAGGCAAATTGAGAGTAAAATTACCTCAGAAATGTGTTGGGTCTCATACAATCTTTACAAAGTTTCAAATGTTAAGCTGAGTTTTTGTTTGGCTGTATAAATTTCAATCCAAACCAAAGCATTCTTAGGTTTTTAGGGAAATTATCACCTGCATTGGAGCTTCATTCATTCAAGTTACTTTCTAATAAACTACATTAGTCATTACAATGTCACCAATGTTATGGTTAAGTAAGATTGCTTTAAGTAATCTTTAAACAAGGGTTGTCCGAACTGGCAGCTGTGGGTTGGATTCAAGTCATGAAAACATTTCATCCAAATCCTTCCTGTGCCTTGAAAAATGGTTACCACCATTTCAGGTGGAAGACGTGAGCACCTCCAGCACTGTAGAGGAGTATTCTGGTGTTCTAGAATGTATTGTTTAATATGGGCCCATCCTTTCTATGAATGCAGATACTATTAATTCTGTATAGAGAGGCTGTAGTTCAAAGCTGGATGTTTCATTCGTTTCAGTATAACAGCTTCACCAAATCCTCAAGGGTTCTTTGCATTTGAGTAATGAATAAAAAACAACTGAAAAATGTCAGCTAATTGCTCAAGATCTATTTCTTGTGTAGATTCAGAATGTCATACTGAAAAGATGCTTGTATTACTATATATTTTATTAGACATGAAGAATCAAATAAGCAGGCAAATGTTACCAAATTAAAGTTTTTCCACCATGTGAAATAAGTGAGAGCTATACCAAGACTTTTAAGGCAGAAATAATTTCTTGCATTTTGTGTTTCTGTTCCTCAATCTTCAGACCCTCTGCCCACTGATTTCTTCCTAGTGTTGTGAACAGATAAGAAATTTAAAAACCTGCATTATATTACATTGATTTTTCTACCTACATTGGAAGACACACATTTATTTTGTTAACATTTCATATGAAACAATAAATATCTAATATTCCAAGAAAAATCCTTTGCTATAATCTCCTAGTTAGGCATGACATGTCCATGAATGCCATCTGACATGTTCAATAGAGAAATCATTAGAACCTATTTTCTGTTATCTGCTATCGCCTAAATCCTAGGACAAATTTCAAAAATGTAGATATTTTGTTTGCAATTGCCCTTAACTCTCATAAGAAACAGTAGTAGTTTTAAGTTTCTAGTGGTGTGCAGATTAATAATACTTTATTACTCTAACAGTTATGGAGAAAACTTTTATATTTGTATGTGAGTTATATAGGTTTTTATTGATTCTTCCATTACATTTTCCCCTTCTTTTCTTTGGAAAATAAAAAATTCTGTCTTCAGATGATAGAACACTTGAAAATGGGCATACATGCTATGACCGAAGACCAGAAAAATTTCCTTTTCCATTATTGCAGGGTTACACTCTTGGTTTTCCTCCTTTTCTATTAGTAGACCATATGAAATTGAACACATCCCTGTTGCAGTTTCTTCCAGATGTACTGTTCAGGTGAATTGTGCCTCATTGCTGTGAATTTCCAACAGCATAGCAGTTTTATTCTCTGCTCGTTTATTTATGTCTAACTAAAAGGTCTTTTTGTCTATGTGCACCTTGAGGGTTGTGTTTCATCTGGACTTGCATGTGAAGGTATTTTTACTAATTCATTGAAAGAAGAGTCTTCAAAGTGTTCAAATTAGGACAAGATAAGATTGAGAGCTTAAATTATAAATCGCTAGCTCAAAAAGACAGTAAATGTCTAAACTGAGAGCCCTTCTCCACTAGATACCTGGACTCACTTCAGCCAACTCTGAATATTAAGCTCCATTCTCTCAACAGGTTCAAAATTTTAGGTCTCCTAAGATATTGCCTTGAAGTTGTCTTGGTTTTTGCATGCTTATACATGCTTGTTACGTATGTCAAATTAGCATATGCATGCCAGAGATCAGTCCCTGCAGCTGCTAAAGGGTTATTATAAAAGTAAGCTGTTTATCTTCTGTTCCAGAAAAGACAAACTAATATTCAAAGCAAGTACTTGGAAGTATTTTTAGGTATGTAGTAATAAACATTAGACTGAAAAAGAGAATAAGCTTCAGTGGAATTGTTTCAAATCAAATCCAAAATTAGTTTTACTTCAGTATTGCTGTAAAGATCTTCATTATATATTTTCCTAAGTTATTTCAGCTATCCTTATCTTAATTTTAAAGCATTAACTCTGACTATTGTTTGCATGAGTAACTAAACCTGGATAACAAGGCAAAACCCCTTTGCATTTTTAAAAGTGTATTTGCCTTTGCAAATACATTTTATTTTATTTTCTGGTAGCCAGGGAGCTGGAGCTCTTCTTAAACAGGTACCCCTTTCATATAGGCTGTTTAGATGAAATGGGGCAGTGTTCAAAAGCAGTTTGAGTATATAAAGATAAAAGGAAAAATAAATTACTAGTAAGCTTCCTGATTTCTGCTTGGTTTGACAGTCTGCTGAAAATGCCCCACTGACTGTTGTATGAAGTCAATTAGTGCAATCATACACTTCATCTGTAAACTTTCCATCTGGCATGCTGGGTATCTAAACAATCAAGAAAGACAAAAATCTTTGCTTCTTAATGTTCTCTCAAAGTGACATGACAATTGCCATAAAAAGCTTCTAATATTTAAGTAATGAGAAGTTTTCAATAAAGTTAAACAAGAATATAGGTCATAGAATCATAGAGTTGTCGAGGTTGGAAGGGACCTATAAGATCATCTAGTCCAACCATCAACCTAACTCTGACAAAAAAAACCCATCAGTAAACCATGTCACTGAGCACTATGTCAACCTATCTTTTAAATACCTCCAGGAATGGTGCCTCAACCACTTCTGTGGGCAGCCCATTCTAAGGCTTAATAACCCTTTCAGTGTAAAAATTTTTCCTAATATCCAACCTGAACCTCCCCTGGCACAACTTGAGGCCAGATCACCTGAGCTGACTAAAAAGGGAATAGAAGCCCTAAAGACATCGGTAGATGCTACGGCCTTAGTTGTGTTGGAGACGTAGCTGTTTCAAATGCGGAAATTGATAGACTCAGTTCATGCTTTCATTATGTCCAAGGCGAAGAACACTCATTGAAATCTCATTACTTACTAGGACAGTAAGAACACTGTTTTTCTAAAGTTGTGGTTTTGATTATGGGTAGGGTTTTCAAAGAATCAGAGTGACATGGGAAAATAAATACTATTGAAGTCAGTGGAGCTTGTGTTACAAAGACATGTTGGTAGTTCAGGAACTCTGAAAGTAAGGGTTTTGCTGAAGCAGCAATAAGCCTAATATCAAAGTTTTATTTTTTGGGGGTTACGGGAGCTGATAAAACTGTATCTGTGGCAGAGCTATTTTAGCTAAGTTTCTTGTGAGAGCAAAGGTTTTGTCATCATGCTGTATCTGTCTGCTCCTTTTTTTTATCCTAACTTCTGAAAATTGGATGAATTTTGGCCAAATTTGACTGAAAAATAGGTCTTGTTAAGGTCTCTCAAAAGTCCTGCTGACGTCAATATTCAGGCCTACCAGCAAGTGAGAAGCAGCAACTGACTGATCACAGATCGCGGTTTGCAACAAGCAAACAGAGAGTGGTAGGAGACATGGGGAAACGTGAGGGTAGCTGCAAGAGTTAGGAAGAGAAGAGAGGAAAAGTCCCAGGGAAAAAGCCTTGGGAGTACTGGGTTGAGAAAAGCAACAGAAGACATGTTGGCATGTTTGAAAACATTTTGGTTTATTCCCTCCTGAAGCTATCGAGAATCAGCCTCTTGGGATGACAAATGGGACAACACTACCCATATGGCATATAAAACCCGGCGGGGGAAAAAAAAAGGACTCTATTTTCAGCTTCTTTAAAACTGAATTGCAGCAAATTTATTCAATATCTGCCCGTCTTAAAGGGTTTGATCAGATAAAGGATGATTAAAGACAGTAGTCAGAAACCAAGTTCAAAAACTTTGTATTAAAAATGTGCAAAGCAAAATCTTAGAGAAAAAATCCACTTAGATATACAAGTTATATTTTACATTCACTACTGTAACAGAAAAATAGGAAACTTTATCTCATTTTAATTCCATTTTAATTCAATTTTTAATTGAACTATGGCATAAAGTTCTTACTAGGTGACTCTAATAATGTTTAGAAATGCCCAAAATATAGTTATAGGAGATGCAGTCTGCAGCACAGAACAGATAAAAGCATACTTTTTCTTTCTTCTGAACTAGTTGACAATTCATAAGTAGCACAACACACCGGAACTTCGCATAGTTCCCATTTTTCATTTAATCTGCTTTGTACAGAAAAGCATTAAAATATCATTGAAGTTGATGAACCATGAACCTGCTGTCTTTGCAATCCATAACAGTAGCCAGCAAGACAATGATGAGCCTAGTGAGAATTCAGCGGTCCCTCTCACCGTATCCCTGTGCTAATCCAACAGCATTCCTGGCGCTCTGACGTGGTTTGGTTGACTGAATTTAGAATTTTTCACAAATTGGCAGCAAGTCTTTGAGGTTGTAGAGCTTAGTTAAGTAGAGCTGTGATTAGACTATGCAAGTTGATATCAGCTTAAATAAGTCTGTATTATAAAAACAGAAAAGCAATGAAGCTATTCCATTTTTATTTGAGTTTATTTGGTTGTTTTTCTAGCAACACAACCTGAAATTAAATTTAAGTTGTCATTTACATAACAGGAATGTTCTTTGCTCAGTGTTCCTTGGTGTACTTTTAAGGACAAGTTCTTTAAAGAATACTTTGAAATTAGATGACAAATTTTGAAATAATAGGAGAATGAATAAAGTGCTCAAACAGGTTTTCAGTTAACACTAACTAACAGTATCAGTTATTACTTGAAAGGAGGATGATATTTTGCTGTGCAAAGTAATGAACACCCAGCAAAAATGCCCATCCAAATGCAGGTCTGAGCCAATTGTCAGATGCCAGGAAGTAAGGTAAAATGACAAAATTCCAAAGGTTGTCTTGAGCCAAACCAATATTTTTCAGGCTTCAAAGAATTTGATACGAAAGATACAAATAGCAGAAGTTTCTAGATGGGTTTTAAATTAGGACAAATGTTAAATTTGAAAAGCAGACAGTCAGTAAGATTATGCCAAATTATGAAAAATTATCTAAGTCCTGTGAGCTATAAAGTAAGTGTTTGAGGCACATGGGGATATTGCAGGGAAACAAAGTTATGCTTTTTATAAAACACTCGGCTCATTTCAGTATTTAAAAAGTAATGGGGGGACTTCTGCAAATTGAAACTGTATTAGTGAGTTATTAGTGATAAACATATAAAAAAATGGTGATAAATAAGAACTAGGTGGTGCAACTGGCATGGGTCATCTAAATAAAAATGGATTTCTTTACAAGTCTGTGATTTTCCTCCAAAGTATGTTGTTATGATAGAAGAGTGAGGGTTACCAATATTGCAGTACTTTATGAGTATTACAAAAAACACTCAATCTTTTGATTACTCTTGAAGGAAAAACGGATTAAGGTGCAGAACTTTGGAGGACTATAAGTTAATCCAAACTGAAGAAATAGCACCTGGAATCATATGAATTGTATGAAAACAAGCTATAAATAGAATTAGAGAGGCAAATCATGGCAACTGTAAAAGCAAAATAAATCACATAAGAAGAAGTAGCTTGAAGTATTGGTAAAATATAAAAGACTTACAACAACTCTAGAGTTATCTTCCAACCTAAATAATTCTATGATCTGCACTGAGCGGGGAATTGGACCTGATTGACATGATTATACTGTGATTTGAACTACTAACATAAGAAAAAGATATAAGCATTAGTATGGATTATTACCTTTTATGGCTCATCTATTATTTAACAAAATACAGCTGGGAAGTAGAGGAACTGAAGTATTTTAAAATGTAGAGACTACATAGCTAAAAGCTGAAGAAATGTGTCGATAAGAAGATCATTTTGTGTTTTTAACCCAATTTCACTATCTTCAGTGGAACAGCTACAACTCATATCAATCAAGAATGTGACAATGTTTTTGTAATGTATATGCTTGCCTATCAATCTGACTGAGTTTTGCTTATCTACTGTATCATTGATTTTGATTGCAACTTACTTCTGAGTAAATGAAAACAATATCCTGCTATCCAAAATTGCCATTAAAGTTTATTAAACTATACCGAATGAAAATAGGACAAGATCATTGCCTATTAAGAATCTTTCAATGGACACTGAAAAACAAATCAGTAGGGTAACAAAGCTGTCATTTGCTTCTATGGCTGTTGCAGAGGGTTATTCTTGTTACTGATGATTTATCCTTCACTGGTTTTGTCCAGGACAAATGCAAACAGTTGCTTTGAGTTTTCCTTTTACTGATGTCTAATGGCTGTGCTTTATGAGAAGTTCACATGTTGGGATTAATGAGACTTATGCACCTTACCCACTTCTAATTTTATGTAAACTGTTAACAAAATTGTTGAAAACAGTGATGACCATATTGATAGTTTGATTTTTTTTTTTAAGTTTTCTTTAAAAATACCAATTCCATGGGTTGTCTCAACACAACACTCGGTATGTCAGAATTATCTTGTCAACAGTTAGTAACTGGCAAAAGTCCTGAAGCATGGGAGGCTTCTGTGACCGTTTCAAAATTTATCAGTATAATAACAACACATTCTTTGATCTGTATTTGTGAATATTTCATTTTATGACTTTGCATTTGTTACCCATACTTTCAGTGATAGTTCCCTTGTTGGGTGTCACACTGTGTAGTTTTACAAATTAAGGAACTCTTAATTTTCTCTGTGAAATAACCATATGATATTTTCAGTTCCTTCTCAAAGAGTAGTTTTCTGTACCTCAAAGTGCACTCATTAACACTTCACCTAGGAGTTATTTTTGCACAACCAAATTGTTTGTTTTGCCTTGATGAAATACATTTTGTTTCTTTCTGATCTTTATTCACAGCAAATCTTTTGCAACTTCATTACTGTTCGAACAACAGATCACATGCAGTTGAAAGCTGAAATTTGTATTCTGTTTTTTGCATATTTTAGTCTAGTTTGCTGTATGCTGAGAGCTTTCATAGTTATTGCAGGCCAATCTCATTTTCTTTGAAACCTTAAGAGAGCCCCTGAAAATTTTTAGGAGCACGCTCTTATCCTTTGAATGATATGGAACAATCTACTGGGGGCTTTTCAGGATCACGATGCCAAATAGTGGGTCAGATCACTCAATAAGCTTTATCAATAACAAGACTTTCCAAATGGCCATCTTAACAGCGTATTTTTTCAGTGATAGAATGACATTTTAAAAATTGTCAGTGGTGCTATATTTAATAAAAGTTCACCTTTTTGTATGGACCTTAGTATCTCTGCTTTTTCTCCTCAAAAGAATTGTAGCAAATTTCCTTCTCTAGCTTAAGACTGGAGTTCTTCTCTTTCTTCTCTTGGGTAAGATTACTATTGCTTCTTTTGCCACACTGTTCCTACCCCCTTCTCAGTTAGGGGGAAAGGGTAAAAAGGATGGAACCTTAAGCATTCTTTCATACCATTCCCAAGCTGAATGTTTCTAATCTAGACTTCTGACTAATAGAATCATAGAATGATCGGGCTGGAAGGGACCTTAAAGATCATCCAGTTGCAAGCCCCCTGGGAATATCTCCCATGAGACCAGGTTGCTCAAAGCCCAGCCTGGCCTTGAACACCTCCAGGGATGGGGCATCCACAGCTTCTCTGGGCAACCTGTTCCAGTGTCTCACCACCCTCACAGGAAAGAATCGCTTCCTGAAATCTCATCTAAATCTCCCCTCTTCCAGTTTAAAACCATTACCCCTCATATTGCTCCGCTCCCTGATAAAGAGTGCCTCCCCATCCCTCCTATAGTTCTCCCTCTGTCTGTCCCCTTTAGGGACTGGAAGGGACTCCAAGGTCTCCCTGGAGACTTCTTTCCTCCAGGCTGAACACCCCCAACTCACTCAGCCTGTCCTCACAGGAGAGGTGTTCCAGCCTCTGATCATCTTCATGGCCTCCTCTAGGCATGTTCCAACAGGGCCGTGTTCTTCTTGTGCTGAGGACTCCAGAGCTGGATGCAGTGCTCCAGGTGGGGTCTCACAAGAGCAGAGCAGAGGGGCAGAATCCCCTCCCTTGACTAATACTTCATGTCTGTACCAAACGTAGCACTTTCCTGGTGGCTTCAGGCTGCTTTTCTTTATTGCAACTTTCTGAAGACACTCTATTCAAATATTATCCATCTTCTTGTAAGAAAACTTATGCTCAGTATTTTTACTAAATTTATGAACCTTTGCTAAATCTTTTTCTGTAAGTGTGGTATAATAGATGGGAAAAATATGAGTTGGCTTCTTCAGTCAAAAAGTATAATCCATATCTGCAGGAAATTCTTCTATAAGTGGTATTTATATAGCATAGTAGTGAAATATACATAGATGTATTCTTCCAAATCTATTAAAAATTAATTGAAACATACCTGATCATAACAACCATTCCTTGTTTACATAACCCTATCTTAGAGTGTTACTGCTGAATTTTCACTAGTTTGGGTGGGTTCACTGATGGTGATGTAGCATTCTGGCAATGTATGACTTAATCATGCGAGTGTCATATTTCTAGGACTTTGACACAAATATACTGAAATTGCTTTTAGTGCTCGCAAAAGTGTTCTAACCTTAGGGCTTTTAAACTCTTCTTAAAATAAGACGTTTATCCTTGTTCTGAATTGATTTTTTTCAGCCATTAGATTTACTTGGTCATCAACAGTTATGTGAGTTTGGTTTGCTTATATTTAAAATAATTTTCTTTCCTAGCTGGTGAGCACTAAGCAGAGGACCAGCTGTCTTTGCCAATAAACACTGCAGACAATGAAATACTCTTTGGAGGAAATTAGCACACTAGAAATCTTACCTGAAATGTTCAGTGTTTCAGAAATGTAATGTTTTGTATTATGTTGTCATGTATTATAATTTAGTTCAGTATATGAAATTTGAATTATCAATTATGTAGACACTTAATTTTGTGTAATTTGTAAAAACTCTTAAATATGGTTAGCAGCTACTAAGCCTTCAGTAGAAGTCCCATCTAAAATATCTGTATATTCCACTTTAGTTATTATTTAAAAGACAACAAATTCTTACCTGTATATAAATCACGTGCTTCTATAGTGCTTGGCTGTTTTCATTAATCTATTTAATTTGCTACTTATCTTCATAGGTTAAGTTCTTCAAGACAGGAATTGTCTCTCTGTCTGCCCTTTCTTCCCTTCTGTCAGTAGAGTACCTAATTTAATGGTTCTAATGATGTCTGAAATGCTGGGATTTACTGCAATAAAATATATTCATAAGAGCAGCAGGGCTGTACAGTTGTTTTTTTTAACAATTTCTTAGGCCTTAAAGTATTTCTTTGTTTATTTTTTAAACAAGTAACTGAATTTTAAGCATTTTAGATAACAAGTCTGTCCAAGTAAGTCTTACCATGCAGTAATGGTGTACTTGTATATAAAAAGTTGTGAATATAGAAACAGGAACACTTTTCATATTTTATTAGCTACCAGCTGCCAACAATTCAAGGACCTTCAACCTTGTTCTGCTGGAGTGGATTTTTAGATACAGTTCTTACATAAATCTAGTCTAAAACTCTGATTTTTGTTATTTTTTTAATGCTATTTTGAAAAAGTAGAGAAAATGTTAGGTAGTCTTGTTGAAGGTACAGTTTAGCTGATATCTTTGGGATGTTACTTGCCAATAATAAAGCTTATTAATGAAGTAAACTGCTTGACTCATCCTAGTATGTATTTTAAAACAGGTGAGGCTAATGATAAGGATGTTCAGGTGGTGGAACTTCCCATTGTTGACAGCTTACACCCACGGCCACCTTATTTACCATTGGCTGTCCCCGAAGACCTGGCTGATAGGCTAATTCGTGTACATGGGGATCCTGCAGTGTGGTGGGTCTCGCAGTTTGTGAAATACTTGATTCGTCCACAGCCTTGGTTAGAAAAAGAAATAGAGGAAGCCACAAGGAAACTTGGTTTCAAACATCCAGTGATCGGGTGGGTATTTAGTTTTCTTTTTCACTGTCTGTGCTTTAATATCTATATGTAGTCATTCCTGTTCATGACAAATTGTTTTATGATGGTTATCCAAGAGCCTTAAGCATTTTATGGGGAGAGAGGGTGCTTTCTAGATGAAGCTATTATTTTTTAACTCTTGCATAGTACAAGTTGATTACAAGTACTTCTTCAGCATAGTTGTCTCAGTATAGTTGGCAGATATATAAAAGGCGGCTCAATAGAAGGTTTGCTTATATGTCCTTCCATATCTAGAAAGGTAATATAGAATTTCATTCATGTAATTGCCTTATAGTTTGTATTCCAGACACTTTTCTGTCTGGGTCTTCTTTTCAAGTGCCTATAGGCTTTACGTTTGAGGAAAAAAGGCTAAGCCTACGTTTTACATGCCACAGTCCACAACTAGTTTTATCGTTGGCTGCACCTGAACATGGTATGTGTCTTCCCCTTTCCTGCTGTTGTTTTCACTATTGTTGTTTCTTAGCAGTAACTACAAATTGGAAAGGTCTATATGGAAAGATACGGGGAGGAGGAAGGAAAGCACCTATGGGCAATGAAGAGCAGCTTGTGGACGAAAGGTTTTACTGTCATGTAACATGAAAAATGTCACTGCTGCTCTGCTAGAGTCTGCAAATACTGCTCTCTTTGCCAGAATTTTCCTTTAGTCCTTATTCTTTCTTTTTGTAGGAGTATACAATAATTCTGTCCAAATGTTAGTTGGCTTTTGACCATGGAGTCGATAGGCCACTTTTCCGGTCGCTGATCTGAAGGCTTGTTAGGTTTCAAGCAGATGGGGAAGATGCATTTCTAACTACCTTCATTCAAACCCTGCGTTGTAGTTGGTGTCCCAATATACTCATGATGCAAATATTCCTATTTTGCTTTTGAACTGTATTGATCAAGCATTATCTAACTACACTGGATAACTTGACCTTTTGCATAAAAGGAATATCTTGTATGCTATAATTAAATCTCCTTCATTCTCTTCTTTCAGTTACCCTTTGCCATCCTTGGAAGATTATTATATTGCTTTCAAGAGCAAACTGACAGCTAAATTTATGTTGCCAGTGTATCTGATGGACCATCAATGAGTTTTAATCCTTTCTGGTTTTACGTAGGGATTCAATTTAATATGCATTGTAAAGGCACAGGCATGAAATTTAAAGTTAAAATTTCAGTTGCTAAACTATGTATTGTATTTATAAATTGAGTTCCTAGTTTCTGCCTTTTTCCAGAGTTCACGTCCGAAGGACAGACAAAGTAGGAACAGAGGCAGCATTTCATCCCATTGAAGAATATATGGTACATGTTGAAGAACGGTTTGAACTTCTTGCTCGCAGAATGCGCGTTGACAAAAAAAGAGTGTATTTGGCTACAGATGACCCTTCATTGTTGCAAGAGGCAAAATCCAAGTAAGATGAATTATGTTTATATTTCAGTTTGTTCCTTCTGACTAGCTTTACAATTTCTGACTTTTGCGTACACAAATCTTAATATCATTATTTTGTTATCATTTAAACAGTTAAGATTGCATTTCAGCTTCCAGTGATTTTGATTTTTCTCGCAGAAATTATCTTTTTTTGAATGATTTTTTTACCCTAGCTGTGGGATATCTGAGCCTGTCAGAAAATACAGCTGTTCAAACCTGGAAATGCACAGTATGGATACATTTACTCTTAATATGTCCTGTATTTTTCTGTAAGAACTCATTGTTAAGTTGCATGTTTTGCAAGGTGTCACTGAGATGACAAAACCTTCTGTTTAGTAAATTAAAGCAGATGCATATGGAAGAAAAATGTTCCATATTTAACTATATCTTTCTTGGGTTATGGTGTTTATGGGATATAAACAATTTCACAAATGCTCTGGAAACTTCGATAAGTATTTTGGGTACATTCAGTTTAAGCGTATGAGTTACTGAGTAACTCAGTTCACATTTTCCTTTTGAGTACTATTTATTTATCTGTCTACTGAATTGCATCTATTTCTGTTTCCAAAATTTTATCTCCCTTGAGCAGAAGAATACTTAGTTTTTCATTTAAGCAAGGAAATTAAGACTTTTCAAAATCAAGTTAACTCAAAAATGGCAAATTTTTGAACTGTTTTATTCTTGCTAGACATGCTTGGAAAAATATATAAGATAATATACTGGATTACAAATTTTCTTTGACATATACAAGGTAAGCAGAAAATGCTATTTTGTAGTAAAGGAATTTTCCACAGCGTTGCAAACCTGTTTATTTCAATTGTGCTATTTCTGTTTTTCTTTCATATCTATAAAGGGCTGTTGTTTAAATTATGGAGTTTTGAAAAAACTAAATGAACATATACAACTCCAGATGATGGCAATCTAATCCTTCCTTTTTTGTATATGTAGAGACAAGAACAGTAGCAGAAACAATTATGATAACATTACATTTAAAGTGCAAATCTGAACAATGAAAAGACAGGTAATACAAGATTGAGGTTATAATATTTCATTCATTACATTGTCCTAAAAAATTTTAATTTTTGCTTGTAACATAACAGAATTCAATATTACTGTAACAATATTAGTTATGCATTTTTTCTTTATTTGTGTTCAATTTTGAATCTTTGGCATGATATACTTTAGCTTTGTGAATAATAATAAGTTACCTATGTAAACATGTCATCCCAACTTTTCAGTAGCAATAAAAACTAATAGTGAAATTGTGACTTAGTAAAACAATACTGAATTTTATTAAGCATTGCAGTTTCGAAGGCATTTCAAAGTCCATTCCAAATCACACTTTTTTTGAAATACAATAAGATACAGCTCGCTAGTGCAACATTAATTTTGTACATTTTCTTAATAATAACCATAGAATCTGTAAGCAGTGAAGATTATTTTTTATTTGTTGCTGAATTTTCAGCTTATGGTTTACACTGAAACATAATTTCCCAAGTTGCTTGCACCCTACTGTTGCTTGGAATTGAATAGAACTCATTTGAAACCTCCTGTGATTTCATAGAAGGCAGGATGCAATTTGATGTTTCAGTGTGTAAAGGCATCTGAAGGGCAGGTTAAGGTCAGGTTTTGGTAATAAGGAACCTTTTTTTCCTTTTGTTGTGAAGGAAACAACAAATGAGTTTAAACTTCTGATAAAAGAGTTCTAGTCACATTGTGCTACCAAGCCTTGATAGAAGCAGCTGTCACATTGTACTGCAGTAGCTTCTGTTGCATTCATTATTGGGTGCACTAATATTAGTAAGTACTAGATACTATATCTCTCTTTACTTAAGAGTGAGTGGCTGTCAAACAATGTTGGCATTTAAATAATGAAAATTTCGCCAACATTCACATGAATAGGCATGTTGTTTCTATTAAGAGAAGTCTTTCAAACCACTCAGAGTCATGAAAAGAGAAATGTTTTGACTTAGTTTCAGAAACTTCCGTTGCAGTCAGTTGTCTACCAACTGCAAGTACGGTACTAAAGACAGTGGAGTCAGTACTATCAATTTGTAGACTGTTTGTGTTTGTTTTGCTTTCCAAAAGAAAGAAAGAAGTGGTATATTTTCAGAATTAGGATGATACAGAACAACACGATTAGGGAGGAGCCTGGCTGAGAGTTCAACAGCTGTAATGATTATGGGATAAAAAGCACTTGACAACTTCTGGTAAGTAGAGGTCATGCTATTTGTCTTAGGTAAGCGATATGTTAGGGATGGTGCAAATTGCTTGTTCTTTGACTGATTTTATACTTTTTGACACAAAATTTTGGATTTTCTTTTATATGTGTTTCTAGTCTCTATAATATTATTGACAGCATCTTCTCTCTTTAAGGTAGAGTGTTCAAAATAATGCAGCTGAACATGCACGTAAATTCTTAAGAAACCATATTTAATACCTTGCTGGTTTATATATGAATCTATTTAGGTCTTTTTCATGTATATGAGCAAATTGCATTCTTCCTCTCAGGACGTTTACCTGTAAAGTCGACTCTATTTTGTTTCTTTAGTTTTTTACAATAATTTGTCCCCCTCATGAGCTTTTTTTCCAGCCCTTATGAAAGCTTCCCCCCCCAGCCTATTTTGCTGTTTATTTACTTCCACAATAGCAAGTTAATGTCTTTTCTTCCTGTATACTATCTGTAGTTCAGCTGTTGCAATGCTCCACGCCCCTGAGCCATCATATGCCTAATATATAGGATTCAGTAGTGCTTCAAAGTTCTTGAGTCTGATGAACAGCTCATACATTTTCCATTTCTTTTTGGAGCAAGACCTGAACAAAACATAATTTCTTACTCCATCTGTTTACACTCGTCTTTCAGAGGGAAGAAAACTTGCATAGCTTGTTCTGGACACTTCCCCAGACCTAGCAAATTGATAGCAGGAGCCTGGGACTGGCCTTGGTTTGGACCCGCTGCACAATGTAGCGATAAGCTCGAGTTACACAATGAGTTATTCAGCTTCTGAAACCAATTGGAACTTGAAACGGTCTCATAACTGCTTGGTTTGTATCCTTATCTGAGGCCGGTAGATGCAGGAAGGAATGTGAAGCGGGGATAAGGTGAATTTGGATAGCTTTACAAAATGGAATTAAAGACCAGATTTAAAAGTATCTCAAAGACTGTTACTGGAATAAAGGGAAGAAGGAGAGAAAATTTTCACTGTGTGCATAAGAAGATGTGCAAGTAATTCTGGTTGGGTTTCTTTGGTTTGTTTTTTAACCAGATTCAATATGACATTGGTGTGCTTCATTTGTTAAGTTATTAGACTGATCTTTTGCTTGTAAGAAATTCTTTAAGAAATGTTATTTTGTCTATACTGAGCATGTGGATTCTCATTTTTGAAGTCTGAAGGACGTGATTAATTTTAACAGTATTCCTGATGCGAAGAACTTGGAAAGGGGTGTGAAAATATCTTTACTATGCTCACTGTCCCTAGAAATGACACTTTCTGTTAAACTTTCTTTGTGTTGCTCCCTTCAGGGCTGTGTCACTGAAATAAGACTGATGTCCATTTCTGTTCCTCAGCTAGTTTTCTCAGTAGAGTATCACATATTTCCAGTTGTTCTGTACTTTTTTTGTTCCTTTAAAAAACCCCAACCCAATATCATTTACTCAATGGAAGTAGAAATAGAATATATCACAAATATTTTGTTGTCATCTATTGTATTTCAGGAGCTGGTTAAATATTAACAGAAAATGTTAGACATGAGAAGATAGGAAAGAAAATTACCATTGTGATAGAGTTCATCTTGAAAAAACTATTTCTTGATCCATATACTTCTATAATTTCTCAGAAGGGATCAGTTATTTCAAATGAATAATGATTCCATCTTCTCTTGCTTTTTATTTTTTTGTTTTGTTTGTTTTGTTTTGTCTTGTCTTGTTATTATGTAACATGAACTTCCCCTGATGTTCATGATCAGATGCAACTTTTAAAGCTGTCATACTATCTCTGGGAAATTTACCATGTGTATATTATTTTTTGTTAGACCACGTGTTTCTCTTGGGAACATAAAATTCTACTAAAATCACTATGAAGATAAACTAAAATTCTTCTTCTAAAGATTCTTCCTCTAAAATTCTTGCACTGAAATGTGGAAGATTTGCTTACGGCTTTTTGATTGGCACTTGAGATAAATTTCCTGATTTGGTAGTCATGAGTAGTGAAAGTTACATGGGAAAGCCAGCTGTATTTGCCCATTTCACTTTTGGGAACAGTTTTCCCATAGTTTTGACATTAAAATGGAATAAATTAGGCATAGTCTTACGGGAGGTCCTCATAATCTATGCATGTTTACAGTGTGTCCAGAGTGGATGCAGCAGCTGCATTGTTGTATCCAAGTGTGTGCTGACTTCAGTATCTTTCCAGGAACTTGTGAGTGTCAACCTTATTTTGAGCTTTGCTCAGCACAGGAGTGTCAGGCTTTCAAGCGTCTAGTTAGAGGTCTGAGTTATTGTTGCTCCAGCACTAGGACCTGCTCTATATTCTGATTTTCCTTATTAAACTATATAAGAATGACTAATTCTTCCAAATGTACTATTAGCTGCCTTACTGTCTTCTATAATATATTGCTTTATAATTATTAGGAAGTTGTAAATTTGAAAAATCTATTTTAATTACTTTATAATTAACCCTGTACTTGAAATTTTGAGTTGGCAGGTTCATCACATGAGTTGCGCTTCATGATTGAAATGTAATTATTCTGTAACAGCGATATAATTATGATCTTTCCTAATTTACCTGGAATTTTTCATATGAAACTTATATGAAAGTCTGAAAATGTATGTTATTATATGGCTGTCTGAAAATGTATTTAATTTGTGTTACTTTCCACTATTTATTTCAGATTTCAGTTTCCCAGTAAAGGAATGCAAATGTTTTGAGGAAGACGCTCTGATTTTTTTTTAAATGATTTTTTTTTTTCTTTCGAAGTCGTTGTTACATGTTAAGAACTTCTAATTTTATTTTTAAAATAATATAAAACAAGTGTTTATGTTTCAAATAAAAATATTTGTACTTAAAGTATTACTATTTTGCTTATGATATGTCAAGAAAGGTGTATTGACATGAAATGTTACACTTCGGTTTTTTTCCTTTTGACCATGAAATTGCGAAATTTCTTCTCCATATGGCCATAATAAGACTTTTTTTTGTTAGCTTAGATTCATTTATTTAATATGTCCCTTTTAAAGGTTACTGATTTTCTTGTGCAGTGTCATAATCAATATTTAATAGAGAGTATGGTAAAAAATAAAATATAGTCTGTTAAGGACACAATCCTGTATGCTGTATAGTATTAGAGAAAGCGAAGTGATCTGAGTATATTTCATCAATAATCAGTAGGATTAGCAGAATGTGACATTTACGTCTTGATATTTTTTCACTTCTACAGTGTCAGATCTCAGACAGACTTACAGCATCATTTTATTTAATTTTATCTTTTCTGCATAAAAAGAAGGCATTCTTGGAGGCAGCAGTAACATTCTAGAATGTTGAGCAGAATTATAATTTTTCCTATAAAGCAGGTACTCACTTAAAACAACATACCAATCTTATCTTGCAGCAAAGATGGTGCTTCTTAGGAAAAAAAAAAAAAAAAAGACTTTGCTGTTAACAGTGTATTGTATTTTCACAGGTATCCAAATTACGAATTTATCAGTGATAACTCCATATCCTGGTCAGCAGGACTTCATAACCGATACACAGAAAACTCCCTGAGAGGTGTTATTCTGGATATTCACTTTCTGTCTCAGGCAGACTTCCTGGTCTGTACATTTTCATCCCAGGTAAATTGCAATACAAATACCATGCAGTGTATATATGTACCAGTTCTAAATCTTAGTTTTCTTTGTGCTCCTGTTATCTTATCCTCAGTGCTTTCTCATGAGAATTTCAGGGAAGAAGTAAAGGCTTGGCATGCTATGTGAACGCTGAAGAGGACTGTAAGCACTGGTTGATTGCTTCTCTTCAACTGAAGTTACTGGCTTAATTAAGGCATTGGAAATAAGCAAGAAATAATATTAAACGTGTTTAAGAGTTCCTCGTTTTCCATAAAGTTAATGTGTAACTTGTATCCATTCATTTCTATGCAGCTTAGTTAAGGCATTTAAAATAAGTAAAAATAATTTTTAAAATGTTTTACACTTCTTAATTTTGCATAGAGTTAATATGTAACTTGTGTCCATCCATTTCTACGCGTCATTGCACTCTGCTACAGTTTAAACATGTCTGCTGTTGCCTTAGTTGATTTTGGGAGTGGAAGAGAATGAAGAAAGCATTTAATTTCTCTTCAGAGTCTATTAGATTTCTAGCAATCCAGCAGCAGCGCAATAAACATGAGTTCTGACCACTGTAATCCATAGAGACTTCTTGTTGCAGATAATTACATGCTACAAGCTTCCTTTCTTGAGTGGTTTGATGAAGCAAGTTGGAATCCATTAGAAAACTGAATCATGTCATTGTCATCATTGGCACTTCCTTCTTATTTCTTCATGTTGTATATTAATTTCAAATATCATGAAAAGCTGTTCAAAAAGCTTTTTTTTTAAGATTAAAAAAGACCAGAAAGCAGTATTTTGTAACTGATATGCTGACCCACCTAATTCAAGTATGGCAAAATATGATTAAAGTCAGAGTGAATGGTTTTCTACCTACTGTTGTCATATGTGCTCTTAGGTGACACTCCTGGTTAGGAAAGCATTCAGCTATAGGTGAATCATCACACATGATTGTACTGTTACATGGAAGTAGACACAAATATCAAAGTTAAAATTCACTTCAAAAAGAAATGTTTTCCGCAGCCTCAAATATAACTTGTCTTCTGCACTCTAATGGCAATTAGATAGGTAACAAGTGTAGTATTAATACTAATATATCATCAATACAGTGATACATTGACCTTGATGGCCAGAATTCTTAGTAATGTTCCCATGACAAGAAGACAGCAAAACCAGAAAAAGCATAGAAAAGCCTCTTATCCATCAGTAATGCTTGTGCATACATTTTTTCACTCTTCGCCAACCCTGTGAAGAAGATGACATTTTATAGCATATTTAGGTTATTAATGTAGCTACTTTAGACCATGACATGAATAAAGTCTAAGGAAGAATTGTCACTTAGGAAAGCTCATGAGGAGCCATCCACTGCTACAACGTTTGATTCAGCTGAAGTGTATCCACTGAATGCACATCACCGTGAAAGAGGTGCTCACCAGCCAAGCCCTAGGGCTGTATGCCCTACATGCATTGGTGTAGAGACAGGTCATATTGTGAAGGAAGAATTATGTGCTGTTGGATGAATAATAAGCAATCTCTAAATTTTCTGCTATTATTATATTCAGATAGCTGTGTTAAAAGTAGTAAATGTTTGCTTCAAATAAAACACTGGTTATAAACAGAAGAAGAATTTTTAAATATAGCTACAAATGGTTTGGATGGAATGTACTGTAATTAAATTGTAATTATTGGAGTAATTTCAAAAAAAAGAATATATGTTAAAATACATTGACATAGTTAGATACAGGTTGATGAAGAGCTCTGGAGGACATCTGGTACAACCCCCTTTGAGCCTACCTGTGGGCTACCTGGTCTCTTTGAGCTCCAATCTCATTCTGCACCTCCTGGCGTTTGACAATAGATGTATTTGCTGGATGACATACTTGGTTGTCCAGAGTTGCAGAAAATACTACTGAAGTCGCAGAAATCCTGTATTAGACTGTTACTCTCAATAGCTGGGGCTATGAATTTGGTCCAACTATCTATTTAATTTGTTCCGGGCAATTTCTAGTGTTTTAATAATTAAATTTCCTCTCTACAGTATTTTCACATATTGGGCTTTTCTAAGGTCTGTTGCAAGTTTTCCCACTGCTCAGAAAGATTTCTCTTTTGTGGGTTTAAAACTTGATACTCTGATCTCTAACATTTGAACTACTATCCCTGTCCTTTCATCAATTAAATCAACAGTTTGGTAGTTACTTTGATGTTGAAGGTAAGCAAAATCAGGCTATTAATGACCGTCTTTTGTCCAATCTCTATGAAGAGAAAGTAAGGATAAGAATGTAGTCTAATTTATTTCCTGTGTGATTTAGGACTTTCACATTAATTAATTGTATGCTGACCTTTTTCCATCTTCTTTTCCTTGTCAAAAAGAGTAAAAACTTCATTACAGAGGTATTAAGAGAAAATTACAGTATATGTGAATAGGATCAGGTACTTTAGGCAGTCCCCTATATGAATTCTTATTTACGTTACCAAAACTAAATGGATACTGATAAAAGCTGAAGAATAGATATTTCACTAAAATAGTGTTGATAAAGAAATGAGGCTGATCAAGTGATGTGGAGTCAAGGGAAACAACCCACCTTGGCATGTTTCAGCAACGTGGCATTGAGATGTATAGAAAAACCACATGATAATTACACAAATGTAACACAGTAGCAGGATTAAGATTGCACATTAAAACAAAGAGCTTTTCTGTCTCTTCAGTCTTCATTTAGATGAAATTGTAGCTCCCTCTGCCTGACGTATTTTTCTTCATAATCACATTTCCTTCCAGGATTTATTAGTCTTTGTACTGTGCATTGTACATGTAAGTACAGAAACGGTCACAGAAACTATAAAATAAATAACCTCTTACCAATGTATGGGTAATCAAATTTGTTTCTATATTACAGTGTATAACAAGTTCTTCAAAATAATTAACTTCAGCCTCATCTTCTGAAAGCTACTTCTGAAAAGTTATTTCAAAGATAAGATGGAGAGGGATAAAAGGAAATCTATTACATTTTTAAACAAATGCTTCTCTCAAAGAAGCTGGGAAAGTACAAATGTCTAGTTTGACTGATCAAAGTTCTATTCACTGTATCTGTAGGGGGAGAAAAGAAAAGCTTTACTATATTTACAGAGCCTGAAAATTATGAAAAAGCTCAAATGCTTCTTCATACTGAAGAAGTCTGCTGTATTGTTAGTTTATCAAGCTTTATCGAGCTTATGCAAAACCAGAGAAAAATACTGAAAAAATTAATGTAGATTACGAGTCAGAAATGTCACAGTGGCCGAATCAGGCACCTGATGGAGAAGAGCTTTCTAGCCAATGGTTGAAAAGAGCTGTATTAAATCTAGTGGCAGCCTTTTCTCTTTCTGGCAATCCTGAGAAATACAACACGATTCTCATGTAGGGACCTCTTCCCAGTCTGAAGACAGTTCCCTTCATAAAATGGGATACAATGACACTTCAAAATGCATCTTTCTCCTTTTCAACATCTTTATTGTCTTGCTGGAGTTCAGTTTCACTTAGTTGTCTTCCAAGTTGCTGTCACTATTCTAATATTAACAGCACTTTAAAGGCTTGGACTTTTGGAACTACTTGATTGTGAAAATTGGAGCTTCCTTTGGAAAAGTAAATGCAAAGCCTCATTATTCTAGAATAAATTTTGAAAATGCAGGTTCTAACGGTTCAAAGGGAAGTAATATATAACTTTTATTAGTAGTAGAAAAAGAAAGCAAATTTGCTTTTACGTTTCATTGGCTACAAGTCATTAATTTTAAAAAGCAGGGTGGCTAGTGTTCATATGGATGTTTTCAATTTCTGCTGAAAAGTAGACTGCTATAATTATTCATCTATTTATTTATTTACTAAATCTGATTACCAGAGTACCAATTAAAATGTTGACCCTCTTGTGAAATGTAGCTGTTACACATTGGTTGCTGACTTGTGTGGTTTATTGCAGGCAAAGACAATATTTATGACTTCTCTTCTGTTTTTATTTCCAAGGTTTGTCGAGTTGCCTACGAAATTATGCAGACATTGCATCCAGATGCTTCAGCGTATTTCCATTCTTTGGATGATATCTACTACTTTGGGGGACAGAATGCCCACAACCAGGTTGCTATTTATGCTCATCATCCACGAACTGCTGATGAAATTCCTATGGAACCTGGAGATATAATCGGTGTAGCTGGAAACCACTGGGATGGTTATTCAAAAGGCATCAACAGGAAATTAGGAAGAACAGGCCTGTACCCATCATATAAAGTTAAGGAGAAAATTGAAACAGTCAAGTACCCTACATACCCAGAGGCTGACAAGTAGATTAAAAAGAAGACATTTGACAGTGATTCTCAATTTTGATTGGGTCGAACCAGTCAATGCACTAACTAATGGTTTATATGGGATTTGAATATGCATTTTAACATGCAGTTAAAATCAAAGCCTTTAGTGATGAAACTGGATAAGAAGCTGAGAACCGATGGATGGGGTATTACCTGAACTTACTCTTAAAACATTTTTTGTTATATGCACTCTCACACATGCACACACAAACCCACACACAACAGGAAAACTGTTGTTTTATACTATTTGTCTCTTTTCAGGATTTGTCCCAGTCATTAGTCTTACATGAGCTTTGGGCTCTTTTCTCTGCCATTAATTGACAATAATGTTTAGACTTATAACACTGCCACATTGTGTAATTTGAGTGACATGAACATATTTTGTATGTGCAAAATTTAAAACATGGTGCCTATATTTGAAAAAATTGTGACCTTTTTAGAAGAGCCATGCCTGTTTCACAATGGGCAAGAGTCAATCTTCAACTGGTGTTACCTTGACCACTGAACTTGCTTCAAACAACAGATTCAGATTTCAGACTAGATTTCTTTACAGGTTTATTTTTAGCATTTCATTGATTACTTCTCATCATTAATAAAATAAAGGATACATCCAACAATAAAATAGTCACTGTCTGTTAGGAACTTTTGTAAAACAATGCCATTAACGGATTCTTTAGTACTGATAATGTTTCTGGACATTGCCTTTGATTAAAAAGAAAAAAACAAACAGTAAAAGCCACGAGGGGAAAAGTAGCTGGAGTTTCATTGAATTTTTAAATGCTCATTATGTAGTACAACAACTGGTAGTGGCACAGTGTTTCTCAGTTCTGTGGATGGTGGTTTTAGGAGAATGACTTCAGTGGCTCAATTCCTTACGTTTATTCTCTTGTGCTGTTCTTTTACTTTCCGTGTTTCTCTTCTGAAAATATTTTTTGGGGTATTTATAGGTAGCCACTTATCATTTTGGCATTGAATGTAGTTACTTTTAAGTAAAATACTCTAGGTTATCCCATTTATAGAACCTGCCAATCTAGAGTACTCTAAAAAATTCTAACAATTTACCCAGAAAAAGTAGGTTCCAAGAAAATATACACAAGGTTGAACTTTAATGCATGACATAAAATTGTTAGTAATTCTTAGTTCTGTTCCTAGTCTGCTCTCTATTAAGGAGATAATTTACAAAAAATTTTTACAAACAAATTTGCAGATTTGGGTTTTGTGTGTGTATATATATATATAAAATGTACAAGATATCAAGAGATTATTTTCAAATAGAAAGACTATTAATAGCATTATACTGATTCTAGTGCAATCCAATCTGGAATACTGGAAGTGCAGGAAATGTTTACCATTCCGACACTGAGAAAATGCCACATGAGTAAAGATTTAAAAAGCATGGCTGATTGACCTTAACAAAGCAAAAGTTAAAAGGATATTTAATTATATTTATGAATAGACCAAGAACACTGTTGACATAACAAATGGATGCACTTGTCCATGAATAAATTTTAGGCTGAGAAGTAAAAGGAAGTCTCTGGAGGTGTGAAGCAACAGTCTTCTAATTGAAATAGCGGTGAGTAAGATGGAACTTGATTGGTATGTAGAGGAATTTACGAAGTGGTTCTCTTTGACATTACTTGCAGGACTGATCCTGTAGATCCCTTCCAGTTGTATGTTCCTCAACTGAAAAACTATTATAGAAATATCAGTAAAAATGCATATACGTACCAAATGGAATTTAAAGAGGGACTGAAGGATAAAGCCAAATGGGTAAGAGTGGCCAAGATATTCTAAAGATGATTATTTTTTGTGAGTGAAGATGACTAGAGTTAACTGATGTTTCTTTATATTGGAATTATTAAGGAAGCTGTTCAATGTTAGTTTCCTGTCTAAGTGATTCTAATATAGTTTCCACTAACATAGCCAAACTTGTGGTATTTCAGAGGCACAAATGTAAGCTAAATTATAACTATTTTTTTAATTTAAATTTGAATTGTACATATAAAGCTATTGCTACTTACCTTTTTTCTGAAAAAAAAAAATAAATCCAAACCCACAACCATTTCTTCCCCAATAATTAGATCAGTACATTTTCTTTCATAAAGCTACTTCAATTATTTCTCCACAAATATTATACTATCTATTGGATATTTATAGATTTTGTTTTATTTTTGAAGCTCTTTACTTACAACTTCAGAGCTCCTAATTTCTAGTTTATTTCTTGTACTGTGGTGCAGAAATAGTATTCATAAATGAATTAACATATGAAAATTCCTTCATAGTCAGGTAACTCAATTGAAAATATCACTAAAGAAGGTAAATGGCAGAACATCTAAGATGAGCCCAAAGGCAAGAGCAGATCTTCTGATGTAGTAACGAGAGAACTGAAAACACTGCTGTTATAGAAGACACACCTATATAATGTGGCAATCCTCGACTGAATATAAAGCTGACAAAACATTGGCAAGGTACATGTGCCTCCTTACGTGTTCTAAGTATCTAATGAATAATTAGTTCATCATCTTTGAGCAAATGATCATGAAATGGTATGAAATCATAAAATTATTGTTATGTACTAATGTAGATGCTATTACCTTGTTCCCCTGGACCATATGATCCTCTAGTGCTTATAACGCAGTGCTTCTCAGAGGAAGGAACCCATCCTTTATTTACTAGATGTAAACCCATTATTTACTAGATGTATCTGTTTCTAGAGATTTGTTTCCTTTAAGACTACCAGTTAGTTACGTCTTGAAATCCTCAGATCTGGGGACATTAAAATGGAGTTTGTTTTGTATTAAAGAAAATTAATATTAGAGACTTTATTCTCAGTTATGGTGGAGTTCAGGTACTATGAAAGTATCCATGGGTAAATTGAGACCCCCAAATTTTTATTGTAGCTCACAGAAAAGTGGAATAACAGGAAAGAAAAATTTTGTCCTAAATACCTGAAAGAACCCTGAACCTTGAAAGGTGTGAGCTCATTAAAATACTAGCCAGAATGCTTGCAAGCAAGCTACTATACATCTTGTTTCTTTCCTTCGCCTTCTAGCTCTGCAGCGATCCAGCCATGTACTTTTTGCCTCATACCAAACCACTAAGTCTGACGTCTATAAAACAGATACCCCTCATACTCTCTTAAACAAGCTACTGTATAATTAAATTTTTTCTCTATAAGAAGCATTTGTGTGTGTGTGTGCGCGTGCGTGTTGTGTTTATAAAAAAGATTACGAACAGTACTTTTCCCTTCTGTGCTATTTTACATTATCATTCTCTGTCACATTCTTTGTAATGACTTATTTTCCGGGTAAATGTAGTCTCTGTAAAGTGAATATTCTACTTGCTTCTTACCAGCTGGGTTAAGAAATTTATTCGGAGTAGGTCAGTTAACTAGATTTCTATGACACTGGTTCACCTGGAGACTGTGGTCATCGTCAGCAGTTCACTGTGTCTGCCACAATGACATCAACCTGAGGTCGGTCCTTGATCTTCAGTCAGATGCACACAATTCCCAAGCCTCCTCTACCAGCATCCTATCCCTGTGAACGGTGGGGTATTATGGATTTGTTCATGAAGTGTGATGTTTTATTTCAAAATTTTTAAAATAGGTGTCTTCAGAGGAGTCTTTTGTCTACCTTCTCTACCACTGAATTTTAAGGAAGCTTGCAGTTACTAGAAAGATTTATCCCCATTACCAATTTTTCAGAAAAGAGAACTGATGATACCTTTCTTATGGAGAGATACTCACAATGTAAAAATTTGCTCCATAATGGGTTTTATGTTGCTTTGGTACGCAATTAATAAATAAGGGCCTTGGATTCTGAGCTAGGAACATAATAGAATATAAAATAGAAAGTTTTCATTACAAGTTCTTGATAAGGAGAGGGAGATTTTCCTTCATGCCAGCGGAGCAGCACCTACCATTTGGAACTCTTTTTAAAACAGTGAATGGAACTTTTGTTATTCCAGGTCGTAAGTTTCTTTGCAATGTAATCTCTCAAGTGTCTAAAGAATCCAGGTAAAAATCATTTCCTTAGTTTAGGAGGTGGGAAGGAGAGAGTCTAATAAGAAAGCATGGTATTGTACTTCTAATTTAAGTTGCTATTTCAGTTTATAAAACTACAAATAAACTTTCAGTGATGGATTAAGGACCTCTGCCAGCAAAATCATTCTGCTCTTTGCCAGAATTACTTAAAATTTGCAACTCTTATTTTGATTTTGCCCAATACCAGTCCTAGTCATGTACAAACATCATGCTGGTCATATTCTGATCGTTGATTGTTACTGTATTACAGTTTCATTTCTTATTTGAGTGGCTTGGGAGCAGGCTGTCAGAGGGCACAAACTTCGGTTTACTTATCCTCTTGCATGAAAATTGCATTTAAAACTCACAAAAGTTACATTTCCATAAAGCACCGCTAGAATTCTAATTGCAGTCTACAGACCTTTGTTGAGATCCCCTATAGGTACCTACAACCTCATAGGGAGCAAGACTGAAGAAGAGAAAGTTATGCAAAAATATCAACTGCAAACGGGTTGAGTTAGACTTCATAGTATCCTGTTCATTTCTAAAAAGCATGAAAAGTGGCACTGCATTCTACAAATAAGAGGATAGTATAAAATTTCCAAGTCTGAAAAAAAAATAAAATGCTAGTCTGCCTGAGTGGTTACAAGAGTGCGTACAATATTATTTCACAATCAAAGTTCATAAGGCAGAGGACTTCCAGCATTACTGTAGGCATCTGGGAATCCCTTCCATCCAGGTGTTTGCTGGTCTTTACCATTTTGGTACCATGTACAAATACCTAACAATGCTGATGATGTTTGCTAATTAGCAGAACCTTCCTTCATTTTGTGTGCTTATTTCCTTTGACTTAACTTACTTGTCAGCAGAATCCTATTGCCACTTCAATTCAAGCTTGAATTAATACAAAGGGATGCCAAGTGTTTGCACCAAACTATCTTTACTCTTTCTCAAAATTGACCTCACACTCTTAGGCTGGCTCCTAAGGAGACGCTGTTGAGGGACGGAGCTATCTCCACTGGACTATAATGTACATCTTCTATAACTGCTGACACATACATGTACTGCTTTTACTTTCAATGTTGCATGGTTTTTTCACTTTACACAGACTCAAGATTTTGTTTTAATTTTATTTTATTTAAGAAGGAGCATGATTTTCTTGGGCATGATTAGACGAAGTTCCAACTATCCTACATTTTCTTCAAGAAGCATATTGGACCTCACTCCATTTCCTCTAATTGTCTAAAAGACATCCTCTAGCCACAGCATATTAATAGAATCATTTAGAACAATGTTTCCTGAGGACTGTGACCTTTTTTTTTTGACCCCACTGCCTACTTGCAACTGAGCCTGATCTACTGTGGTTGTATGAACCTTCTTCAAACCTTTTGCTTAGTATGTTTTGATTTACTAGCCTAGTGGCTAGTGGTCATTACTTGACCAGGAAGTGTCTGTATTTGATTTTTCATAATAACGTGAAATTATATTTCTTGCCGGTTATTATTTATTTATTTATTTATTTAACTAAATGCATTTTCTTATTTTCCCTAACTGGTGTAGTCAACGATTCAAAGAGAAAACACCATAATCAGATGTGCCTAATAAGTGTTTAGGAGGCTTACAAGGCATAGAAGTTCCTTGCCTAATAAGATTTACAGCCCACACTATGGCAAGTTTCTTGACCCAGATGAAAGATGTAGTCTCATAGCATTCCCTGTCCGTACTTGGCTATCAATATACACTAATGCCTGCAGCTTAATGTACGACTGATAGAGGCACAATCTGAATGCAATCCTACAGGACTGTAAGAGACAGGTCATTTTCTTCTCTTCAGTTTTAGAATCCTTTATTTTAGCTTGGTTTTAGTGTTTCTGCTCTCTTTCTTTGGCATTTTTATTTGTATAACAGAACTGCACAATTCTCAAATTACTCCACTTACAAGTAGATCTACAAGAATATTACATCTCAGCTGAGAGAATCCACTGAATGCAGAGATTGCTGTCCAACTGTATGCAGAAGATGTGTCTCTAAAACAAGTCAAGTATGTTTGCTGATACCTTTCCAAAGAGTAGCAACCTAGAAGAATGGAAGGAGACCAAAAACCAGGACATCCTACTTCCTTCTTTGTGAATGAAAAAGAATTAGGCATCTGTTATGTCAAACCAACACACTGGAAAGCAATTGATGGGAGTAGTTTGCTTCACTACTTCGGCTTATTGCTGGAGAATGAACTGTGATGAATTTATAATTTTAAATCTGTGGTCACTTTGTAACATCTATAAAATTTTATTTGTTTTGACTTGAGAATAAAATTGTTACACGCAATAAGTTCAAATCTGTGGGATTAAATGGACAGTGTTTCTTCATGCCTCAGATGGAGTTCATTGTGCACTAGCATTTGTAAAAATGATTTTTGCTTTTGACCAAACTTCAATTATTCAGCAATGATAGACAGATCTTGTAATTTTTTTAACCTGTGCATGACTAAAGATTATACAGAGGCTAGCACTAATGAACTAATAGATTTAGGATTGGTGGATTCATTTGCTAAATTTTTAATTTTTTTTTATATACAATAGAAAAGAATGTTTTCTAAATATTGAAAAATGGCAGGATGTATCTGCCTGCTCAAAATCTATTTCTCTAGGGCTGCTGATGTGTTATGAATGCTCTTTATTGCACTGATTCATATTAGCTCATGTTCTCATGTTTCTGAGTGCGTTGTTCATTCCTTTTGTCTGATGTTTAGATTATAAGATTTATGATCCAGGAATCTCCTTTTTTTTTTTTTTCTGTGTTTCCACAACTCTTGTCACAGTGGGACTCTCATCATTCAATAGGATCCCTAGACAGTACAGTAATGTGAATAATAGTTGTAGTCATAAAATGAGTTAATCATTTCATCTCTAATGCTAAATTCTGCAGTGTTTGCTTCTGTTGCATTAATATTTTGTGAAGTGATATATATATATATATAGTGCTGATTTGCCATCACGTGTAGAAAAAAATTGTTAAAAAAAACCTCCAAGCCCAGATATCAGAAGTTGGATTCAGGAAGTATTCTTCATTCATTCCTACATGCTGATGACCTTTGTTGTTGGTAGTAAATTTATATTTTTGGTTCTGAAACAGCACGGTGATTTAAGAAATTACCTTAAGTACTTTTTTTGCCTCTCCTTCCTTCTCTTGAGACTTAGAGGCTGACCACGTGTATACTAAATCTATTTCCATATGAATTCAGACAGGTTTATATCTATGCCACTGCTGATTGGGTTTGTATATATTAGTTAATGAGTGTTTCCGAAGTAAACATGAATGTATAGCCTTTCTCTGCTTTTAAGATTGATCGTAGGTGAGTAAGTGTAAGAACCATAGGAATAATACGATTCTGTTGTGGTTTAGCTTTTTTTAGGCTAGGTTTACACTTTTATCATCTTTTGTTAAACTGGCTGGAACTTACTCATGCCTTTTTTCATTCTCAAGATAACACATTGCAGGAACATGATATGGAGAGACAGATGCGTGTACCATAGACAGTTATGTATCTAATAGGAAGGGATAAAATCTGTTGAAGAGCCTGGAAGAAACCTCTAGAAGATAAGGATGCGACCAAGGTAATGGTTGGCTTGACGTGAAGGTGTTCCAGTCTTTATCTGCTAATGTGGTTGACTGGAGGTCTTGTTCCTGGGCTGCTCCTTCAGGATTCATTTGATAGACATACATTATTTTGTTGTGACTTCATGTGGGATGGATGGATATTGGTTCCAGAACATGCTGTTCCTCTCTGATAAGGTGCATCCTGTCAGTGCAGGTGCTCTGCTGTACTACCTCTGTAGTAAAACTGTATGGATTTTCTCAGTGCAGTGTTTAGTTACGTTGGGTCTCTCTTCAAAATTTCTCTTTAAGCATTTCATTTTACTAAAGCCATACACAATGGTTAAAAAAAAAAAAAGAAAACAATATCATTCTTTGCTCATTTGAGTCTGATATTTCATTTCTGAGATACGTGTAATTTACTTTGCTGACCTAAAAAACTGCAGTGTTGTCTGTGCCTGAAAGGCAGTTGTAAATGAGTTTTCTAAGCATGCATCTGGTACAAGGCACAACGTCTGTTGATCTCTTCATTTATGCAATATCTTTTCCAGCAACTTCTCTACTAGTGGTGCCAACTTAATTTCTTTGTTTCCAAGTGATTTCCTTCCTGTCTCGGTCTTATATGTAGAATGCTTTTCTACTCTGTTCATTCAAATCTCTAAAAAACCTGCATATGTACAAAAAGTGAAAAGATAATTAAATGCAATTAAATTGTCAACACATCTACTTTTTTCATCAATTACCTTCTATATATCACATTTTTTAATTTTAAGTTCTGAGGAGCAAAAATTTTATTTTGTTCAGAATTCTTAATCCTGAAACATTAAATAAAATAATAAACAAAAAGGTTTCTAGAAGTACTAAGGCTTTTCCAAAAGCAGGAGATCATTTAGGCCTGGTACACACATAATAAAAAATAGAACTACTATTAAATTTCTAAAAGTGAAAGATTACTCTGAATGCCAGATTGTAATTTTTTTTCCTGGTTTTCCTATATTAGTTTAACAAGCTCATCTAAGTTGCCGCTTATCTGTGAGGAATCAGCATTAATTAGCATCTGCTGAACTGGAAACATGCTTTGATGTACAGACTTCCAATCAGAACAACTATATGAAATTTTATCTTAAGACGTTTTTAATCTTAATGCAAAATTATCTAATGTTCCATTATAGCATTTAAAATCTTTGTATCTGGAGGTTTTCAGATAACCACTAGTGGGTGGTATATAACATGAATGATAAAACTTTATCCATCTGGTAAGAGTAGGAACAGCTGCCTGTACATAAGGCAATGTGTTGATATTCATATTAATTAACCATTTTAATTTCAGTTATAAGATGTGCAAAGTGTATCACTGTTTACTGCACAGCAGTATGGCTAACAAATGATTTGTGAAATCCATGTCCATTTTAACTGGAATGTTTTTATTAAAGAACAGTAGCTATGACTAACAAGGGGTTTCCATCTTGTTTTGGGTTGAGGTTGGTCAGTTGTTTATCACAGCTGTCATCACTCAGTGACTGAATAATAAAGAATGTAAACTACATTTTAATATTGCAGACAGATCCAAAGGACAGTTGATTTCCCTCCCAGCAGCCAAACAAACAGGTTTGGGGAAACTCCCCATATCACTTAGATTAAGAAAGAATAAGGTATTAGATAAAAAAGCTCATATTGAGTTCAAAGAAAAGTCTCTGCTCTGAAGTCTTCAAACTTTCTGTCAAGGGAATATTTAGTTTTCAAAGTGTGCATCAGAACAGTACACTGTACCCATGTTTTCTCATTATCACTGCTTGTATCAGAATCTGTTAATTTCATGCTACTGATCTCATGCATTTTCAGAATTTGTAATATATTTCAAGATTGTATTTGTATATGACAATATAAAACCAGTATGCTGCAGAACTAAACAGGAGTTTTCCAAATGCTTTTTCCTTCTGTATACATTATTATTGGTAGTCTGGAATTGATGCATGCCTGCATCATCAGATTCCCATCTCAGTGCTGAGGGTAGGTATCTCTAGCATGCTTGCAATTGCAGAAAACTTTTTCCAGGAATCACAAATAGAAATTCCTTAGATGAGTGATCCTTATTTTCAGCAATAGTATCATTTAGCTGTGTATCTGTTTACAATGAAAGGAAACAGATCTTTTTTCAAAGACAGCTGGAATCTGTGTTTTCCTGAGGATGCCTTTTTCATTCCAAGGTCAGCTGTGCTGATGGATGTGTTCCTTACAAATCTCTTGATTCTGAGACTTCTCAAAAAAAAATATATATAGGTAAAGCACTTTTTACTTGTAATTTCTACATAGACAAGACAAACTTAGATTGCAGGGTTGTTAAAATTCTCTGCCAGTTTTCTGGTAAAAAATGGTGAATTTTTTGACTGACAACGAAGTATTAGCTTCACACTCTAACCTTTTCCAACTGTAGCTAGTAAGATTGCTTTTGTATGCATTTGTGACCTCTACATTGCTTTTGTGTGCATTAGAGACCTATACAGGCTATGCTTAATAAAAGGCTAATCTGAATACGAGGAAGAAGTTTACAAAGAAAACTTAAATATGGAAATAAAGTGGGTTTTTTTAATTTCATGTTTCCAAAAACATTGTAGCTGCTGCTGATAATGGCTGTTGTTTTCTTTGCAAGCTTTGGGCCATTCCCAGGATTTACTTTGTGTGCACTTGCCAGCAATTTGTCTCTCCTGTCCTTTAAAAGGCTGCATCTCTTTATCTTTAATGACATTTCTAAAGTTTTATTGTTGCCATATGCTTCATGCATGTGTTGCCTTTCTTCATTTTTTTATGATATGTATGTTTTTAAAGACTGAAACAGCCAGAACAGACTTTTGAAAGTTTTGGTATCAGAAACCCCGGATGCACATGCACTGTGTGTTTAATCATTACAAGGTTTCCATTAAATCATAACCAAAGCTCCTAAAAATACTGGTAAATATACACAGTTCAGGTGTCTTAATGTCCCTAAGCCATGATTTTTAATTGAGCTGTTAAAAATTTGTCTCTTTTGAGAGTCTGACAAGTTCTCTGGTTTGCAGCACAAGTTTTCAGACTAGATACGCAGTAGAGTGCAATGCTGTGGGTGGTCAAAGACACCAGTGCTTAGTGTAATCACTGCATGCTCAAGAATTTTCACCAGCTTTGCTTATTGGCACGTACAAGAAAATAAGAAAGACTTCTCTATAGACCTTTTGCAAAGAATTTTGAGCAAGTATTGTTCCAAGTATGCTTTCTAGCTAGCAATTCCTTCCATCAGTACTGAAAAAGGATGGATTTCTCACCTGAGTCATTTTTTGTTTGGGAGGAAATGAAAATGGAATAGGAATGAACACATGAAGAAAGAGAAAAGTTAATTGCTTCCGACTAACAGATTTACCTTTGTAATATGCTGTTCCCATATGCATTCCACTTTTTTCCAGCTTTCCCCTTTGCTTCAGATTTCTTTATACCTCATGAAGTCTATAGTGGAAAATAAATAAGAGTAGAATGTTTCTTTTACACTGTGCATTGATGGCTGAAGTGTATTTATGAACTGAAGGGTCTCAATTCTCTGACCTTAGGTGCAGGAGTGCATGCCCAGCCCCAGTGGAATGCATACAGTGGAAATTCATCTGTAAAACATAAGCTACCATACAGGTATGTATGTTTTAATTATTAAGGGTTTAATATTAAGAGAGCTGTGCATCTGCTTTTCCCTCAGTCTTACATATTTTTTCTACTCTTCAGCACGTGATTGGTGTCATGGAGGTTATAGTTATCAGCCACTACATTCTTGGCCTGTAATAGCTCTTATGGCTGCTGTGTTGGGGGGTCTGAGGCAAGAAGAGCAAGTCCATCCTCTGTCAGTTCTTTTCCTCACAGTGTTGGTTAAGAGATGGAGTAGCTAGCAGTGCTTTTATGCAAATGTAGAGTTCCTAAGTTCATAATGACATTTTCTTTTTTAGCCATCACTGATTTAGGGTTATTTATCCATGTTCTGGAATGTGTATACATACAGTTTTGTCTGTTTTATTTTTGGGCTTTTTACTTTGGGAGAATGTTGTTAGAGCAGAGTGCTTTTATGAGAAACCTTAAGTCACTCATTTTAGGATTTATTCCCTTATTGTCCAGGTATTCACAAACAATGGTGAACACATCAGATGTGCGTGCAGATGGCAGTGTAAATGATGTATGTTCATTACCATTTAGCCCTGATCCTTTCGGTTCCAAGATCCCTAGCCTTATACTTTGATCTTGCCAGAACTTGGAGCTAAGTTGTTTGTTTGAAAGCAAAACTAGTTTTGCTTCATTAAATTAGAAATAACATGATCGTGAGGTCCTAAGGAGACCTGAACTGCTGATCTCAAGGTACTGGGCTACTAAGTTTAGCATCAGTTGTTGCTTAGAGTAATTGCAGTAATTCTAGCACTACTGTATAACCTAGTCTTACATCAGTATGAGCTAGATACTAGTTGGAGCTATTAGTGCAATGAGAGAATATCACTGAGAGAAGTCACAGAATTCATTCTCTGGCTCAGCAGGATTAAACAGTGCATATTAGTGAGTCTCAGGCAGTTCTCTTTGAGAATTTAACTGCTTGGTGGTAAAAATTACTTAAATCTTTGTCCAAGTTTGGGGGAGATGTACTAAATGGAGCTCAGTGAGCAATTTTCTTTGTTGTACGGTTACACCTTCACATCCAGCACAGATCCATAAATTCTTGTGGTTAGAGAAAAAAACCCAGATATTTGTTTTCCCTATGGTTATATCAGTAGCTTATGCAAACATGATGCTAGAATTATAGTCTCTTGATGGAAGATCAGGCCTAGACAATAAGGTATTTGAAATGGTAGTTGAAATCTAGCAGTATATTTAATGAGGGCCTTGAGTTTATGCATGTATTATTAAGAGGTGTACAATAAAAATCTAGTGTTAAGCAGACTCACTCAAGTGAAGAAAGGGGATACAGGAACAGGAGGGAGACAGAGGGGTCAGTCACTTAACCATCCCTAGTTTTAAGCACAAAGACAGTGTGCATAACGCTCTGGTGACTGATAGCAAATATGGCTGAAACAAACTGTTAGTTTTTAGTGAATAAAATTGTCTGAAATAAATTGTGATTTATGACATAAAGTGTGTCTGACCTCTATATATGCTGAGCTGTTCATGTAGGTAGGATATTAACCGTCTATTGCAGCTTGTTAATGTCTTTACTGAATTTATCACAGTCTCTCTCATATTCAGGTTGATTCACCACTTTTCCAATATCATTTATTCAGCTGCATTATTATTTATGCATACTGTGGTTCATTCTTTATTCCTCTATTTTCAGGAACCAAGTTTGTCTCTAGAAATTGACACTGATAAGGTTGCAGCAGCTGGGAAATGAGCCTAATTTGAGCATATATATTTCGAACAGAGGCTCATACTAATTGACCTAAGTGTTACTAATAAAAATGCCATCAGGTGGTGATCTCTTTGCCTTTGCCCTGACATTTAGATGAGAGCAGTGGCTGGACTGACTCTCAGCTTCCAGCATGCTGGTGCGGAATACAAGCATTAAAATATGGGAAACATAAGACATTCGTGTTTGAGTCCATACTGCGTCACCATTTATTGACATTAATAGTTTTGTAAGTTCTTCATTAACAAAATGTTAATATTCTGTAAGTTTAGTCGTGTACATTTAATCTATTTTCAATCCAAGTAATTGACAATTTCTTGTAAAAACGAGGTAACATAAATTAGAAATGCAAGTAGTAAATCTAGACTGTATTGCACATCTCGAGTAATGGCCAAAAAACCCCCCAAAACATAAGCAACTTTGATATGTTTATATCCTGATTGTATAGAAAATGAAACATGTCAAAGAAGAAAAGAGAAAGAAGAATTCCGAAACCTGAGGATTAATGACAGTGCACTTTCCTTCAGATAAAAAACCCCTTGTCACTTGTTCTTGGTCTTTATTTTGGGATGGCTGTAAGTGGCACGTCTCATTCAGTTTGAAAGAGCTTATGTTTATGTTTCAGCTTCCATGCTGTGTTAGCTGTTTTTTTGTATTATTGCATTTTTCCTTATTAATTAAAGGCACAGATAATCATTTCCATTTCAGCACATATTAAACCCCTGTTGGAGAATGATTCCCCACAGCATCACAGCTCAGAGAAGCAGGTGTTTGACTAATGTTCAGTGAAGGTGAAAACATTTTTGTGACAGATGTTCAGAGAAAAAGAAAACATAATCATTATTGCTGGGTAATTATAAATTAATTGAGTTTTGCTTTAATTGTGCCTAAGTTTGAAAGCACTGGGAGATGGTAAAGCTGTAAGAAAAGTCCTGATCATCATGGATGTCCATATCTCAATGGTCTGTAGCCTGTACTCCAGTGGAATGTAGTCAGACATACTTCAGAAGGTTTTAACACAGCAGAGAGGGTAACAGCAGCAATCTAACCATAGTCAAGTGAAACTCATCATGGCCTTATTAAACCTTCATTCAGTTTAACCCTAGATTTAACATACCTGTACAACACTGAAGTCCTAATTGTAGATGCACTTGAAAAAAAATTACTGTCAAACTGACTCTGCGTTCAGGAGCTTGCTAGTTGCTCTTTTGGGAATATATCTTGAAGACTAAGATTAACAGAAGACACTTTTTCTTTTGAAACTCCTAATGGGTATCAAACCTAACAAAAACTGCATCCAAATTGTTAGCATCCAAATATGGCTACCTAATAGTGCTTAAATGCTAATTAAAGATACTTATCATCTGGAATGGGGAACTTATTGAAGTCAGTTCACAATTTTAGCCTTTTCAGCTGGCAGGCTATTATATTCTAGAAATGATAGGTTAATTAACATATCATAACCATTTGAGGGGGGGTTGTTTGCTTCTTTTTTTTCCAAGAAAGAAAAATGATGTCTTAGCAGATGAACTTGGCAAGCAGCATTGTCTCCTGTGAAGGGATCTTAAGTTAGTGTTCTGTTTGAAAACTGGAAAGTTTCTCAAGTCTGTCTACTTGTGTCAACTCTCTCTCTAGCAAATAAATTCTAAGGGACAACTTAAGGCTATTTTTTATTTTTGATTGAGTAGAATCTTTTGCCTTGTTTGTACTTCATTCTCCTGTGACTCTTTCAAGGATAAGAGGTAATAGAATAAAATGGTTTCTTTCCGTTTGTGATTTTTGACCTGTTATGCCTTGATGATGGATCCATTGTAAGATAAAACTTTTCAGCATGCTCAGTTATCCCTAGTTCTAATTGCTCAGATGCTCGCTATTTGAATATTATTATTATTATTATTACTATGAGAACAATTTCTGCTGCAGAACAGAAAAATCTAGAGAAGGAATGTTTTTCCGTTTTTTTTGTTTGGGTGCAAAGGCTATTTTCTGCTTTGCCAATATAGAAAGGATCTGACTTCTGAGACAGTCTTTATTTTTATCAAATTTGTAAGTGCTTTTTAAATTTTTATCGAAACCATACAACGTTCTTGCAAAATACTGGTATATTACTTACCTGTCAAGGATAAGATTCTTCTTTTAGTGGTACTCCTCTCCAAAGAATAAGTGGGGAGCCCACAGCGGTAACATAATTTGAACATGATAATACTGTCTACACTATTAAACGTTGAGAGTTTAATTCCTGATCATAGTTTCCTCAGGCCAGAAGAAATTAAAGTGCTAATCACTTTTCCTTCCTTATTCCCATTCTCTCAAGTGTTATTGCAGTTAACATATTCCAGAAGGTTGACTGAGACTTGGTTTGAGTTTCTGATCATTGTATTCACTGTTCAGATGAATCTGCCATAAACAAGACAGGATTAGCAAAGTCTCCATTTAAGGCTCATTCAGACAGCTACTGTGACTACTGGTATCTTCAGTCATCTTTGAAAGGATCAACTAAGTCATACCTTCTTGAATTTAAAATGGAAATGTGTTCTCTGAGACTGGTCTTTTTCACCAGCCTCTGAG
>JAHREE010000189.1:1020173-1031848 GCA_033628505.1 Tringa tobata
TCCTCAGGCCAGAAGAAATTAAAGTGCTAATCACTTTTCCTTCCTTATTCCCATTCTCTCAAGTGTTATTGCAGTTAACATATTCCAGAAGGTTGACTGAGACTTGGTTTGAGTTTCTGATCATTGTATTCACTGTTCAGATGAATCTGCCATAAACAAGACAGGATTAGCAAAGTCTCCATTTAAGGCTCATTCAGACAGCTACTGTGACTACTGGTATCTTCAGTCATCTTTGAAAGGATCAACTAAGTCATACCTTCTTGAATTTAAAATGGAAATGTGTTCTCTGAGACTGGTCTTTTTCACCAGCCTCTGAGACCAGTGGGAAAGTTTGTGGCAAGGAAGACTTAACCCTTGGTCGAGGAGAGTTAGGTTAGAGAAGATTTAAACAAACAAGTCTATGGGTGGACCTGACTCAACAAGTGCTGATGGAGCTGGCTGATGTCATTGCAAGGTCACTCTTAATTGGTTTGGAACAGTCACTGTGTTTAGGGGAGGTTCCTAAGAACTAGAACAAAACAAATGTCATTCTTATCTTCAAGAAAGGCAGGGAAGAGGATCTTGGGAGCTACAAACTGGTTGGCCTTACATCAGCCCCTGGGAAGCCATGGAGCAAATAATCAGGGAAAACATTTCTAAACATATTAAGGGCAGAAAGTGATTTGGAGTAGTTGGTATGCATTTATGAAAGGAATGTCATGCTTGACCATGCTTGACAGCCTTCTGTGAAAGGCTGACTGGCTCACTAGATGAGAGAACTGTGAATGTTACTTATCTTGATCTTAGTAAGGCTTTTGACACATTCTCTGAATTGCATGCTCTAGACAAACTTATGAAGTAACGTATGACTAGAGAAATGGACAGTGAGGTGAACTGAAAATTAGCTGAACTGCTGGGCTAGGTTTCTTATCAGCAGTGTGAAGTCCAGCTGGAGGACCTTATCAAAGGTTTTTTATCAGCAGTGTGAAGTCCAGCTGGAGGACAGTTACTGGTGGCATACACAAGAGCCAGTACTGGGACCAATGCTGTTTAATGTCTTTATTGATGACTTGGATGATGGGGGCAGAGTATACCCTCAAGTGCACAAGTGATCCAAAATTGGAAGGATGGGCTGACACACGAGATGGTTGTGCTGCTGTTGAAAGGGATCTCAATAGGCTGGAGAAATGGGCTGACAGGAATCACATGGAGTCCAACAAAGAGAAGTGCTGAGTCCTGCGCCTGGGGAGGAACAACCCCATGCACCAGAGCAGGGCTGGGGACCAATTGGCTGGAAAAGAGCTCAGCAGAAGAGAACTAGGGGTTCCTGGTGAACAGCAAGCTGAATATGAGGCAGCTCATGCAGCAATAAATGTCAACAGCATCCTGAGCTGCATGAGGGAAAGCATTCCCAGCAAGTCAAGAAAAGTGATTATTCCCCTCTACTCGGCACTGGTGAGGCTACATCTGGAGTGCTGTGTTTAGTTCTGGGCTTGAGAGTTCAAGAAAAACACGGAGTGAGTCTAGGGAAGGGCCACAAAGATGATTAAGGGATTGAAAAATGTGCCATACTGAATGAGCTGAGATTGTTCATCCTGGGGAAGACTTGGGGAATCTTATCAATGTGTTTAAATAGGTGATGGTGTAGAGAAAAGTAGACTCTTCTCAATGATGCCCAGTGATAGGACAAGAGGCAATGGACAGACACTGAAACACAAGAAATTGCATTTAAACATAAAACACAGCTTGTTTACCATGAAATTGGACAAACACTGGATCAGGTTTCTCAGAGAGACTGGCAGCTCCATCCTTGGAGATATTAATAACCTGTCTGCACATGGTTGTTAGCAACCTACTCCAGTTGGCACTGCTTTGAGCAAAGGGGTTGGACTAGACAATCTTGAGAGGTCCCTTCCAACCTCAGTTACTCTGTGATTCTGTCTGCTAATCTAAATACTGTGGCCTTTGTATTCTTATATTTAGAAATATCAATGCAGAATTCCAGGTTGGTTTTCCAGTCAGTCCATGTTAAGTTGGGTCAATTTGTGAATAAATGATGAAACCATTTTGGAGGTAAGAATTACAGTTGCTTCTCTCTGATGAATTAGTTTAAGTAAAAAGGATTTGGTAGCCCAAATGCTACACTGAATTCCCCTGGGCAAAACTATATTTTTTTAAATACTTGCTTCACATCTTTGTGCTAACTATGTTCCTCAGCTGTTGTGCTGCTGAGGAACTTTCTTATTCTCTGGATCTGCAATGTTTTTTATGCTTACTGATACTCCTGACCGCCAGAGTATTCCCTGCCTACTGAACGTAATGTATCTGAGAGAAGAGATTTAAGCAGTTCTGACATTTCATGTAGCATATTTTTTTTGCCTCCCTGAGCCAGAAATCCTGAGCCCTTAAATCATTATCTAAAGCTAGAGCTTTTTACGTAGACTTATGGAGCTACTTCTTTCCTTCCACTTCACAAATTTTGCTTCTTCAGTGGTATTAACATATGCACTCATCTTGCTATTTTAGTCAGAGTAAATGTCTCAGCACTAACTATCTTCTCCCTGTCTGCTTTCCACTAAAACTTAAAATGATCATGCAAAAGGAATAAAAAGCTCTTCAGCATGCATTTTGGTGTTTAAGTCATTTTCACTTAAACATATAACTTGAGATTTAATTTGAAAAACTTCAAATATACTTGTTTTTTGTAATAGGAGCCAGAACAATTGCCAGGAAGTATAAGTAGAAAATGCAGAATGATATTTTCAATGGATAACTAAAGTAACAACATATTAATAAATGGTCATAATGGCATTTGTGGGATTATTTAACGGAAACAGAAAAGGTTTTGTGTGATTTCCATGTGTGTTCATAGACCTCATTGAATATATCATGCACAATACATACGTAATGAACAAATGTATACACTGGGTAAGCAGTATGTGCTCTGTGTTTCTTTACATCTTCCACATGAGGATATCAAAGACTTACAAATGTTATATGAAAATAAACTGGTTAAATTCTGCAGGATTTTATTTTATACCTGAAAATCCCATATTCTGTCCACAAGATTTCATGTTATTCCCTTTTATATTCTCCCATATAACCTGGGCACTGTCATATGCAGCTATTATATTTTCTGATGTATCAGTGGGTCAAATCCTGGCTTCATTAATATCAATAGATTAGGTTGATTGAAGCCAAGTTTTCACCTAAGTTCTTTTTCTGGATGTCCTTTCAGCTGTTTTGTTCAGAGTAATAATAAGGATTTTTCTGTTCTTATCCCAGTTGAAGTGTCAAAGATGCTTCCAAGGTTGCTTCTGCTGTGAAATGAAGATCCACCTTTCCAGGTAAATACTTCTAAGGAAAAATAAATATAGTTTACTTTTCATTGCTAAGAATCTTGTAATCAAAGATAATACATAAGATTAGGCACCTTAAGCCTGCATGGGGAGCTAAAATGCTGATTAAATACAGTTCTTCTGACAGTGTGTGCATGTAGGAGAGTCCCAGCAGTGTTTTTCAGCTGTGTGGACAGACTTTTCCAGCCCTAAGCTTGAGAATGGGGGTGCTTCGTGCATCAGATTGATATGAGAAGAAAACTTCTTTAATCTTCTGATTTTAGTTTTTCTTGGATGACTAGCAATGTGCCATTCTTGAGATTGAGCATTATCATGTTAACCTTTGATCTTTTAATCCCCCTGATTTTTGTATTCATTACATAATAAATAGCAATCCTCTGAGCAAATACCAGTTTCATCTAGGTTATTTAAACTGCAACAGCTTTGTTTTCAGTCTTTAGAGAACGTAAAGCATCTGTAATAGCTGTAAAAAAGGACCCAGTTTGTTTTGTCCATATCTGAATTGATCCTTTTCCACCTGAGACACTATAAATGTGAAAATTTAATGAAATGTAGAAAGAACAGTGGTACTATAGACATCATTACCTACCTGTACCTGATGCATCTTCTCTATTCTTGTTACAAAACTGTTCAGACCGGTCAGTTTTTTTCCTGAAGTAAACCAGAAATTTTCAGTGAGTGAATTGAAGAAAAGTCAGAAAGTAACAATGTTGATTCCAACAGCCTGGATTTTAGACAAAGGTTCTGGAAGTACCCAAAATAGCGTGGTAGTGTCAAAATATTTTTGACCTTTTCAGTTTAATTGTCTTGAAAGTCGCTGGTGTTCTGGTTTTGTTACTAAATCATTCCCCTTCCAGTGTTCATAATGTAAATGTTTTCTGAGTCATGAAGTTGAAAAAATTAGAGATTGCGCAATGTGATAATACAGAAAGGACCTCAATATGAAGCAAAGGAATGATTAGGTAACATCTGATTACTTTTCTTTCCCTCTGATTATTTCTATTACCTCTCTTCTTAAAAATATAATTAGTGGACTGTTCTCCCTGGGGAAAGTTTTCTTAAGGAAGAAGGCAATAACTAAGGCCATGTTAAACAGATATATCTTAAAATGCAGAAGAGCATGGAAAACTAGATTTAATGCAGCCCGGGATACTGTCAGTTTTGTCTTCAAGGGCACATTGATATCCAGGTCTCTAAACTGGAGGGACACAGATTTGATGGATGGACCGCTTGGTGGATCAGGAACTCGCTGGATGACCACACTCAAAGGGTTGCGGTCAACGGTTCAATGTCCAAGTGGAAGCCAGTGGTGTTCCTCAGGGGTCAGTACTGGGACCAGTGCTGTTTAACATCTTGGAGACAGGGACAGTGGGATTGAGTGCACCCTCAGCAAGTTTGCCGATTACACCAAGGGGATGCCATCCAGAGGGACCTGGACAGGCTTGAGAGGTGGGCTTGTGTGAACCTCATGAAGTTCAACCAAACCAAGTGCAAGGTCCTGCACCTGGGTCGGGGCAAATCCCAGGCACAAATACAGGTTGGGCAGAGAATGTATTGAGAGCAGCCCTGAGGAGAAGGACTTGGGAGTGTTGGTGGATGAGAAGCTTATACACCCAGGGATGGGGCATCCACAGCTTCCCAGGGCAACCTGTTCCAGTGCCTCACCACCCTCACAGTAAAGAATTTTTTCCTGATGTCTAATCTAAATCTCCCCTCTTTCAGTTTAAAACGTTACCCCTTGTCCTATCACTCCACTCCCTCATAAAGAGTCCCTTCCCATCTCTCCTGGAGGCCCCCTTTAAGTACTGGAAGGCAATTACGAGGTCTCCCCGAGCCTCCTTTTCTCTCGGCTGAACAACCCCAAGCTTCTCATCTCGGCCTTCAACCTTCACATCCCTTTGTTTGTAAACAAGGTCCAGCAGAGCACCTGGTTTACAAACAGTGTTGTACCAATCCTATCAAGAGGGCAAGATGTGCAGTTTATTGTTTAAAGGAAACAGCTAAAGCTGAAAGATCCCTCTCCCCCAAATACACCATAAACTACTTGGACTCCTTTATTCCAATTCCATTGAAATTTTTAGACCTGTGTGTGGTTCACAGGGCTGTGTAATGAATACATGCCCAATTGGACATCAGTTGACAGGACAGAGATCAAGTACATCTTCTGGCTACAATTACCAGAGTCATACCGAAAGGAGCTATTTTCTGGGGCTTTTAGTGCTCTCTGTGTGCGAGTAGGAGAAGATTAATATTTATGAGTCACATATACACCTGAAGTTACATTTTCTGTCAAATGAACAATTGCAAGATATGAAGATGAGAATTTTTCACGTCATCTAAAAGTAGGAAAATGTGCAGATTTTTTCAGAGCTCTTTTTCTATGGAGTTTTCAGGGCACCTTGTCAGGCTGTACATAAAGGTAACACTTGGCCATAGTTTTTTTTTCAAGAAAGTTAAGATAGGATAAATATTCCTGGTATGAAGGAGAAAAGCTAAAATGATGGAGCTGAGGCAGACATACTGGACATAGTATGAGATGTGGATGGGGAGGAACCTGTACCTGACAATGCAGTTTGAACAACAGAAAGCAGGACGAACTTCAGGAAGGTCAATCTATATGTCATATTTTGTGTCTTTGTGAAGTTGTGAGAGTAAGCACTGTCTAAATAATATTGGGTTTGTGTTTGAGGTTTTTTTTTAATTCCTCTCATTTCCAAAACAAATTTCTCTGGACTGGTTGATTGAGTGTTATTTAGTTCAAATGTCTCATTGATAAACAAGTCCTTCCAGATATAGCTAAGTGTTGCTTGCTCGGAACTATCACACAATAGTATTAACTTCACAAGACTGGACAGGATACAGAGCTTGCTAACAGTAATATCAAATTAGAAATTGGAAAGTGAGTATCTTTTGAAACTTCTTTTTACTGTATAGAAGAGTGGAAGACAGACAGACAAGTGTCATTAATTGATTTCTCCCTTCCCATCCCCCAAATCTCAAGTAGAGGAAAAGGAAGACAAATCTAGAAATCAATCTAGAAATTAGTTCTTCAAAGATTTCATCATAAAGAATATGGAGAAGAAAGAGAGAGAAGTAGTATCCATCAGCGGAGTTTCTGGGATCCTCTGCCCAAGGTCCCGGAGGATCATCAGAATGGGTAGGGTCTCTAGTGTTTCATTTAGCTGTTGGGAAATTAAAAGGACACAGTTCTGCACAATAAAATTTCTGACAGTCTTCATCTAGCCTGATAGGCTTCTGTTGAGTAAGCACAAAATTTGTTCACAGTTTCATTTGTGAAGAATAACAAAACATGTTTGAGAGAGAGGCAGCAAAGACTCAGATGTAGCTATACAGTTCCTTAAAATCTACAAAACAAACAGAAAAGAATTTGTGGTGTACTTGATTTATTGATTTTAATCTACAGTGAATTGACAGAACGCTTTTGTCCTGCAGTGCACCTGTTAAAGAAAATATAATTGCAGAGAAGTACATGCAATAGATCCTGGAAATCTGGTTTCCTTCTGGTGTTTCATCTTGGCAGAGGTGCTAAATGGTTATCCCTTTCTTCAGATGGTTCTCACACTGTAAAATATGACCTGCTTTTTCTCTACTACGTAACCCAGGAAAACTGCCCATGCACTAGGAGAAACAAAATAGATGGCTTTTTCTGAAACGCTGGAATTTGTCAGACCTATTTGTCTGGCATATCATTTGTGTGTGTCATAAACAGTTGAATTGCCATGGGTTTTGTGACTTCACCTTTCTCCACATCAAATACAATTTTTGTTGGAAATGAGCAGACAGTGTGAATTGATACTGAGGCTTTATTAATCTTTAAAGTGATGAGATTTAGGATGTTTTTTTAACTGGGACAACTGGATTCTCTAATTGAAGGCATTGTGAGCTAATTAGAATCACACCAGTAATTCTGCAGAGGGCAATGGCTGTAATAAGGAAAATCATGGGAGTGGAACACTTCTAAACAATGCCATTAGGGTTCTTCTAACAGGATCCAGTTAATGATATGGAAAGAGGACAAAAATAGATGTTACATTAGACAGGAAAATCCAAAGCAGGGCTAAAAATAGCATACGCACCCACATGGTGATACTGGGGACATAGTCCTCTTCCCATCTCCTTCCTCTCGGTGATATTTTAATGTTTTGAGATGCTGATAAAACTGCTTCATAAATAAGCAGCTCTGGAAATAAAAAAGTAACATTACCCTGAATATATTCTTTGGAGTTTCAATTGAGAGAGCTAGCTTCTCTTTCTAACTAATCCAACCCTTTTTCTTATTCATTAATTTTTCGGAATTTGTAGATGAATGAACATAAGCATAATAACTTAGAGGAGTTGGTTCATTTAAATTTCTAAATGGGATTGTATGTGTTGTTTACTCTCCGCTAAAGATCAAACAAGTCTAACAACATGACTCTGAATGATGACAAAATATTACTCTTGCATTGTTGAAGACAGTTATTCTTTAAAAAATATTAAAGATAATTAGCCCACGTCCAGAGACTGCCACGCAAACATCCTTCAGTGAAAAATTAATTCTGCTTTCAATACATCTTGAAAGGCTTTATTAAAGCATAATACAAAATTCTCTGAGAGAATTCACTGACACATGCCAGAGGGCAGATTAATGAGAACTGGGTGGCCAAGCCACTCGCCTGATTTCTGTACTGACATTTTGGTGCAGTTTTAAGAAATTGCTGAACAAGTCCGTAATTTTTCATTGCTAGAAGTACAGAGTCTTAGACTTCCCTTGACTTCCTGTTCAATATAAAGGGTAACACTAGGAAAGCAGTCTCAGCTGCAGGGACACTTGTAGCACTTCTGGCTGTAATATGAATGTAGCTGTCACATTTGTCACCTGACATAGCAATTATTTGTATTTCAAAGAGGAGAGGGGTTTGCTGTAGCATATTGTGACTCCATATTCACAGCTACTTGGCTAGTGTCAGAAAGATTATTATAGAAAATTGCAATTAATTTCAAAATTGGTACATAGAATATTGTAATCAAAACTGATCTATCACTAGTTTTCTGAGCTCTTAGATAATTAATAAATCTATGCTGGGTTGAAGAGGTACACTAGTAAAACACTTCTGCTACTGTGGTTGGTTGTATCATAATACATTCTATTTCAAAGAAAGAAAAAAAGACTCAAAGTCTTGCAGGTTTCAGTGATGCTTGTTTTTCAACTTTTCAGAGGTGTCTCTGGTAAAACACTATGAAAATGTTAATTTCCCTCCCAGAGAAGCATTGTGTTCCTTTCTTGCATTTAATCAGCTCTTCTTAGTTCAGTTGTTGATGGAAGGGTCCTTTTACATCTCTAGTAGTTATTGACTAAAGCTGAATGGTTGCAATCCATAGTAAATAAAGATACCTCTGGTTCTGCTTGTCAGACTCTCAAAATCGGGCATCTTCAGTCCTGCTGCCTGGTGCAGTGTCTCAGTGTCATCATCTGGCTGTCATGGTAAAAGGCTTGTCTGAGGCATAAGTTTTATCTCTGGTAGCTGGTCTTGGAAATGTTTTGAGAAACGAGCAGCTCATGTCTGCGTACTGCTTCTGAGTGTTTATAGAGTTGTTACTGAAACAGGAACAGCAGTAGCCATCCAGGTCTCAGTCTAATTTAGTAGTGATTATCAGGTGATAGTGATGATCAGACTTTTAAATAGAAGTATCTGGTAAGAGATAGTTGATGAAACCTCTCTGCTGTATAGTCAATGAGACTCTTCAGAGTATCTTATGGCAGTCTAAAATACTGAGAATGACAAATACGAGACATATACCTCTAAATCCATTGGTTAGAGGTCTCATCCTTATTTGTTCTGACTTACAGATATCATGGCTTCTTGAATATTCTGTGTAGAATGATCTGTGGAGAGTTATAACCTGTGTCCTACTACACGTCATTGTATTGCAAAAACCCCGTAATTGGAACGAAGGGCTGCCATAGACAGATGTCTCAGTAGAGACTCCAGGAGGAAACGGAGACTAATCTCCCTTCTCAGTTCTACCTGCAGTTCTTCTTTGCATCTACATTATTGGCATATTTCCATATTTTTATTTCAAAACACAAAGTCAACAGTGTCAGCATTTTCTTCATGCTCCAGAGGCGCAGATCATTTGCTAGAACCATTACTTCACCAGCATTTTTGAATGGCCTTGCTTTTCTACTGGGGTTCCATTTTTGTGTGATACTCTCTGTGGAGTTTTCCTGCATGATTCTTGTCACCCACCTTTTTATTTTACTACTGCTACCTTTTTTTTTAAAGAGTGGAAGAAGCTCCCGATACCCAGGTTTGATTGAGGTGAAAATACCCAGGTTGTTTGCTAAAGACATCTCAGTGGCCAAAAATTAGACAGATAATAGAAGTTGCCATGCTTTTGTAATTCAATTCTACAGTGTGGAATCAGGGTGTGGCTTCCTAGAAAAGGGGGAGATTCTGTCTGGAAACCAATTTAAACTCATGCAAACTTAGATACAGAATTTTAGAAAGAAATGGAATGGAATGGAATGGAATAGACTAGACTAGACTAGACTAGACTAGACTAGACTAGACTAGAATAGAATATTTCAGTTGGAAAGGACCTACAATGATCATTGATTTTGGCCAAACTCAAGCAGGTCATCATTGCCCACAGGCTGAAGTAGAGTGTGCCAAAGGTTTCATCTTCTAATTTAAGAACTAATTAGGTGTAGCCTCAATTGCAACTTCCAAAAAAGAACTGGCTTCCTTATCACAACTTTTCAGAAAAGCTGGTATCTTTCATTCCTTAGGCACAGGAAATTCATAACAAGTTTCCTCCCAGGTCTATAAGAGCCTGACTTCTGAATCTGGAGGATTTTTTTTAGTTTTCAGGATTGTCTGTGATTTGGTGCAACTGGCCTTTCTCCTCACTTCGCCGCTTGTATTGACTTTATCATTTGATGGTGACTGGTTGTGACTGAATACGGTATAGAGAATTCAAATTGAATTGTAGCACATTCTTCTCACCATACGGCAGGGTGAGAAACTTTCATCCCACAGACCAAATCTGTCGTACCAGAGCAATTAATCTGTCTTCCTCCCACCAGTCTCCTTCTCAGGCGCCTGTCAGAAGACAAGAGTCAATGGGCCATAGGTAGAATAACTTGTGCTGGCAGTGCATCACTTGTCACCCTGTTCCTTAGTAACCTTGTTCTCTCTATTCCTCCCATCCCCATCGCACGACTGATGGGTGACATGACAGCCATCCTTCTACTGCCGTTTAGGTGATGGGTGCAGATTTGACTGTGTGAAGGCTGGTTGTTGAGCCATGACATAGGAACACTCTCCATGCACCATTAGATGTGTGCCTGTTACATGATCAACATGGCATATTCTCCATCATGTGATCAATGTGGAATACTCTTATATTTTTAGTGGAATTGTGGTGTAACTTCAGCTATGTAACAGGAGAGGGATGAGGAGATCTATCCCCAAGTGTTTCTGTCAAAGCCTATGTGTCTTGCTTGCTCCAAAAATAATTCACCGTACTGTTTTCTGAAACTGTTTTCTTCTTGTATTTACTGAGAGATCTGTAGAAAGTGGCTTAAAGGAAGCAAATTTATTACTGTTCCTCTCACTCAGCCAGAGAGATTACATCTAGTTCAGTTCTTGCCTAAAGAGCTTGTCTCAGGTCAATGCATACACAAATGCAATGATTGGAGACAGCCAACATGGCTTCACCAAGGGAAAATCGTGCCTAACAAATTTGGTGGCCTTTTACAATACTGCCACAGACTTGGTAGACAACGGCAGAGTAACTGACGTCATCTTCCTGGACTTATGCAAAGCATTTGACACTGTCCTGCATGACATAGTGGTCTCAAAATTGGAAACTCATGGATTCAATGGATGGAGCACTCGGTGGATAAGGAACTGGCTGGATGGCCGCACCCAAAGGGTTGCAGTCAACGGCTCAGTGTCCAAGTGGCAACCAGTAACTAGTGGTGTTCCTCAGGGGTCGGTACTGGGACCAATACTATTTAACATCTTTGTCGGTGACATGGACAGTGGGATAGAGTGCACCCTCAGCAAGTTTGCTGATGACACCAAGCTTGGTGGTGTAGTTGACACACTGGAGGGAAGGGATGCCATCCAGAGGGAACTGGACAGGCTGGAGAGGTGGGCTCGTGCAAACTGCATGAAGTTCAACCAAGCCAAGTGCAGGGTCCTGCACCTGGGACGTGGCAACCCCAGGCACAAATACAGGTTGGGTGGAGAATGGCTGGAAAGCAGCCCTGAGGAGAAGGACTTGGGAGTGCTTATGGATGAGAAGCTCAACATGAGCCGGCAGTGC
>JAHREE010000189.1:1031924-1103506 GCA_033628505.1 Tringa tobata
ATTCCATGATTCTATGATTCTATGAAATTAAAACTCCCAAATGTGACAGATGGTATTTTTTTTTCGTGTGTGTGTTCTCAGCTGTGTGCTGTGTCCCTTCAAGAAGTAGATGGAAAAGGAGAGCCCTTGGAAAGGACAGCAGGGGGTGGGTGCAGCTTTGGGGAGCTACAGGGCCTGTTTGGTGGAGAACGTTCCAGGGCTGGCAGGTCTGGCAAGAGGAGAGTCACAGGGACAGAGCCTGCTCAGAAGAGCACTCAGCAGGACCCAGAGATAACCAAATGAACTTCCTTGGGATTGGAGGAGACTGGCAAAGTTTGATGCAGTTCAGAAAGCCACTGAGCTGTCCCAAGCCGTGCCCACAAGCAAGGATCTGTCTCCAAGGACACAATGGACAGAGGGGAGAGCTGTTTATGAAAGAGTTTTATTTTCATTTTGTCTGACGTAGTCACTTTGAATTTTTTACACTTTAAAGCTTGGTTACTTATATTTTTTTAATATAACTTGTCCTTTCTTCAGTTTAAAAGTCTTTTGTTGTCTTAGGTTATCGTGCTATAGAAGAAGGTAAATACGTATCGAAGCGCTAACCAGTACTAGCTTCCTACAAATCAATCATTTCTGGGCATTTCTTATTTTTATGGTTCCTGTCTGTAAAGGCCACCCTCAGCTGACCTTTGGTGTGACTTTCCGTTGGTTTTGGCATGATGGTGGGACTAACTATAACTTCCTGAAAGTCAAAACTTTGCTCTGCAGCTTCTGCTGTCTTAGTCCGTCCTTCTACACTAACACAGCCTTGTTTCAGTCACTTCTGCAGAAAATGCAAATTTTTTTCCTTTTCTGGCCTCTGTATTTTCCTTATTTTCCTACTGTTCTGATTATGTGCTTAAGTCTGTAAAACATTTGATGACTCAGCTTGTTTGAAATATGCTGTTCTTCTTTTCTGTATGGTGCAAGTAGGGAGAGACCTAAGGAATATGGTGACTTTGTCCAATTGTGGGCAACAGGGTTCTTCCTTTGCTTCACAAAATCTGCTAGGATTGTGAGAGGAAATGGGGTCTTTGGGGTAGATTTCTCAGCCATTTGTGGGACTAGAGAAGTATTTATATTGTCATTTAGGACGAAGATGGATTTTTTTTTCCAGCTTATTCCAATTCTTGCTGCTCAGCTCTGGGTTTTCTCACACCTGCTTGTAGCATTCACAGACTTGCACGATCACACACAGGTGAGACAATCCTAATGAAAAATTAATAGTATTTATTTTTAGATCTTGACATTATCTAGGGCTTTAGGGAATGTGGTATAGTCACTTGTTATGCAGAAGTGAGTCTTATCAGCAAGTGCCCTTGCCGTGTTCAGCAAATGATACTTCCATTCTTCTGCTGGCAGGTGGTCTCAGAACTACAAGTGTTGAGCACATCTGGCCCTAGTGCCTGGGGACTGCATCAGCATAAAGGCTGCCATTTCTAATTACTAACAAATCAGAACGTGCAGCAGGAGAACCCTTCCAGTCCTGACTTCTTTTGAGTCATGTGCTACTCCTGAGCTGTAGCAATGTGTAATTAGCCAGTTAGTGTGTATTGTTCTCTGCAAAGATCTCTTCAGAGACCCTTTGAAGAAGGGCTCTGTCTCATCTCTAAGTATATTCTTGCTGGGCTTTTCTCGTCTAAAGAAAATATGGTAGGAAGATAGAGAGTTAGAGCTATAAGACACCTAGATAAGGAGACAAAATACAGTGAGTAAATTATGAGTGTTGCCTGTTGATTCAGACAGATAGGACAATATGAAGAGACAGTGTTTCACAGTCATTGTCAGTCTTCAGGCTGAAAAGCCTTAAGCCAAGGCTGTGAAGGGCATATCCAAACATTAGACCATAACCTCTGCTGTAAGAAGAACCCGGAAGACATTATGAGGTCTTGACAACTACTGTCCATATCCGTCATGGCCAGACTACTTAGTTCTTGTGAATATGTGGATATGAAAGAATGGTCTTAAAGAGTGAATGAGTTAAATCCGTGAGAGAAGAACTGAATGAGCGAAATGAGTCTTGACTGAAATAAAATTCCCTTCCTTTATGGTCTCTCACTGAGTTAGTCACATACTTGTACAACACCAGCGCCATAAGTTAAATTCAGAAACACAACTGGCTTTATGCAATGCCGTGTGCTCTTACAATGTCACAGACCCCTCTGCACCAATGGGAATTTTGCCTGCTATGAGCCATTAATACTGAGGTCAACATCTGCTTGTTTCTGCTGCTGGGTAAAGGCAAGGACTGTCTTTTCTCACATGAAGTGGATCTGCAGCCAATGTTTGGTTTTTAATATCTTTATTAAAGGAAGAGAAAGAGCTTTCGTCAAATGAATTAATTATCCTAGAGGCTTTGTCCCATTAGTGACACAGGAAAAGCTGTTGACTCTGCAATCCTGAAACTAATAATGGGAGTTCATAGCATCTGTGAAGGTGACAGCCCAAACTCTTATTCTGTATTACAGCTCTGTGAACGTGCTAATGTGGTTTTACACAGAAAAGTATTGCCCTCACAATATTATTCACTGGCACTCATGTAGTATCTTCTACAACATAGGGCATAATGTTGCTTTCTGATAGAATATGCCCCGAGTCTTTTCTATATAGTCATTTGCACTCTTTTTGCAGAGGTTTAAAACATAACCATTTTAATTTTCTAATGTTACATCTTGTTTATGCAGGAACACTAACTATAAAAGATGCAGGGCAATTGAGAATGAGTTTGTCCAAGTCAAAATGTCAGTGACCGTCATCAGCTTGGAGAGACATACAGTCTCCACTGAAGTATCATTAGCCTTTGATTCAATCCGGGACCAAACGCTCTTGAAATGGATATTAACAGGCAGCTTGCAAATTGAAATGCTGGACAGTCCTGCCACTTTTTCCGGGAAGGAATTAGCAAAAATTATACCTCACAGCACAAAACAATGTGATTAAACAAACTACATTCTCTATTGTTGTTGCCATGTACTTACAGCAATGATGGTATTTAACCCTCTGATATGAATTATGTTATATTCAGTTTCACTTATTTTTTTTAACCCGCTGCTAGTTTTTTATTTTATTTAAAATATTAGAGAAGTTTGAATCGTCTGCTTCCTACAGAATCTGCAGTTTCTCTTTTTTTTTTTTGATGTTTGTCATCATATTACTGAAGAGGATAAGCTGAGAACAGAAACATGTTCCCTATTACAAGGGCCATTCCAAGTATAAGAATGGATGGTGAAGGGAGGGAAGTTGAGGAGATGAAAAGGATGTAGTAGACTCCATAAGAATTAGTAGCTAAACTCAAATGAAGATTTCTGTGGCGAAACAAAATGAAAACATTTTTAGGGAAGATTTTGCAGACATTTAAAAAAAGGCTCTTGTCAAGTATTAGAGGAAACATGAAAGAAAGTATTTAAGGACATCATTAAGGAGGTGTTAATCTTTTAATAATGAATAAATGATGATAAGTACGATTCATTAATAGAGTTATGGCTGGTATTAAGGTTAAGATAGCTGAGGTATAATTTTCAGGTACCATGGAATACAGCCACAAGTTTTTAGTAAAAGGAGAATGGCCAAAGTACCAAGGCACACCATGGCTTTTTTTTTACCTCCTTTGAGTGCACAGAGATCAATTTATTGCCTCTGTAGGCTGTGTTGGGTAGAAAACTAACGCCGATTTGCTCTGGAACCAGGATCCGTAAAGATTGCTACTTTGCTTTTCTAACTTTCCCTTATCACTGCACAGCACAACTCTGGCAGCTAAGAGGACTCAGACCACAATCTTTATTTTTAATCAAAATAGCTTTTTTTCTTTTTTTTTTTTTTTTAAAAGAGGATCCTAGCTTATAGATGTATAAAGAGCCATACCAGATCCCCATTACTTCTGTTTTTTCATTTGATGGTGCAGATGTGTTTCATGTGTATGAAAAGGTCATTCATTGTATTGTTCAAGCTAGTTTTCACATTCATTTAGCAGGATGAGGGTTATCAGGGAATAATGTGCACTTTTATTGTTAAACTGAGCACTTTTAATATAGGTAGCAAGACACAGTAAACATGCAAGTCCCTCATACATTTTTTCTTCTTGCTTTTCAGATTGAATTGGCAGCATAACATCTTTCTTCTGTATTGTAATGGAATGTTGTAATTTAACTCTGAGCAGTGCTTTGAGATACATTTTGTATGAAAGATCTTTCACAGAATAACATTGCCAGATTTTTGTACTGTCAGGTCCAAGAAGCAAATGGAGACCCAGGAGATATATTACAGAGGTTGCTTGAGGTGAGAGCTGCATAAGGTAAATAGCAGATCCAGTGTTCAATCACTCGGATGAAACAAAACCTGGATGCCTGGGACAAAAACCAGGGAAATGTATTTTTCTTTGAGTGTTGTAAGTTGGTCCCCTAGCGTTAACCTAATCTTTCCTACTCCAGTTTCTGGTTAAGAACTGTCTAGTTTTAATGTGACCCATACTCCTTTACAGATGAATGTTTATTGACTCATTACGGGAAATTCATAAGTAAAAGCAATGTTGGGGTTTATACACTATTTTCCATCATGTTCTAAAACTGCTTAAATGATCAACAAAGAAATTTTAATAGTTCAGCTTTTGAACATTGTCATGAAACAATTAAACATTTCTTCTAATGAGTTGTCTGGGAATCCCAGATAAATAACACCAGGGATGAAATACATTATTCTATGTAGTCTGTTTGCTTATTTGTTTAGTCAGATAAAACTGAGTAGCTTAAACAATATGCGTAACTGTGGAACCAAGAGTCCACCAAATCTGACTACTTTACTGTTTTCCAGATGTCACTTTCAGAAATTTAGTACCTGATGATTGCTGGCTGAGGTCAACAGAAAGATTTTTATTGGTATCAGACAGAGCTGCTTTATGCCTTTTGTGACAACAGAAGTTCTGTTTAAGATGAATGCAGCACAGAATAGTAAAGCATTAGGTATGTTTAGTAAAAATAATAAACATTCCAGTTTTGTGACTGGCTGGAAAGCAGGGCTGTTCCTAACTTAAGTTAGAGCATCTGGGGTTTCAGCTTGTATAAAAGTTGGGTTCTTGTTTGTTTGCTAAGTCCCAGCTGTCACCAAGAAGTGGAGGACTGTCAGAGAGACTGTTACAAGTCACCAGTCCTTGAAAGATAACTACATTGCACCATATTCCTCTCGAATACAGGAACTAACATAAAGACAATGGAAAAGTCAAGTCTCTGTTGCGTATTCTTACCTGATGTCCCTGAAGAGTCAAAGGATGTTTTTTCACCCTTTGTTATCTTACTATGCTGTGTGTATCACTTTATGGCCATATGGCTGCCAAGAACTTCTGAAATCAGTGGCAGTAATGATAGGACTTGTTTTCTTATTTTGCAGAATCACAGAACAGTTGAGGTGGAAGGGAGCTCTGGAGATCATCTGATCCAATCCCCCTGCTCAAGCAAGGTCACCTAGAGCCAGTTGCTCAGGAACAAGTCCAGAAGTCTTTTGAATATTACCAAGGATGGTGACTCCACAAACTCTCTGGGTAACCTGTGCCCATGCTCAGTCACACTCGCAGTAAAAAAGTGTTTCCTTATGTTCAGACATAATCTCCTGTGCTTCAGTTTGTGCCCATTGCACCATCTCCTTTGCACCCTCCCTTGAGGTATTTATGTAGATTGATAAGACACTCTTGCCCTGCCCCGAATCTTGTCTTCTCTAAGCTAAACAACCCCAGATATCTCAGTTTGTCCTCAGAGGAGAGCTGCTGCAGCTCCTTAATCATCTTCTTGGCCTTTTGTTGGACTCTCTCCAATATGTTCATGTCTATCTTGTACTGTGGAGCCCAGAACTGCACACAGTACTCCAAGTGTGGCCTCACCAGTGCCAAATAGAGGGGAAGGATCACCTCTCTTGACCTACCAGCAATGCTTTGTCTAATGCAGCCCAAGATACCATTAGCCACCTTTGCTTGCAGGGGCATATTGCTGGTTCATGTTCGACTTGGTGTCCACCAGGACCACCAGTACTTTTCTGCGAAGCTGTTTTCCAGAGGGGTGGCCCTCAGGATTTACTGGTGCTTGGGGTTGTTCCTCCCCAGGTGCAGGTGCACTCCCCTCTTGTTGAACTCCATGAGGTTCCTGTCAGCCCATTTCTTCAGCTTATCAAGGTCCCTCTGAATGGCTCCACAACCCTCTGGGTTATCGGCCACTCCTCCCAGTTTTCTGTCATCAGTGAACTTGCTGAAGGTGCACGCCACTCCATCATCCAGATCATTAAGAAAGATGTTTAACAGTTTTGGAGCCAGTATTCACTCCTGGAGTGCACCAATAGTTACTGGCCTCAAACTAGACTTTGAGCTGCTGATCACCACCCTCTGTGCCTGGCCATTCAGCCAATTTTCAGTCCCCCTCGGTTTTGCTTCACCTCAATTTGCTTCAGATTTTCTTCATATTGAATTTGGTTTATCACTCAAATCTAAGTAGAGCTGAAGCAATCATATCTCAAGAGAAGCAGTTCAGTCTTAATATATTTAATGTTAGACCCGTAGTGTTTAAGTAGTGCAAATGAATGTTTGGATCTCTCACTTTTATCGTTTTGTGCAAATTCCCGTAAGAGCTTTCTTGTAGATAACTGCTGGTAGGGTATAAGATGCTGTTACTTTATATTTTATTTTCTTTTTTCCCCTGAATACTTTGCTACTGAGTAGTGTTGGATTTTGCAATCTTTCCTGTTTGCTGCAGGATAAGGGAAGTACTTGTAAAGCCCCATGCTGATACTTTCATTACCACCTGAAGAGATGAGAAAGTAAGCTTCTGCTACTCCTGCTGTTCTTGGCTTCTGTATGATTTCATGCTAGATATGGACAACTGGATATTTTAAGAGGTCCCCAAATCATTGAATTTTGGCCACTTAGAAGTTATCAGAAGGCCTGCTTACGCAAGGTCTGAAGAGAAGACATTTCTCTTCAGCAATAAGTTACGTTCAGAATAGTGTCCTCTTGCTTATTCCAGAAGTATTGGACTAACTTCTATACTTGCTGGTGGATTGTGGTGTCCTTTCACCTGAACGTTCAGGTTTCTGCATCAGGATGCAATTAAATAGCATGAACTACCTTGTAATGCAGAAGTGTGACTATAAGCTTTGCCGAACAAAATCTGGAACCGACAATGTCCTGTCATAGTGCTTTTCAAATTAACAAAGACTTCTGATGATGGAATTCTAGTAGAGTAATTTTCAGTCTACTAAAATGAAGAAAAAACCCGCACAACCTATCTCTAAAATAGGAATGCGATTTGGTCTGTGAAGGAGATTAAAGAATGGTTGTGTAGTTTTATTTTGTTCCTAAACCTTTAATTTTCAGTATCCCTTTTACAGATATATGTCTTGATGTGACAGATATTGTCAGCTACTGAGAGAACACCTTTTTTTCTGGGTGCACCATCAATCCTTTGAATCTTTTGAGATTTGTCTACAATTTATAATGTATTTCAGTCATTAGATTGTGCAGGCTGTGTTCTTAAGCTTTTTAATGTCAGAGACTCAATGGAAATACCACAATTAACATGACAATACTTATTTTTAAACCAACCTTTTGTCAACAAAAAAACCCTTAGAGCTGCTAGTTTTGCTTGTTGGCTGTCATGCCTCTTGTCCCAGGGGAAACCATCCCTGGCTGACTCTGCTGTGACACTGACAGCTTTTTGCTGCAGGGAATCTTCACATATTTTCCCCAAGTAGAGAGAGCAACATGATGTCATTTTAGCTGTTTTGGGGAACAGACGCAGTAAGAAAGGCAAACACAAAAAAGTGGAACTGTGGGGCTCACGTGATTAACAAGTAGTGAGGTGCTGCTATTCTATTCCTGGCTCTGTCATTGTCTTGAGCTATTGTGAACTAGTAAATTAACCTTGTTCTGTGACTGCAGCACCATGTATAAAGTGGGAATGATAATGCTTAGTACCACAAAGGGGCAGTCTAATTCTTTGCTAATTAATATTTATAAAGTGCCAGATTCTCCATTGCTCTGCACCTTTGCAGTCGTTTACATTTGTGCTAGATGAAGACAAAGTGGCTGAAAATTGTATTTTATATTGAATTTTATACCCACTCTCTGCCAGTGTAAAGGGCTGTACGAGGATTGCAGCAGTGGAGAATCTGTCTCAAATAATTTTCAAGATACTTTTGCCTGTAGGCACAGACCTACTAATTCAAGCGTGAAAGCCTCTGTAATAGTTATATCCACAGTTCCCCTTCTTAGAATTTGGCACACAAGAAAGTTACCGTGGTGTTAGTTAAGGTACAAACTTGTAGGACGCTACTTCACAGCAAACTACTTGTGTGTGTGTTCTTACATCCTAAGGAGCTTATCTGCCAGTGAAAAAGGGTTAAAGTGTATTTTATTTACTGTGAAAGTGTAGAAATTAACACCCTAGCTTAATTTGCAATAATTCTTTCCTGTCTTCAGATATTTTGATTAGCTTAACCACCACATATTTTTACTTCTCTTGCTGCAATATTGTAGCAAGTGGTTTAGGGATGATGAGAAACACAAGAGTTCAATGATCCAAAAGAAGTCAAAACTTTTGGGGTTTAGTTCTTTACCTGCTTTCTCCTCTGTAGGACAGAAGCCTTTGCATGTGAGCACACCAGTGATTTTACCTTTTGGAGATCTTCCAGGTGTCCCTGACAGGTTAATAGAATCACTGCACTGTCATGATTCTCGGTTAGGCTGCCTGGAGAACAGCAAGACAAACTGCCATCTTAATTAATTGATGAAAGTGAACAAAGAAGACACGTAACAGAAAAATCATGGAGTTAGCACAGTGAGAAGATGTATTTTTTGTCATTTGGCAAGCCTATCTTTGCAGACCCTTTTGGCAGGCTGAGGCTAATCAATGCCTCTTTGCCATGCCTAGTCCAGCTTTTCCTGCAACTAAATATAAAACGTCTTTTGAAATCTTACTACATGACATGTTCTAGGCTGTGAGGGAATGAATAAGGAGTGTCAGTACTTTTGGAATTAAGAAAAGGAAATTTATTACTTACTTGGTTGTGCTTCTACTGTTCTTGTAGGCAAAAGGGAGAAGGTGATTGCAGCTTTATTCCTGCTCAGTTCAGGCTTTGTTCGAAAAATTATGGAAATAAGAAATTTTGTTCAGTTTTTGTCCGCTCGTCCTCGACACTTTGCTCTGCATGCAGCAGTGGCCAGAATCACGTATGTTAATCACAAAATTGCTTTAGTGCACATTCTTATTGCCTCTTTGATTATGGGCCTGTCACCAAGAGCCTAGCTGTTCAGAATACTTTCTGATTAATCATGCTCTTCTCATCAGACACTTCACTTGTAGAGTATCAGATAATGATCCTCCTCACTGAGAGTTAAAGGTTTCCCAATAAATAGAAACTGTGACTGTTGGGAACTCCAGACAGTGTGGTATCTATTAATTAAAGTGATGGGAAACTATTCGGTCTGCGGCTTGTCTCTGGAAGATTAGCACACTGAAATATTCACTCTTTATGCTTCCAAGCAAAAAAACAGGGGAGGAGAAATGAGGTGATATGAAGTAAGCATGAGCGTGAAGTATGAGCCAATATTAAATGAATGCCCTACCTTGCAGGCTCTGTGACAATCCTCCATCTGCTGTTATTGCACGAACAGAAAAGTGTTTTCTTTTGACATCTGTTTTGTGTTTGTGTTTGCTCATAGAAAGCATCATGTAACCGAAACAACCCAACTCGTCCTGTCATAAATACGAGGACAAAGATGCCTGCATCCTATTCCGTCTATCTTCTGGAGCCGCTGTAATATGTGCCCTAGTTCCTTGTCCAGTCTGTAGCTCAGAAAACAGGATTTCTGCTGGTTCCCTGTGGAGAGCCTTTTACAGTCTGACACCATGGGTAATGACATTTTTTATTACAGATGGAAATGGACCAGTTAGAAAATAGCTCTTGATATCCTTTAGCACAAAAAGTAAAACAGGTTCCAGAAGGCAAAATCGAGTGAATTAGGGAGGCAGGAGGGGAAGAGCTAAAATCTCCTTTCATACCTTGTCTGCTACATAAATGTTTTGAAGATTCAAATCTTTCTGTTGTGTGCCCCCCTTGATATTTACCCTCTGCAGAAACATCTCCTTTTTCTATAAGGCTGCAAGATGCAGGGGCATAAAAAATCTGGGACTGCCAATTCCAATGATAAGGTGATGAGTACATTATATTTGTATGTACATTATGTACATATAACATGTACATAACATGTACATAACATAACATGTATATATGCATATGATGCATACATTAGAAAGACAACAGATCAGTGATATGTCAGTGATCAGTCAGTATAAAAGATGGTAGTAGTTTGGTGAGGTGTTTCAGGTCTTAAGCAAAGTGCGATTTACCTGATCAAAGTAAAGGTTTATCCTAGTAGCCAAGTTATTGTGGTTTACAAAGTTACTGCATCCTGCCTGACTTGCAGGATTGTTTAAAAGTTCACTCAGCCCATGGCAAACATAAAGTAATTTTGATTTTGTTTAGTCAGCAATGAAGGAAATTTAAACTGAATCCGATCTCCTCATATTGAGAGCAAAATAAGGGTAAATACACACAGTGTGGTTCAGTTGAGTCATGGTAACTTGTTAGACCACAGCAAGGTGACTGTGTACATTATTCCTTATTCTGTTCTAAGGTGCAGACCACACAGAGAATACAGTATAATACAATAGCTGATATAAGGCTCCTGAATTTCAGGACACTGTCGTTTAGTCTCTTTTTTTCCACTGACTTGAAACATGACACTGAAAAAATCATTACAAACTCCGCACCTTAAGCTTCTCCAAATGTTGGCAGTGGATAATAATTCTCAGCTGCTCTTGTAAGACACTTTTATATCCTCTGATAAAAGGTCGAATGTAAAGGTATAGCCTTCCATAAAGACAAATTAATTCAGGCTTTGTTATGTACCAGATCTTGTATGAATAGGTCCCATAACTGAGAAAAATCCTCTATGTTATCAAGTAACTGACTAAACTTAAAGTGTTTTTTAAGTGCAGCTTAAGTGCAACTAAAACCAGATACACCTTTAATCAGATGAGTGAAGACTGTTCATGGAGGTGAAATTGAGCCCTAAAAGTATGGTTAGTGTGAGACTTACTCACCAAGCTAACTCTGCTGAGATTTATTTTTCGCAGCACAAAAATTCGCCCTTCTTGAAAACAGGGTGAATCATTCCATGCATGTTTCTTTGGCCAGAGCCAAACTTCACAGGGATGGTAACCTGTTCTGCTCTAGACATGATGTTGATACTCCAGTCAAAGCTAATATTCCTTCTCACTAAACAAGGTAACAGGAATGTCAGCCACAAATGCTTCTCTCTGTTCCTACCCGGGGAGGATGAAATCATGCATGTGATTTGTTTCTGTTCTCATAGGGCATGCGGGGGGAAAGTTGGCCCGTTTCTTTAAATGCCTATCCTGTAATATGTTTTCCTGAGAAAAGGAAGGCGACAGGTTTGAACCTGGCAGTTTGAGCAGGAAACAGTAGTTCTGTGATAAGTCTTCTATTCTTTGGGAGGTGGTTGCACAGTCCTGTGATGATTGCTCAAAACCCTCTGACTGCTGCAGAGGTGAAATTTCCATTTGGTAGTGAGCTCTTGTGCCTGAGAACTGTTGGTCATGTACCAGAGAAAGGCATTCGGAGTCTCTGTCCCACCTATGGCTGTCATGTGGAGCTAGGAGAGACAACAGGTCAGATGCATCTGTGGAATAAGATCGTCATCTTCTGAAATGCAAAGAAGGAGCAACAAAATGAAAACTAAGGGACGAAGGTTTAATTTAGGAGTTATCATTGGAAGCAGCATTAATTTAAGCAAGGCATATATTTACTCTTAAATGTCCCCAAGTTCCAATCCAATTATTTTAAGTTGGATTTTACTCTTTAAATTATACTAGCACATTTTAATGCATTTTATGTCAATTCATTAAACTGTATGTACAATTGCAGTTAAATTTTATCTGAAACCCAGCCTTAACAAAATCATCATTTAACAAGTCTCTGCAGTCTGCCCAGATATGTTGAAACAAGGAGAATATTATTTCAGCTGCTACATTTGAGGTAGAAATGGGCTGAGTAAGTTTTCCAAACTTTAAGAAATAGGGAGAATTAAGAATTGGAGGCAGAACTAGATTAGTTCCAACAAGCCTCTTGAGGAACGTTCAGGCTCTTTATTGAGTCTCTCAGTATCCCACAATGAGCTGCTTCAGGGAATCAAACTCATTACAAAAAAAATTAGAGTTCAGATTTTCTTTTCAGAAGATATCTATTTTACAAATAGGGGAATGGATGATCAGTGCTGGCAAGTGGGAGAGAAAGGAGGACATGACTGAGAGTGAAGGAGACGTGATTCCTCTTAGCAGTAACACTAGATTTGATTGCCTCAGTCATACCATAAACCCACCAGTGGCTGAACCAAGTTACTGCAGTTTTATTCAGCGAAGTCAAAGTGTGAAGTATTTCAAGCCAAATGCACATTAGTGAATTAAATCCTTTTGAAGTTTTGCTCGCTTTTGATGTCTTTTTAAGATAAGAATTACACCTACACCAAAATGTTGTCATCAAGCCTTTGTTTTGATTTACCTTTCAATCAGTTATTATGTCATAAATTTCCACATGGATGGTTCAGCTTTTCCATCATTGTTTTATTTCACACAGCGTAAAAAACCTTACTAGAAACCTTCTAGTGAAACAGGACATTCGGTGAAAAAGCTGTTCCTGTCTTCAGCGTAAAATGAGATTCAAAGGGACACAGTGTTGCAGTAGCATGATATTATATGTGTTTGTCAAAGGGAAGAACTGCTCCTTTCAAATAGTTTAGACCAAATGGGATGGAAGTGGTTTGTTGATTTACTAATGACGTGTAGTTAAAAGGCAATTATTGAACTACATGCTCAGGAGCTGTATCAGCAATACAACACAATATCAGACACTTAACAAATATAAATGAACATCTGCAAATGCCTAAATACTCTTCTTTAGCTAATTCTAACAGTTCTAATGCCACCTACCCACCCACCGAAATGCTGGGAGCACCCAGGCTGCGTGGGTTCCAGGCACACTTCCCTCTTCGGGGTACGTGGGCTCCTCGACGTGTTCACCCTCCCTTTGGCAGATGTGGGGGCTCTGCCTCTGTGTGGACCCCTGCTGCTTGCTGCAATCCACCAATGCACACGCTGGTGAGAAAACACCCCAGGAGTGTGCAAACCGTGGCTGTGGGGGTCTCCTTGCTGCACCTCATGCTGGCAGCCCACCCTACACATTTTCATGCTGCGTTTATACTTCTTTTCAGGCTGATTCCTCCTTTGTTTGAAAAGTCTTTTTGTAATTCCCCAGTTACTGTTTAATCTGGTTGATGTTTGTCTTCCTCTTTAACATGACCCACCCATCTTCATTAAGCTTTTAACAGGTGTTGTTATCCAGGCCATTACCAAGGGCAGAACATGCAGAAACCCCCACAGCACCCACATCTATTTAAAAAGTATTTCTAATATACTACATAGCTTATTGCATAATCATCTCTGCTCTCTTGACCTGCTCAGTGTTTGCCCTTTATTCCACTGAGCAGGTTAACTAAATGTGTTTGCTGCTTATAAATTAACAAACGGTCACATCTGTAAAAAAGCTTTGAGAACAGTGAATGTAGAATGAGATTAGTATTAACTGCAACTAATTTTATTAATAACATACTGTATAATGTTGTGTGACAGAAGTGGAAGAAGTGAAAAAAATTGTTTTATGTGTAAACATTCTGAATTGTTTTGTTTTCATTGCCTTCTATCAAGTAAGCAACATAAGTAAGGACACTATCCACATGTGTGAATTAACAGTGTCTCTGACTTAGCTGTGCATTCCTACCTTATCAGAGGATAATATCTGATAATGAATCAATAAATGAATAAATTCAAAGCTGTACAGAAACCATTTGCTGCCAGAGACAAAACTTACCAGCCTTGATAATGGTCCCATCTGTATGTTTGATAATACCATTGAATTGGCTTCTTGCAGCAATTATGACAAGAACCAACACAATTTGATGCATGGGCTATATCAAAGATTCCAGAAAGACTGTATTTATAGAATTTAGCATTTGTCATATATATTAAATTGATGTCACTGTCTTCTACAGGTCAACCAATGACCTGCATACACAGAACATTTGAGTCAACTTGAAGATGCGCAGTTTTTCTCACTCGTATTGTTTCCTTAACAAATGCAGATTTTGATAAAGTTTTTCGGAATTAATTATATTTAGATGATTACAAGGATACAAGAGATAAGATGTTTCACAGCTGATACACCTGGGAACCCAGAGACAGGCAGACCCACTTTGAAGGTGAGTGTTCATTGAAGCACAGGCAAGTTATCAAACCTCTCTGTGACCCTATTCTCATAAGTTGTGTGCCAAGATTCACTAATCAGCATTTATGGACTGATTCCCAAATGTTTCGAGGAGCGTACTTCATGGATACTTCATTTTTTTCACTTTTTGCCTTTGATTATCAGACCATTACATAGTGTCAAAGTTTCCACTAATATTAGTGGGAAGATCCTAGTTAAACCTATTGAAGTAAGTAAATGAGCCTTCTTTTTGCGTTTAAGAACACGTAAGAAAGAGAGGCAAACTGCATACCTGCATTCGTACAAGATACTCCATGAGCTGCTAGTCTAGAAAATCTCATGCAGCCCTGTGCCCCAGTCATCAGATTTCATTACCAAAGAAATGATGTGAATTTCATACTTACAGTTTATGCAAAAATCATTATTAAAAAAGTGAGCCATCAGGAGGGGCAATCTGACACTTAGAATCTTTCTAAATCACAACAAAAAGGCAAGCAATCATCCCATGTTCTAGAAATATTAAATAGTAATTCTTTGTATTTTTATTTTGATGTATTCGTATTTTAATTTCATTTTTTCATTATCTATAATTTGGTAATTGTTTTTTAAAGTAGTGTTATGTTTCCTTTGTGGTTATGAAATTAATATCCTCATTGATAATAGTGGTTGCGTAAATGATATTCAAGCTGGTAATTCATAATTGTTATTCTAATCGTAAAAGGGAAATGGAACGGTAATTGCTGTAACTTAATTTTAGATTAAAAAGTCTAGGGAGCTCTACGTATTAGTACTTTCTAGCAGAAAGTTTTAAGATATTCTATTTGGGACTCAAATGTAGTTAAAATCTTGACTCAGGCCTGCCCTTGAGGATCAAAAAGTTTGAATGATCCTCCCTGCTCTTATCCTCCCTGCTCTGAAAAACTAGAGTAGTTCCCAGCCATTCATTGAGCATCCTCACTGGGCTTCACAGCAGCTTTCTCGGAGACAAATTATCTGTGGATAAGGTTCATTCCAAAAGTTACTAGTCCTCCTCTTTGACATTCTTTTCTCAAACTACTTCCACTTTTTTCATCTTAAAATGCCTTTTCAGTCAGTCCCTTTCCTTTTTCCATCATCTTTTTTTTATTTCCTGTCTCTTTTTCTTCTTTGTCTGCTTTGTGTGAACTTTCTGTGAAGCAGAAGAGCTTGCAGATTTTCTTGCTTTTTTTGTTGCATGAATGCAGTATCTTTTTTGCAGTTTCTGCAGTTTACTTTAAGGAAGCATTTTAATAATAGTAAATACTTTGCTATCACATTATTTATTATCCCAGTTGTATAAATGCAGCGTAAAAATCAGTAAGCATTACTTTTAAATGAACTTTCTTTTGTATGTTCCTTAAGGCGTCTGCTTCAAGATTTTCATCTGTACCTGATCACGCAGTTTTGGGTTTTACTGTGGGACCCAGTTATCCTGTGTGGCAGACTCTTCACATTTCCTCTTGTAAAAATGGCGTCAGAAGTATAAGGGTCCTGAAAGTGTTACTGGGCATTTCAAGCCTAATGTTCCATCCCAGGAGAGGACGAAGAAATTATGGACTGCTGTGTGGATAGCGTCACTATTAGCATCATCCCAAGGTTGGAAAACAATTGTCTTTACTCTGTTGCATCTTGCACATGGATTTGTTAACAAAAACGGATCTAAGAGCATTTAAGTCAATGTTTCTTGTGTAATCCCAGATGAAAAGAAACTTGAACTCATAAATCCTCTTCATACTCCCTTTTTTCACTGTTTACATTCTCCTCTGAAGGTTTTTGTTTTTAACTTTTGATTCTCCAGTCACTTAAATAACATCATAAACGAATTACTACGTTTAATCATTCAAGTAATGGATGAGACGTTAGAGAATATGTGGTCATTAATTGTCAGGGGCAATCTGAACTTCTCATTGTGGGAAGCCGGCAGAAGGGCTATAGACCTTGCTGCTCTGGCTTTTTGCAGTTGAGAGGATGGAGGCAGATGGTGGGACCATGCTGGCTTTTCTACTGGAACGTCCCAGTGTCTGTCTTATTATTTCTCCTTCTTTCCGTGAAGCAGAGAATTTCTGTGTTGAATGTTTTCCAGATTGCACAGAAGCAGAGATAACAAAATTTTGATTGGGATGACCTCATAGGAATGACCTGAGGAATCAGAATGTGTGAGTGCTGTTTCTTACTCTGCTACAAACACCTTAAATCACCTTCAACAAGCCCATGAGTTTTCTTTAGTAAAATTTCCTTGCATGATAGCTAAGTCACAGAGAAAATGGGAAGTTTAATATATTTGTCTTTGCCAACACTGAGTATTTCTTGAGTAGGAGGTACCATAAAAATGCAAAGTATTAATTTTTTTATGTTTTTAAAAATTAATGAGAAAGTTAATACTTCTTTTTTGTTGAAGTTTTATGTGCACAAAATGAGATTGGTAGTAATGGTTGAATCAGTACATAACTGATCAGATCTGAGTCAGCAAGATCAAGTAAATTAGCTTTAGTTTCCTATTTCCAGTACTCTGGATTGGCATTTACAGGGAAGAATTAATAGAATATTCATTGAACAAGCTTTTTAATATTGCCACTAGCAATGTTTTTTTCAGTGACGAATCTTTTTGACTCTGGACATGTAACAAACCCTGCATTTTATTTTCAGTATAAACATCAACTAAGCCTGAATAATCCATACTTCTCTAGCCTGCATCTGATTAAAGATGATCAATTTGCTGGAGCATTTTCCTATCTACTGTTTAATCAGTAATTAGTTTCAAGTTAAAAAAATACTTCTCTCTAAAAAACCCACAATAGGCTTACAGTGTCTGGTGAGAGATGAATACAGAGGTTGTATACTCATAAAGATCTAATGCTAGCAACTGGATCAGTAACTGTCATGACAGATTTGGGCTGTGCATGGCATCCAGAGATTTTTGGAATCTGAAGGAATTTGGTGTAAGAAGGCTGGGACACAGAAAAAATATTATTCATGAAAGCAGGAAAAGTCAAGTACAGTTTCAGTACTGCAAGGACCACTGAGTATGAACGCTGGTCTGTCACCAAGATGTGCATCATGGTAAGTGACTGGCCCTAGCCTACCTTCACCTAATTTCTACATAAAAATGAACTTAATTTCTAGGATACTAAAAAGGCTTATGGGGCTATTGCGTTGTCGAGATCTTTTAGCCCCATTTTGACACACAAGGGAGGCAGTGTAATATGAAGTTTGTGGAAAAGCATTGTAAAAAAAGTGTTTGGATCCTGGCTTGCACCAAACACTTGAGAATGTTATAAACCCAGGAGAGATTGAGAAGAGTTGATTAAAATGCTTCTTAGGTAGAAAAAAGGGACAGCACTTATCAAATTAACAATATATGATAATGCTTTGTCCTTTTATTGTAGACTCCAGTGTATATTGGTTGTCTTATCAAGCTGTTGGGAAGCCTGTCAATGGTGGATCACTACAGACCTGACTCTGCTTCTCTGTGACTGGGTTTTTATGTTTTTCATGCCGGTCTGCCTTTGGGCATCCTATATACTCCAGCAAACACAGAACATTTTTTATTTCCTTCTTGTTCTTCTGTGGTCATCTCTTTCTCATATAAAATAGCCTTCAGAGTCATCCACAAAGAAAGAAATCCATGTGTCATATAGCTGTTAAGGAGGAAGGGAAGATAGCCTGTTGCTTAGGTCCTTAGCTGTAGTCTCATCTTAGGCTCCTCATTATAGACAGGCCTTTACCAAAAAAAAATAAAGTAATTCCCCTTTAACAGTCTCACCTTTGCTATGCTCATAGACTTTAAAGGAGATTGGCTGGTCACAGCATCTACCGTGATGGATCTGAATAGCTCTGTGGCTCTTAAAGCGCTAGCGGTCTGTGATGAGCAGTGCAGGACAGTTAGGAAGGATGGATGGCAGTAATTTTGGTGAAGCTCTGTAAGCGTTTGCTATATATCTCTTTTTAGTGTATCAGCTTACCCGTTTTATCACTGATATAGGCACAGTTATGATTTGCATTTTCTGGAAGAGTAAATGTGTAATGCTATAAATTATTCATTACACCTGTGTATTTCAATCAGAACAGGAGACAATAAACAGCAAGAAAAACAGTAATAAAAGCAATAAAACCTGTATTAGAGTCCATTCTTGCTAAGGTACTGGCAGACCTAAGAGATTGCCGTAAGTTGCCCACGAGCATATTCTGCTTCTTTTTATTAGAAAAAAGCATTTCCATTAAGCAGTGCGTGTTATTGATCTCTTGTGGAGCAGCTTAACGTTTGAGCCGAGTTGACACTTTATGAATGGTACAGAGCTACATTAATGTTCCACATCACCATTCTGATTTCTTTTCACACCTAAATCTTGCTGAATAACTCATTCCTCCAATCAAAATATTATCTTTATTTAGTCTTGTCAGGAGTGATTTGCATCAATTTAGGGGCTTATTTAAATCCAAAATATATTTGAAATATATCTATAAGTAACATTGAATTTTGTTGTTTTATGCATTAAAAAAGTCCTGGCTATGTTTAAGTAAACATCTGAATTCAGGGATTGTGTTCTGTCTCTGAGCCGATGTCTGTCATTGCTAATGCTTATATCAACATACAAATAGCTTAGCTGGCATGGGGTTAGAGTCAGGCCATACAATAATATCTGGTATTCCTTGTTATCTTTTGTAATACAAGAATATTAATCTCAGAATTCAAACACTGCAAAATTGGAAAAAGTAGAGAGTTGTGATCCCCAAAGCTTTTATACAGTAATTATACACAAAACTTAATGAAGAAATTAAGAGAAAAACAGGACACGTTGTGGTCAAGGATAGGTCCATCCTTTTTGTGATCTTGGAGCACCATAGTATCTTACTGATTTGTCAGAGAAAATTGTTCTTAAAATCAAGCCTTGCTTCCCCAGAGTTTAATCAATCAGAGTGCAATGTATGTAATAGGATTTGGGGACGGAAGGCAGTTCTGTTTATAGTACGACGGGCCGATTCAGATTGGAAGGGAGCACAGGAGGTCTCTAGTCCAACCTCCCTCTTGGGTCAGGGTGAACTGAGGAGTTGGACCAGGAGCTCAGCCTCTCAAAGGATGAAGGCAGCGCCGCCTGTTCTGCCACTTGACTGCCCTCATGGAAAAAGGTTTTTCCTTGTGTCCAGTCTGAACTTCTCTTGTTCCAGCTTATGCCTATTGTGGTCCCAGCACTTGAATATCCTTCCCATGGCCTTCTGTGGTGCAGGCAGGCTGCTGCTGGGTCCCCTGAAACCAACTCTTCTCCAGCTGAACAATTGGAGCACCCTCAGCTTCTCCTCACAGGATGAGCAGCCCCCAGCCATCTTGGTGGCGCTTTGCTGAACTTGCTCCCCATCTTTGCTGCCAGGGTACACTGCTAAGTGTGGTGTCCATCACAGCTTCCAGGACCTTTTACAGCACAGCTGCTATCCTGCTTGCCAGGAGGCATGCTATAAAGTTGAGATCGCAAAATGAAGGCATGAAATATTTCATTCCAATTTCCAAACAAAACATTTTGACAGATTTCTATTCCTTCTGTTTTCTTTGAACAATGAAAACTCAATTACATTGATCTAATTTTGTGAAGAACTAGGGTTATGACAGAAACGAATGTCATTCTGACTGCATTTCTTAAATCAGTTATAACTGCTAACATAGCCTCCTTCTCTGGAATACCCCCTTTCAAAAGGTTTAAATAATATTATTCCATTTATTCAATTCAGTTTGATTGAAATCTGTGTTCTCTTTCTCATATTTTACTGAGATTTTATGAGAGGAAAATATAATATGTAAATTCCCTGTGCAGGAAAAAAAACAGTAAGAAAAGTGCAGCAAAAATAGTATCTTCCAGAAGTCCAGCAGTTATTCTTTGACAGCTGACTTGCAAAACAGGGACAGGATTTGTATGTTTAAATCATCCCAGTAAATAAATAAATGAAGCCCTTATGCAGCATTTTATGCAAGATACTGTGGACTTTATAGCTTGTTGTTTTGCCATTTGTAATGAGAAAGGACAACAGATTGGAAGCAGCCAGCATTAAACCATAAATTAATGAACCGTAATGTCTTTAAATCCCATTGTGAGCTAATGTCAGATTGTCATTGGTTAAATGCTTTCAAGGACTGATATTAATAACACTCTAAAGTGAGATATGTCAGTTCCCTAATGGAATGGGACCATTCAAGCAATATATTTGAAGGCTGGTCAGCAAGCTAGCAAGAGCAAAGTGTATGCATGGAGACAAGGGAAAAGGAAGATCAGAGGATCATCACTTAATCCTTCCATCTTAGATTGTCAGAGATGAGAGAAAAATCAGTTTTTCACAGGAACAGTTTGTCCTGCTGGGCTTGTGTGATGCTGCAGTTCCAGGAACAAAAGCAAAAGGGGAATATTTGTATTACAATACTGCTCTGAGAATGGAATAAAAGAAAAGGAAAAAATCCTTCTCCCTAATTAGAAAACAGAAGTTGTTAAAAATATCTTTATGTCTTCCAATTCTACAGTAACACTCATCGTACAGGGTTTTGAAGATTTTCTCACTGAAGTAATTTTGCTCCCCGTCCTTAAGGATGGGCATCCGTTTCTGCCGTGTTCCACTGCTGCAGCTTAAAAAATTGAAATTGGAAATGAAGGAGAAAAAACTCTTTAAATGAAAATACAGGGGTATTGTAGTCAAATGTGGTGGAATTTAGCCAGTTCCTTGAATAATAACGATTATCTTTTTTTGGATTTGGGGTTTTTTTTGGAGGTAATAAGACTATACTTGAAGGCATATGCTACTGAATCTGTACAATTTCAGAGTATTTTTCTTTCTTTTTTTGTCTTGAGGAGGTGAAGTTACATTTGGGGCAGAACTCTATGGTCAACAGAGATCATCCAGCCTCTTTCTCTGTCTTTCTGCTATTATGATCCAGAGGTGCTTAAATGTTCTTTTAAGCCAGAAACCATCCTCTCTGAGCTAAGTTAGCTGTGATAGAAAATGTGATCAGTGTTGGGTCAGACAATATGGCACTAACAGCATACTGCAGTGAAGATTCTGTGCGATGGTTTTGCAAGCCAAATGGGGTGCTGGAGGCTTTAGGGTTGCTTGAAAGGTGTGAAGCTGGCTTATATTAATTGTCAGTAGGAAGAATGAGATGAGAAAGTCTGAGGTGGGAGAAAGTTTGATATTTATATTGAGGATACTATTGGAGGCTTTGCCTAAACCTAGTTGTGCTTCTGAACATTAAAATTGCTCATGTATTTACAGGGATTGGTAGAGTGTGTACCCAGGCAGCATCTTGCCATCTGCTGTTACAAGAAGGGGCTTAATTTGTGAGACAGGAATGGAGAAAATGCTTCTATTTTATAACAAGAGCTGTGGACATTACCGCTAGAGATCACACTGTGGGTGATCTAGTAATAACCAAGGATGTGCCTGCAGTTGCTGTCTATTAATAGTGCCATATTTTGTAATGAAACAAACAAACCAAAAAACCAGACCAAAATAAAACAACATTTTTCATAATGCAGGGCTGACTGATTCACCTTGACCTCAGAACACACAGCAGTACAAAGGTCGTTAAACCAAAGGGTTGCATCTTTTCACTACTGGAAGAGGTAAGGCCCTGCTGGTGGGGATGTAGGGAGACGTACAGTCTCCATACATAAGTCAGGGGATATAGATATGGCCTTTTGAACCTGTTGTGTGTGTGCCAGGGAGCACTCCCTCCTCTGGCACACAGTGTGACTGATGGTTTTAGCTGTGCCTTTGTTGTTGTTTCAAGGTCACACCATAATATGGGATTGATTGCATGATTATTCTGCTCTTATTAGTGCCAACTGTACATTGGTGTCAGATTTATTTCTTCTAAAATGGAAATAGAGAAAATCTCCTGTGTGTCCACAGCATTCTATTCTAAACCAAATAGTAAATTCATAATGGCCAAAAAGGTAATATAGTGAATACCCTGCAGGGTCTTGTTCCAGCTAAGCTTCTGAGAGCGGTAGATGTTCCTTTCGAATGATTTTATTGGTTAAATGTAATCACACAAAGTAGTCCAGTCCTCACAAATTTTTAGAAGATGATATTATGATCCATAAAAGGAATATATTAGTCTTTATCTTGATTAGTTTTTCCATGAAAGACTGTCACTTTCTGTTAGAAAGCAGCATTTTTATGAGTTTTTTGAAAGCAGTAGAACAGTGAGTTTTTATTTTTGGTTTAACACAAGGGATGTTATATGCTTTTGGCAAAATGCTGAATGTTTCTTGGTGAATCCAGGTTAAATAAGAAAGGGGGGGGGCGAGGGGCTAGTAAGAGCAACAGATGGGGTATACACTGGGTTCAGTGACAGGGGGTCGTCATGGGAACATAACTGTTCCTAGTGGCTTTTCTATTATAGTGGTATTGTTGTTTGAGAAATCCTGGACAAGGACTGCTGCAAGTTTGCGCTTCTTACGTCTATTATGTGTGAAGCAAAAAGTTCCATAGTTCTGGCATTCCTGGATGCACTTTGTTTGGATTTTCATAATGTGAAGAGCGTTGTGCTTTATTGTGGCCACAGCAGAAGCTCTCAGCACTGTGCCAGGCATCAGTGCAGAAGGTAGCATGTGGCTGTCATAGCCAAAAGGAAAAGAAGACAGCATGGATTAGAATAGTTTTCATGCACTTTTGAGGGTGTTTTGCATGGCACTTTAAACGGTTTAAAAATCAATAATGGTCCACATGCTCATTTGGAAACCATCGCTTCAGAGATGCTGACAAGGGCTCATGAGGCAGGCGTCGTTACCCACGTCTTCTGCCTGTGTGAGTGGTGAGGACTCCAGACCCTTTTTAGAAAAACAGAGGGCAGAAATTGTGTAGCAGATGTGTGACTGCTGGCACAACATTGGGAGCAACAGAGAGAACTGGTTTCTACTTTTTCCTTCCCCACATGGGCTATCAGGAAAGCAGTGAAGAAAAACAGTTACTGCTGTTTCCTATACTTCAATTTCCTTTGTGGACAGAGAGAAAAGAAAATTGAAAGAGATAAATGTGCCAAATGGGAACAAAAAGCAAAGTTTAATAGCAGGAAGGGTCAAATATCAGCTGATGACTGTGAATATTGAAATATGTGTCCATACCTAAGAGATGTCATTTGGGGCGGCCACCCCACACTTTGCCCTTAGTGAGTGAGAGAGATTAGCACAGCTGAAGATCACATGTATTTACTGAGATTCCTTTCATCCTGTCTGCAGGAACTCTTCAGCTCCACATCTGCCCATCCCTAACTTATAAATTCAGTCCCCAAATTCAAATCTGTCCTCTTCTGCAGCTCTTCAGTCCTGTTATTTATCGGGGTTTGCTGTAATTTTTCTCTTCCTTGGCCTTGTGGGGCAGAGTGATGTCTGTCTCTTCTGATACCTGGCGTGGATGGTGCAGATGGAAGGTTCACGAGACCTATCCCCGTCACTCATGCAAGGGGAGAGGTCAGGCTTGGACCAGAACTGGCCTGATCTGTGGCACCTCTCTGCTTTCCTCAAGCCCTTCCTCCTGGGAGAGCAGTACAACTCCAAGGAGGAGCTCTTTTGTCTCCTTTGGGGAGGACACTTAGTCAGAAGTGGCTTCCCAAAGGACAACTGGAATTCGTGGGAGGACTAGAGAGCCACTTGGCCATCTGCAGCCACAGTGCTGTGACTCCAGAACAGCACAGGCAACGCTGTAATGAGCAAGAGGCTGCCAACTGTTACTTCATCTGCCCTTGAGAGTTTGGGAGTGAAGAAACAGAGAAAGGAAAGGAAAGTGCAGCCAAAGGCACTTAAATATCATTAGAGTTATGTAAATCAGGCAAGTTAAAAAGACAGAACTGAAGTGTTATTTCCCTCCTGGGGAGTTCTGGGGATAACTGAAAGGTGGGAGGGACGTCTTTAATAAAGGTGAATTAACAATTTTTCTACAATGTGAAATTTTGTAGGTAGACAAGAAATAACCTCATATTGATGTCTTATTTTTCAGGGTTGATAAATAGAAATACAGAATATAATCCTTTAAGAGTAATGTTTTTCGAAAGGTTCATGCTTGGCTTTAATATTTTAACTGTGCTGAAACAAAAATACATACATTTATGCAAATATTTTTTTGTTAATCTCCCAAAGTGATTAAAGCAGTTTACTTTTGACTGCATGTTACTTGAATTATTTTGGGTTGTACATGAGTTATTCAAAGCTCAGAGTAACTAATAATAAATCAGGCTATTAAAGACCACAGAACATCATCTACTTCCCCAACACTTCTCATCCGTGGGCAGGATCCATTACACCTGTAACTTTAAATTTTGAAAAGGTATTCCCTATAAATATGTCTGCTGGCAAGGGTGATGTTCAGCCAGGGTACAGAAGGCTGGTGCAGAGCAGCCTGCCCTGCTGCAACGGTGCCTGGGACTGATAAGAGCCATCACTTCTGCTCAGGGCTTGCCCTTCGAGGGAGTTTTGGTCAGCTCAAGATGGGATGACTGTATTTGTAATTGTATGTCTCTAAATGTCCCAGATCTTTGTATAGAGAGGTTCAAAATTAGGAGGAATTGAGTTGTAGGGGTGTAGGAAATATATAAGGAGAAGTGTGGGCAGATTACTGGATAATCCTCTGGTCCGTGTGGCAAAGGGCAGGCAGTAGCACGTTACCAAACTCTAGATCAGTATTTCCTACATTACAGATTTCAGCTTGTGCCTCTGTCTATTCATTGCCTGGGAAAATGAAAATCTTATCTGAGTTAAAGCGCTAAGGATGGAGATACTGACCTGCAGAGATGTGGCTTTCTGCGTGGAACCAACTTAGGACAGCGATGCCACCTGCAAAAAGAGAGGCATGCTGTAATCAAAGCTCTCGGCAGCGTGCAGAGGAGCAGCAGATGAAGAGGCGGGGAGTTGACATAAGAGCTGGGGAGCATCCAGCCAGGAGCAGTGCAGGTTTTTACAGAAAAAAAAAAAAAAGAAGAGTGTGCAGAGAGGAGCGGGCAGCTGACAGGACACAGGCAAAGCCTGGGCCCAGCACATGGAAGCATTTTTGCCTGAAACTGCCAGTGCATCTGCACTGCGAAATACTGTCCCACAGAGATAACCAAGAAAGCTGGCTGTGGCTCTAAGGAATTCTGCCTGGGATTACTTTGCTTTTCAGGAGCGTTTTACAGTTAGCCCTGTGCACCCAAGCCAACCAAAGTAAAGCTTCACCTCACAGGCCCCACTGTGTTTTGGACACATACCCTGATTCCCAAAGCATAGAGGTTGAGACTGGTGAAGGTTATGACTGCTGATAAATCTGAGCATTTGTTACAGATAGTGGCTTTAGCATAATTTATGGGCAAGGTCCTGACTCTCAGTGGCAGAATAGAAACTCTTCCCATCAAAGCAAATTGAGGGATTCAGAAACTATTCATAATAAAAAGAATAGTTTATCTGATGTCAAATGAGGTTGTCTTGGTACTAAAAATGTGCAGTTGTTTTTGCTGTCTTGAGGAGATACTAGATTTCAAACACTTGAGAAGTCAGGTGTCCAGGGGGTGTCTGTCAGCCCCGAGATATTCAGCTCTGCATGTGCAGTTAAGGAGTGAAGACTGGGGGTAGATTTCTGGATTTGTCTGAATGGGAAGAGCAGCTAGTGAGAGTGTAGGTGCTGCAGTTCCTGGGAGAAGACTTCTTTTGAGACAACTTTTTGGGTGTATTTTAGCAACTAATTCACCTGAGTGGTGAACACCATCTCCAGTACAGTTTGGAGGGGTGTGCTGCAGCATTGTAGCCTACTTTCTGTTTTGGAATTATCATTTTCTTCTCCAGTGCTACCACTGGACCTGCTCAGCTTTTTTTGCAGGAGGAGAATAACCAAATCCTGAAAGACTTAAATAAATAGATAATAGCTAGGAAATAGTAAATGCACTGCACATGAAGGAAAAAATGCTTGAATGTCGATAATTTTAATGGCCAATGAAAGGACTTTTTACTTCATGTCACATCATGGATATTGTGTACACATTGCAGTGTCCTTGAGAAGCTGCTGCTCTGGGCAGCCATGGCTGGGTACAGGTGGTGTAAATTGTGCATTAGGATGAGCCTGTCTTCTTAGCCCACTGACTCAGAGGGTACATTGCTTGAAAGCTCATATTTAAACTCTAGGTCTTTCCAACACAAATGTTTTTTCTAGTTTTTTCGTGCAGTTGCATGGTTTTCTTAGAGGTGTTACACTCAGCAGTAGGACAAAATCCACACTAAGGAGGAAAGCGTGACAGCGCTTCCTTGGAGGAGGCAAAAGTTACTGTGTTTCAGGAGGACAAAAAAACAGTCTTGGAAGAAAAACTGCTATGTTTCAACCTTACAGTAAGATGCTGCTTTGATGATATTGCAGCAAGACTGTACTTTTCAAAAATACCTAAAAGGTGCCCTTCAATGTGAGCCATATGAAACTGTACAGGAACCTGCTAATTGGGCCACTCCACATTGAGAGGCTTTTGCCATGAGTCATAGGTGCAACTAAGTCATACATTCGTAACACTGGTTTATACATAAATCCTAGCTGAGAGATACAGAAGTGGATGATGCTTTTAGACACACAGGAGAAAAGATGAACAATGGGCTGTGCTTTTTAGAAACCTGAATGTTGTGCTGAAAAGATGCAGAGTAATTCCAAGCTCAGTAGACCCTCATCTGCAGAGCTGCAGTCCCTAGAGGTCAGCAGTCACAGGGAGACCTTTCCCTCAAACAGGCAAGAAATGGGTAACCTTATGGAGTCTTGACTCGAGCGAAAGTTTGGAAATAAGAGCAGCTGATGCTCACAGAAGCAAAGTACAGTATAAGGCAGGAATTTCCATCTGATGGTGAGTTCAGGACTCAGGGCTCACAGACCCTGATGCATGGTGGGAAAGAAGTTGTGTGGCCTAAACCACAAGCTGTGTCACAGGCTTAGTGATTTCTTACAGCTGGGCCAGGCAGCTGCTTGGGAGCTGGGTTCGTTCCTTGTGCTCTCCAGCACCCAGAAGGTCCCACTGAGTTCCTGCAGGCATCGTAAATGGAGATTTTCTCTCTGAAAAGGCAGTGGGATTCTTTCAAAAACAAACATTGTATGTATTGTATTGTGTGCTGCTGTACCTTATCGCTGCCTGGGGGTACAGGGGCTTTGAGCAACCTGATTAGTGGGAGGTGTCCCTGCCCATGGCAGGGGGGTTGGAACTCAATGACTTTTAAGGTCCCTTCCAACCAGACCATTCTATGATTCTATAAGGGGAAGAAGCAGCCAACTGGTTGTGTTCCTGCCTTGGAGTGATGCCCTATGCAGTCCTCCAGGTGAGAAACCTGGGACCTGCCCCTGCTAGTGCTCCCCGTGGTGTGAAAAAACCTGGATTGCTCACAGGGCAGCAACAAATGTCTGGCTGAGGGGCCCAACAGCCCCATTTCCTATTCCCAGGTGCTACAGACAGTCAACTGCCTCTCCACAGAGTTTGTGTAAAACAGTTATACTGCTCCAGCAGATTTTTACAGCCTCTTTGCGGAGTTGTAAATGTTTATCTAGAGTATAAAACTGTGGAGAATCTGAATGTGCAATCTCCATTCTTCTGCAGCTTCATCCAGAAAAGGAGCAGGTCAGTCACTGTGCAGAGGTGCTGTGTACCATCCTTTGAACCCACTGGCCTTTGCTGTATTCACATGAAATAAAACTGTGACTTACTACCTGCAAGCACGGGGACTTTCTCCTTCCGAGCAGTGTAAAACTGTGGAGATTTGGTCCATAAAATCTGTGTCTCAACTCCCTTTCACAGCATTTACTGAAGTGGCTAACACCTAATGAGGCCTCAGAAACACTTGTGCAATTCTTGACTATGTGATCTCAGTTTTATTCTGCTGTGTCTGGTCAGCTTTTTAAGTTCTCTTGCTAAGAATAACAATCAGTTCTTTGATTTTTCTTTGAGTTTGTTTTATCTGTCTTCTTTACAGTGCTCTGTAAGAACACTGACCTCGTGGCACTGCTTTCCTTGGCAAGTGATGTCTTCAGCTCAAGTTGGAATGTGCAATTTGCATAAGGCAAGTAAAAACCATCTCACACTCTATTTAGAAATACTGGTTAGATAGTAGAGCAGCATAATATAGAAAGAGTCTGCAGAAGAAAACATATATCTCACCAAAAAATCATTAAAACCAAAAGCAATATATATTTAAATTGCAAGAAACTCTCCTCTAGGGGCCCTGGAAAGACAAATCCACAAATACTCTCAGATTGGTATCAGGAAAAGAAAAACAGGAGCAAATAACATAGCACATCTCTTGTGAGTCAGTGAGGACACACGTCCAAGGTGCACAAGGCGAGTGGAGGAAGGGCAGGCAGGGGGAGGAGCAGGATTCTCTTCAGTCCTCAGGTGCAAACAATAAAGCCCCCTCTCCCAGCAGGTGACCAGCTGACCCTAAACTAACTGAAAATGAGAACCTGCCTTTTCTAGCCATGTCTGATGGGGACCTTGAATTGCCTACACCTGCTTCTCATGCTGAGCTTGTTTGCATTTCTCTGCCTCCTTCAGTTAAGAGATGGATAACGATAAGCTCTGTTATCGTGCTGAAGTTAAGCATCTGAAAGGAGAATTAATCTGTTTCAACTTGATCGTGTAGCAGCTCTAACTTGGAAAAGTGCTGGGCAGTATTTGAGGTATGGTGTTTCTTTACTATTTTGATGTTTTTCAAATAACTACTGTGTGTGTCAGTATATTCTTTTAATGAAAGTTTCCTTTCTCTTGATTCTGTGAGTGCCTTGGGCTGCTCTGTCTCCTGGGGCAGGCAATTGTACGGTGATGTACTGAAGTGCGAGGAGGGCTATCTCTGAATTCTTGTCTCTTTTAGGTACTAAGAATTTGCTAATGTGTTGTGGCTGTTTAGCACAGCTGCTGTGGTGCATAGTTCTGTTTTAAATGGCTATTGGGAAGGCATGCAGCCTTTGAATTTTTCTTTTGGCAGAGCTGGTTTGTCAGTCCTGGTGAATGGGCATTTCCTATGTCATGTTGCATTGTTCTGACCTTGAATGCATAGGCTTGTCTTCAAAGGCAATTTTTTCCACCCTGGTCAAGTGGAAGTTTCTGTTTTGTATGAGAAAGGTGCATGTAAGAAATTGTGAGAGAACCAGAAATCCTGGTTCTTTTTAGGCTCAGCTGGAACTTAAATACTGACTTTAACGGGGCCTGCAAATGAACTTGAGTCCTGCTGCTTAATTACTCCAAAAGGCAAAGCTTAGTCTCTCAAGTCTATTTTTTCCTTGCTGCCCTTCTTTTTTATTCCTCCTGCCTCCCTTCTTCAACTTATTTCCTTAAAATAGCAGTTCTGTCTATATTTTCCTTCTGCTTACACCTAGCCCTAATTTTAGGCATAGACCAAATGGAGGGCAACTGGCTACTTGTCTTTATGCCAGGGTTAGACTTGGTGAAAGTGGTGGTGGCTGCTGCTGAGAGAGGTGCCAGGACACAGGGTTTGATGGCAAGAGCTGGCTGAGAAAAACAAGGTAGTGGAAAATCAATGAAAAAAAGAAGTTACTCCTCTTAAACGTTCAACTCTTCTTCATCCCGGTTTTGGCCTGCCTGCTCTGGTAGCAGAAGGAACCTGGCCCCATCTTCTCCTCCTCTGGTGTTACTTACATTGCTAAGAATACTCCAATCAACTCTGCTTATAGGCTTTTCTCCAGTAATGGTCAAGGCTAGTTTTACTGGAATTAAAGAAAAGCCCTTGCTCTTTTGACTTGAATTTGGATCTGGGTTGGATGTGGGTTACAGCTTGTTAGAGACCTATGTCTTGATTTAGATTGCTGCCAAATAAAATACTGCTAGTGGGAGTCCTCTCTGCAGGATTCTCCAGTGTCTAAAGACATTTTTGGGGATTTCATGTCCTAGTATCATAATGCACCTCAATTGTTTTACAGTTTGGTTTTCTTTCTTAGCTTAATAGAGGCAAATGGGGAGAAACCAACTAGGCCTTTGGTGCCTAGTTTTTGTTTCGATATTTAAAAAGCTGAAATGCAGATAAGAATGCTGCTGCTTGCCTTTTCTGATATTCTAGGCTGTTCATATAAGTCAAGATTATTTATGCTGAGCCTCTAGGCTAACTAATAGCTTCTGGGCCATGCTCTGAGCTTGTCTGTCTTCTGCACCGTTACACCTTTGGTTTTGTTGAACACATTTTGCCTTTGGTTATACTCATTTGAGTTGGTGCAATAGTAAAAGGGATGAGTTTCTCTGAAGATGACTGGAAAAGATTGCAAAGATGTTCGTTTAAAGATTTAGTAAGGGTCAATAAGAAGTGCATTTGTCTCCTGGTAAATTTATTATGAGGCCACAGCACCGGTTAGTTGCATTATCTGAAGACCGTTGCTTGAACAGCGTGCTGTCTTCTTGGTAGTTTTATAAGTGATTCTGTTTTCAAAGCTTTTGTGAGCTTGTGAACTGTAAAGCTTTGTAGCAACATTTATGCAAGTTTATTTTTTCCTCACAGCAAATAAGTTTGAATCAACTAAGCTGTGCACTTAGCAGCAGCACAACACTTTTCACTCACGGAGTGCTCACTGGGCAAAATTAGCCTCTAAAAGCAGATGTGTTAGAAGTGGGAATATATTTTATACAGAAGAATGCCAAGTATAGAAAAAACTCCAAATGACTCAAAGGTAGCATAACAAATAGCGTAACCTGGCACAACCAAGACTTTAATGTTTTGGCACCTTTCTTCAAAGTTATGAGGTATCTCTTGCCCACTCGCTGCTTCCTCTAGGAAGCCTAGGGTGAGGTTCTTAGCTTAGGAGAGCGTCTCAAAAGCTAGGCTTATCCAAATGTGTTCATGCTTCAGTCAAAGCTGGTGTTAAATCAGCTGCAGCCACCCTGGGCCAGCTCTCTAGGGATTTATTCAGAATCTTCTGTTACTTTTGCAGTCCGTGCTGTTACAACTGCACAGCTACCGTTGCCCAAATGAGCTAGTTTAAATCTGCATTGGGTTGCACTGTAGGTAGCATAAACCTCTCTCAGCAGAAGAATGCTTACTTGGTGTTTTAGAAACTCAGTTTACTGAAATAGTGAGCTGCCTGTGGGATTAGGAGGCTGCATGTCTCTGTGTTCCTGCTGGTTTATCAGCCCTTGTGATTTGTGTACTAATAAAAAAAACCCCTGCTTGCAAATGTTTGCATTAGAGATGTCACCTTCATCTGTGTGTGTTAATATGTTACTATTTCTGTTATTTCCCCAAACTGTCGATTGTTCATCTGTCATATTCAGTGATCACACACATTGAACTCCAACGTGCAATAAATTACCTTCTGATCAAAATGGGTTCATTTGCCAAATGTTGCAGGGAAGCAGCCTGGCAGAAATTTATAGTTAGCTGATAAGAAATGTCAGAGCTGAATATTTATGTGTTAATTGCTATACCAACAATATGCTGACATCCATAAACTTGCCTATAGGATCACCACAGAATTACCTCAATTAAAGACAGAAAAGATTGGTGTAGGCAGATCATGTCAACCCATTCCCACAGTCTATTACAGGATTCCCTTGCCCTCCCCATAATGGCTTTCCAGGGCTCGTCCAATCTAATATTAAAGGAATCAAGAGATGGAAGATTTCACTATGTCCCTTGGGAGATATTTCTACTCCTGCGGTGTTGGTTGGGTTGTTTTTCTGATGTTTATATCACGTTGTAGTTTCTTTAATTTCATTCATAATACTTAAATGATGGCAATCATTGATACTAAAAAAAAATAATCAGTGTAGAGTCAGTGCCGTATTTAAATACTATGGTGAAGTAAATGTAAAACTTAACTGACGTAGTCTGTAGCTTCTGACCCTTTTTTTTTTTTATAGCTGACATATGCTGTCAAATATAAACTGCCACACTGGCACCTAACGTAAAACAGCCTGACCCCTAAAAGTGCCCAGAGGTTAAAAGACTGACTTTTTTGTTTGTTTTACTGACAGCTAGCTGCTCGACTGTTTCAGGCAAAAGCAATGTGACAAAGTGACTGTATTTTAATATAACATTATGTATTGAAGAAAGGTGTGACAAAGAATAGTATGGTTGTTTATTGCTATTAATGTGGCCATCCAGATATTTCTACCAGAGTGGTAAGTGCCACATGGATAATCTAGCCACGCTCAAGAGCTCAAATCAGCCCTTCGCTACCTCCTTTATGGCTCAATAAGGCCACATGATCTGCAAAACCAGCAGTTTCTTTACTACATCCACCAGCAATCGTGCAGTTCTAATGTTTCTGTGTATTTGTCCAGTGAATGGAACAAAGTTGCTATTTTACATTTATATCACTATTTGTCAAGTGTTGAACTGAAGGAACTGGAGTCTATTTTTTCTGCATATGCTTTTCAGAGGCGTGTTACACGTTGAAGTACACCATTGTCAATTTGTGCAATGGAATTGCTGTCAGTTCAGATCATCTTTCCAAGCAGTTCACTGGAAACTTAGTGAAACAAATGAGTGGTGCAGTCTGAGGAGATGGGAAATATATATCATCAAAGTGATGAGTGAACTGCTGTGGTGTTATTTTTATTTTTTTTTAAGGCATGAAGAGAAGCTTTAGCTGTTGTATTACATATTATTGTAAGAGCTGGGCAGAACCTGCAATAAGTTATATTTAATGCTATTAAAAACGTCTTTTAGGTGACAAGAGTCAGGATACTCCTCTTTTCCTGTTACTCAGACCTCATTGTCTTCTCAAATGCTCTTCCTCGAGTAGCTTTTGCCCTCTGCTGGAATAAAGCAAATGAAAGCCTGTGTGGTGCTGCAGCAGGATTTAAAAAATGTATGCTTGGTTTTACTCTTCCTTAAAGGGTGAAATCAGTTTCAATTAAAGTTTGTGCTCATTTTGGTGTAGAAAGCATAAAATATGCACGACTGCTGTGTGCCTGGTTATTCTGTTCTCTACCTTAACATTAGCGCCGCCTGTTGGAAAACCTTAGGGTGCTCTGAGGGTTGGAGCCAGTGAAGTACTTGGAAGAAGAAGTCATCTGATCACCCTTAGGTGATGATGTTCATCCCTAAGCTCAGCAGTTTACATTCGTAGGTGCTTTTGAAACTGTGTAGGGGCTCCCCAGCTGGCAGCATCTCCTCTCTGCTTTGTTATAGCCAGAGAGAATCACTACCCCGTGTGTGTTGACGGGCTCTGCCTACCACAACGTGGGAGATGGGCACAGTGGCTGCTCCAGCCGTTAAAAACTACTGATTCTTGCTCTTAATGAATTGCAAATAACTCAAATATTTGATTATGACTAAAAAATTAATGTACTCCTGTCTGCTGTTATTGCCTGTAACCTCCATCTTCCCCCCCCCAAATCCTACAGTGATAAGGGCTGGAGCACTTGCAGTTAAAGCTTGCTTTGTTCGGAGGGAGCAGTCAAATAGAGAACTAAATATATCATTCCCTGGCTGTTCTAACAACTGTAGGGTGCCCGTCTCTAAGAGGAATCTATGGATATTTCTAGTAGAGCCCATTTCTGGCAACTGTGATGGCGTAGGGGTGTTCTGTAATGCTGTCTCTGGGCAACAGCATGTCTTGAGCTTGTTATCGCTACGGTTGTCTTTGCTTTTGCCCAGGTATTGCTGACAGACGGGTTCACTGTTTAACCCTCAGCCTATTTTCAGCTCTACCCACCTCCTGCTAGGGCTCTCTGCTGTACCAAGCTCCTTTGTTGATGTCCTCCCTTCATGCACAACTTCTCTTCTTGATCCTTCCCTCGTTCTTTATCTCTCTCCATCCCACCCATGCCCCCTGGTCCTGTTCCCCCCAGCTCCTTATGTTTGCTGGGCCTTGCAAAGCATAAGCCATAAATGAATCCTGAGTTAGATCACCTCCCTCTCAGAAAAATCTGTAGTCCCAGCTCTTCTGTTTTGTGTGTCAGGGGTATAAACACTCTTTTCATTTGCATCTGGTTTCTGAGACAGTCATTTCATCCCTGTCTTAAGTACACTGTAGTCACAAAAATGGAGAAGCTTAGCCTTAGCCTTTTCAGAAATTGTCCTCTCAAATCTTCTGTGGAGAAGGAGAGGGAGGAGAAATCAATAACTTTACTGGGGGGGGAGAGGCAGGAAATCACTGTATATAATCTTACAAAATCCTGTAAACAACTGAGTGCTGCCAAGACAATTCCCTGGGTATCGTCTGTGCTCCTCAGAAAAGAACAGGCCACAGGAGAGGCCAGGTTACCCTTCAAGCAAATAATCCCGGAGTCAAGAAGCAGATGGATTTCTGTTCCTTCCACCAGCGTTAGAAATTTTCAAGTCAGTCAGAGAAGGGCAGAACAATAAACTGGCTGCACGGTAACAGTATCTCCAACGTGGGTTAACAGCCTGGTTAAATAACTCTTGGTTGCATGGCCAAACCTGTCACAAATATTTCCAGAATGAAGCGTGGCTATGCAGCCTCAATTCATCTGTAAAGATGTACCCTGCATAATGCAATCCTTCACTGCGTTTCTCGTAGCGTTGTTCCCCGGTACAGTATCACGTCAGCCTGTGCACAGCAACTGTTCAATACAGGGATGAGTTAGGGGGATAGCAAAGGAGCTACAACAGGCAAACAAAGTGTGTTTATGTAGGAGTCCATACTGGGACCAGGACTGTTTAATGTCTTCATCAATGATGGGGACAGTGAGATTGAGTGCACCCTTAGCAAGTTAGCAGATGACATCGAGCTGAGGGATGGGATGCCATCCAGAGGGACCTGGACAAGCTTGAGAAGTGGGCCAGTGTGAACCTTGTGAGGTTCAATGAAGCCAAGTACAAGGTCCTGCACCTGGGTCACAGCAACCCCCAGTATCAATACAGGTTGGACAGAGAATGGATTGAGAGCAGCCCTGAGGAGAAGGACTTGGGGGTGGCCAGCAGGGTGAGGAGGGGGATTCTGCCCCTCTACTCTGCTGTGGGCAGACCCCACCTGGAGCACTGTGTCCAGCTCCAGGGTCCTCAGCACAGGAAGGACGTGGACCTTTTGGAATGGGTCCAGCAGAGGCCACAAAGGTGCTCCAAGAGCTGGAGCCCCTCTGCTGTGAGGACAGGCTGAGAGGGTTGGGATTGTTCAGCCTGGAGAAGAGAAGGCTCTGGGAAGACTTTATTGTGACATTTCAGTACATAAAGGGGACTTACAAGACAGCTGGGGACAGGCTTTTTAACTGGGCCTGTGAGAAGGGGTATTGATTTTAAACTAAAAGAGGGTAGATTTAGGCTAGGTATAAGGAATACGAGGGTGGTGAAACACTGGCCCAGGTTGCCCAGAGAGGCAGTAGATGCGTCATCCCTGGAAACACTCAGGATCAGATTGGACAGGGCTCTGAGAGATCTGATCCAGTTTAAGATGTCCCTGCTCATTGCAGGGGGAGTTGGACTAGATGGCCTTTAAAGGTCCCTTCCAACCCAAACCATTCTATGAATTTAAAACTCTGCTGGGCAACTACATTCAGTTGTGTTTCTGTGTTATACAAAGCTGTGTTATACAACACTTACGTGATTCTTTATCAGAGGTGATTACTGGGTTTGTGTGTTTGGCATCTAGAAAATAATGAAGGCTGGGGTTTGACTTGCAGAATCACTGACTATGTAGAGATGTATTTGGAATCTAGATCTATAGACAGATAAATAATCATAGGATTGGAAGAAAATAACAGAGAGGTCTTGCGTCATGTGGTGGGATCGACTATGCCTTTATCAGCCTCAGTGATGTTTGCTGGACTTGTTCTTAAAATCCTCAGTGACAGGTCCTTCAAGCAGCCTAAGCATCTATTGCAATGCTTATCTGTGGGTTTGTTGTTTATTTTAAAAAAAAAAAAAGTTTGCCAAGTGTTTTATCTTAATTAGTCATCTTGCAATAATGGATAAGACAAGAAAAACAGGCTTAAACTGACATTGAGAACATATTATTGCTTTGGTTTTTCGGGGTAGCAGCCTTTTGCATATTTGAAGACTTTTGGCTTCCTTCAGCCTTTTAAGGCTGTATGGTGCTTATGTGTCTAATCTGCTCCTTGTAGCTGGTGTATTTTAGCTTTCTGTCATTTTTATTTCTCTCATCTGGATGTTCTTTGACTAGATTTTATCACTCTTGAAGTGTCTTACCCCAAATGGGTAGAAATATTCCTGATGAGGCTTTATCCATGCTCAGTGCAATAGAAAGATAAGTTCATGTGTCTTGCAGGCTCTTTTCAGTGGAACTTGCACTCCTGTCTCATCTTGGATTTTAATAGGCACCAAACAGCTGTTCCACTGGTATTGTTTTCAGAAATGGGTGAAACAATGTGGTGAAAATTTCCAAAATAATTCAGCTCAAGGGGAAAAAATGGCTTCAAAGCCAAGCAGTTGGAGTCTGATGATTATGGGCAACAGGAAGGCTCAGGTAATCTTGAAATTAGCTGGTCTCAACTCTACCTGTAATAAAGCTATATGTAGCCTAAGTGTCTTTGCAGGCCTCCAGGCTGATTTTCCCTTACCTTCCCAGAGAAACCTAAAATAGCTTTGTTGAATGGAGCGGTCACAAAGTAGGCAGAACAGCGTGAACTTCACCAGCCAGTAATTTCCATAGGAAAGCATTCAAAGGAAAATAGTTTGCCTGGTGAATTGCCATCCTCGTGTCTTGCACCACTGGGGTGTGTATGTGTTTTGGTTTTATTCTTTTGAGCTCTCCCATTTAAGCTGACTAAATCGAAACTCTCCTCGTGCTGGATTCAGTGCTGATAAAGATGTAATGTTTTGTGCTACAGCTGCTTTCAACATAGTGAAGTTAAGATGTGTACTTCTTTCATATATGAGCAGAATTCTTTTTCTAGATAATAAATCTTCAGTACTGGTTGGTCGGTATGAGCACATCAAATATCATATCCACTGCCTGCTTCCCATATTCTGAAAAGCATTTGACTATTAGAGAAGGCCAACCCTTGACTTGGAGGCTCAGTAATTCTCATGAATATTTCAAATAAAAAGCAATGCCTACTGTCAGCTGTTTCCAGCAGGTTTCTGGGTTTGTCCTAGAGGCTGTGCAGGGGGATGCACTGTGGTTCTCAACCCCTCAGCAAGAATTTACAAGAAACCTTGTAATGCTTCATTCTGTGGTTAAAACCTTCTGCTATTTAATTCTTGGTGTCTGCTTCCAGTAATTATTTACTCAGAACTGGCATAAGAAACAGACTTATATAAAACGTTATCCACAAATTCTGGTGTCTGATTTATATAAACCCCATCAAATGAAACCGCTCAGGGTTCTGGATAGTTTGTGATGGTGGTCAGGCACTGTCGAGCCTTGTCACTGTCAGATTCATTAACAAAATTGCTCTAAGCTGCTAGAGAAACTATTGCATTAATGTTATGTCATCATCAATGTCAAGAGGAGTAAGATTTGAGCTTTGAAAACGGTGGCAGGGAAAAATGAAGGACATAGTCTTAAAGGTGCCTTACCGCCTCCGTCAGAGCAGCAATTACCTTTCTCAGCCCTAGATACAAAGACTGGCTGGATACAAATAATATAAAGATTCAAATTTTCTCTAATAAATATGTTAGACTTCTCAGTGATGCTTCTGACATCCAGAAACACAAGCATCATAGAACCAGCTGCAATTCAAGTGGAAGGCTGAGGAGCTCACCTGCTTTAGGTAAACATGCCCAAGTGTTTCTCCAGGAGATCAAATCTGTGTTCACTAGTACTGAATTTTGCAAGTCTTTGGTAGAACGCTTCTTACAGAATGTAGCCTGAGTCTTGCTAGGGAAATGGAACATTTTTCTTCTTAATTTAGTTATCTGTCATCAATCTTTAGTTGCTGTCATTGATGTGACTGAACAGAAACAATTTATCATGGTTCTTAATGATCCTTTATTAACTAATTTTGTCAGTGAAGCTCCAAAACAGCTTCAGGATAGCCCCAATACTGATGCTTTCCGTGTGCTAAAGCTCTTACTTTTGTAAGTGAATTGTTGTTACCTATTCTTCTTTTGTATTCACTCCCATTCTTGGAGCATTGGGAGTCCCTCATGTTTTAAGGAGACTGCAAGCATGTACTTTGTTAGACAAAGGATGATTTTACTTTGTGACAGACACCGGCGTTTCTCTCTTATCTTTTCCTGGGAAACCGCTACCTCAGATGATACTCAGTGTCCTACATACCCCAGTCATGGCTCAGCCTGAAAACTCCTGAGGGTAATTCCTTTGCTGTGGATCCCCTTGCAGTACTCACAGCCAGTCCCATTTGGAAACACTGTAATGAGGAATGTCGGCATCTCTACGGTGTCTGGATTGATTAGACAAATGCAAGTAATGCTTTTGTTTGATCTACTCTCTGAAAGTTGGGGTGAATTGGACTGTTCTGATATTCTTTTAGCCTGTTCTATTCACTATGGGAGAGATCCTGTGCAATAGGAAATCCTTCTTCAGTGGAGCTTCACATGAAAGATGGAGTTGAGCAGGGTTGTATGTTCATATCTACTCAGCTTCTCTTTTCAGTACTGCAGATCTTGATCTTTGCCTGTGATTACTATGGGTGATTTGTTCAGCTCTGGCAAAGTTATTCAAATCTGAGTTTTGTGAAACCAGCCAGCAGCAGATGTACAGGGCTTCACTGGCTGCTTTAGAACATCATCCAAACACTTTCATCTAATTGGTATCCAAAAGGCAAAGCCATATTTCAGCTTGCCCAAAGCTAGTCCTACTGCCCTCTCTTTGTTGTAGTTGCAGACTCAAAAGTGCACTGTTCTTGATATTTTTCCCTCTCCTAATTGGTGGTAATTACTTCTGTGTTTTTTGGAAAACAATTGTGCAAATATCTTTCAAGATACATTTTTCTTTTACATGAAGGAGGAGGACAAAGCTCAGTACAGATCACTGATCTAAATTGCCACAGGCTAGGCACAGCGTGAGACTGCAAATTCCAGAATGCCCAAGCGGGTCTTCTAAGTTAGCTTGCTTGCAGTGACAGGCCAAGGGAGTGACAATGCAAAGCCAACCCAGATCAATAATTGTGAGGGATAAGCTTTGAGACATCTGGAGGCAAATCTTTCCTTGTGCTCGCATAGCTCTTGTTGTGAAAGATGCCGCTAAGCTGGAGGTCAAGAGATAAAAGATGTTCAGAGAGATTCTGTTGCCACGTCTCGATCATCTAAAAATCCCATGTTCGGCTTGTAACCATGTGTATTATGTGCAGGGTGATGAAATTAAGTACAGCTATTTAGCACCGAAGGAATTGAAATTGTTGATTAATAAAATGAAAGAGAGACGAGAACTAGAGGGAGTTAACCAGTTTTTTTTTTTTAAATGTTCTTTGATATTGCAGCATGACCAATGTTGTGCTGCAGTCAATACCCTTCTGATCAAACTGAAATGAACTATATCTGACACTTTAAAACAATAAATGTGCTCTATTTCTTAGCACAATGCATACCTGCAGTGATAGGTATAAACTGTATTGCCTTGTGATGGCAGCTCGATGGTGTCTGTACAATGATTGGATGTCTCGAGCATAGCTAAGGCTGAACTGGAGCCCATGTTGCTGAATAGCCCTTAAAAACTAAAATCCAGCACCCTGTGCTAAAGGACTGACCTGCCTGCAGAAACAACTTTTGTTTCCTTCTCCTCTCCTTTTGCCCTCTGCAGCAGCAGCACTGACACACGGGTGAGAAGTCCTATGTGCTGGTGCTATGCAGTTGTGTAGTTTGGTCACTAAACGGAGGAGTTGAGTCTCTGGAGCCATTGATCTTTCTTAGAGCTAAATTCAGGATAGATTTTACATTTTGGAAATTGTAGTATAAACTAACAGGCTTGAGCAAAGCTGAAGGGAGTTGTATCAAGATCGAGAGAGGCATTTATAGAGCAAAGGACGAAAAACAGTCTGATCGGATTGAAAGAGGCTTTGTACCCAGTGCTGCATACAGTTAATAAGATATAATCATATGCCTTTCTCTATGGGGACTTCATTGTTTGGTGTGTAGGTTGCTATTGTATTTAAAAAAAATAAATAAGGGGAGGAGGAGGGGAGTTGTGTGGGGAGAAGGAGCAAGACTCTCATCTTTGAGACTATGTAATAGAGGTCACCTCCATGGAGGACAACAGACCTGAGGTAACAGCTTCTCCACTGTTTCTCAGCCTTGTAGATCAAAGCAATTTTGTTGATGTGGTAAAGAAAAAAAACCACCACTTCCCCATGCAGAGGTGCTCTCTGGTGCTGTGACAGAGTGTGCTGTGTGCTGACACCCACCCTGAGGACCTTTATTCAGATTAAAGGATTATTGAGTGATGCACAGTTCAGCTCAGGACCTTGAGAATGAAACATATCTCGCAGCTTCTTAGTTGTGGACAAATGAACTTCTTGCTGTTATTGGTGGTGGTGTTTGATTTTAATTTCAAAGGTTAATTGGTTGTAGATATATGTAGCAACTGGATTTCAGTCACAAAGGCAAGCTTTAGAAGTTGAGAGACTGTAATGTATTAATGTTATCTGTGGCAATAACATGTTCTGGTAAGTGAGATTGTATAGATTCATTATTGTTAGATAGAACTATTTGTAAATTCACTTGCTTACCTGGGGAGAGACTAGTTTTGGTGTTTCATTTTTATTTTTTAACTCTTGACCATACTTGAAATGTAAATGGAAAATATCAAGGATTTGGTATTCACCTGCTTGAGCTCTCAGCTGTAAAGGTAGTTGGATATATAGATGTATAGGTCCCAGCTCCCAGGAGGTGTCCCATAACTGTGGCATCTCCCTTGTATTTGCTTGGGAGGGAAGGTGAACAGAAGATGCTGTGTGAGATGTCTGGGCAGCAGAGGAAGAACAGGACCCTAAGATGGCAAAGGTCATCTGTGACTGAGACAGCATCTTCAAACAAACGTAGGTTAATGTTGAACTCATTCAAAACTGAATAGCTCATTCTACTTGAAAAAAATCATAGCGTTTTTGTTTTGCGTCAGTTTGGCTCAGACTGAGCCAATGCTGAGGCTTCACTGAGGGAAAGTTGTAGATCTGTGTACCTTGCAAAATGTTCCCCCAGAAAATTTCCCTGAAGAAATAGGGTGTTTCTTACTGAAAACGTCCTCAGCCTGATCTGTTACTCAATTACAGCATCTCTCAGGGCTCTGTAAAAAGGTTCAAATTGTGCAAATCTCTGTCTGGAGATCTACATGGTCTAAATATATAAATGGATAAGGGGTAGGGAGTAAAAGGAACCACGTGCAACACGGAAATCACATTTATTTGAAGTTTCACGTTGTTTTGACAAACTTCTACACTCGATGCCAAAGCTTTTGGGCCTGAACCCAAACCCTAGACTCTCCAAAGCTTGCCTAGGAGTTGCAGAGGTGGCAATACCAAAGGAAAGGGCAGAGCAAGCCTGAGTCTGGGGTGAAAAATTTTAGAGAGGCCTGTGTCTAAAGGTGTAGGTCAGAATGCCCCATATAAGGGACGTTTGTAGTGTCCCAAACAATAGACTTCACAATAGACTAGGCATGTTGTACAACTGAGAGAAGGCTGTAGGGCAGCAGAGGAACAACCTGAATTGCTGCTCTTGTGCTGGGATGAACTGGTCTTACAGGGACGTGTGCATGGTAATACTGCCTAGAAGGCTGAAACTGCAACTATTTTATTTTGATGTCGCTGAGTAAAATAGATTGTGGAAGACATCTGCTTTAGAAATGTATTTGGCACAATAAATAACATTTAAGTGACTCGTCCAGGAAATATCGCTGTGACATTTACTGTGTTTTGGGTTTGTTCTTCTGTTTTGTTTTTGGTGGTTTGTTGTGTTTTTTTTAACCTATATCCTTACCTAACCTTTTCTGAGGCTGAGAGGTCAGCTGCTTTAAGGAGATAGCTTATACTTTCCTTTCCTCCTCTAAGCAGTGGTTTTATTAGTATCACAAGAGTGCTATGGAGACGGATGCCATTTTTCAGACACTTCCAGATCGTTACTCAAAGGCATTTATAATTTGATCCCTGATCCTACTTTGAGGTTTTTCAAGCGCCATCCATTGGGTCTTGCAAAGTGAGTGAAGTGCCCTGAGGTTTTAGGGTTTAAGTAAATATAGTACAACAAGGGAAAACAAGAATAGCAAATATTTCAGCCCCCACCAAAGGACCTGAGCAGATAAAGAAAATGGCCTATGAAATACTTACTGTTACCTCTGTATCTTTTTACTCCTTCATTTAACCCGAACACGTATAAACCACCGATTAATTAATTTGTAGGCTAAAATATAGAAACAGTGGAATAAAGAGCCTTATGAAGATGAACGGTAAAAAATAAATTCCAAGAAGAAAACAGACGCATGAGAATTGAAAGTTTTCATTTTTGGATTGTATCTACATATCATGGAAGTCACAGAAATTTCAGTGTTGCTTTTTCACAATATTTTGGCAATGATCTTGACATGTTGGTGTGAGTCATATAAATGTTTAATAACCTTGTGTGCTTGTTTTTATTTAATAGAAACTTTTTGACATAACAGTTGAAAATATGACCCCCTAAAGAAATGAAATGCAGGCTACAAATAAGAACTCTGAATTAGCAGAAGTGAGTGTTTTGGGGAGTCTGGCTCGTGATTTTTTGCCATGAGGTTTGCAACGCTGGTGTGTTAAGAAAATAACTGCTGCATGTTGCAGTTGCAATGTCCTCCTCCACTAAAGGACCTTGAGATGAAATTAACCTACCAATAATAAATATATACAGGGAAAAGATCATTGCAATGGAAGAAACCAGTAGAAAAAATGCTAGTAGATGTGGATATAAGTTTCCTGCCAGTTGTGTGTGTGGGGAAAAAGGTGATCACCTACAGCTTGCCTTTCTCTGCTTTTTTTTATCATCTCTGTAGTTTCTGTTTTCTTCCGTCTTTCACATCTTCTGGGTTGCTCTTTGCCTGGCTCTTCTGTTCCATCTTTGCTGGAGCCCATGCCCTTAGCTGCCAGTGCCTTCTCGTTAATACAAAATTATTCTACATGAGGTTCTGTTGTCATTGCCACTGAGAAAAGGCTTCAACACCAGAGGAGAACCCATCCTCTTCAGTTCATGTTTCCGAGAGTTATTGGTATAAACAACCTTCTGACGTCCCTAAGGTTTCTTAGTTCTTTATAGCCTTTCCATCTTTACTGGTTTCATGGTTCCCATTCATATAGCTACTTTGTGCCATTGCTAGACTCTGTGTGACCTTCCTGTGCTACCTCGGTCTCCTCTGTGCAGAAATTCTCTGTCTGCAAGAGGCTGACATTTGAATAAGCTGTCAGTGACAGTGATGACCACTGGCACGCGTAATGGGGAAGTGAACTCCTCCATTTGTCCTTGTGTGCTTGATGTGGATGTGAGCAGGATACACCTTCAGCTGTTGCTGAACGGTACTTAGAGAGCATTAAGACCTTCTCTGGTTCTCCTGCTGCCCTGCCAATGATGGCCTGGGGATGGACAAAAAGTTGGGAGGGGACACAGCTGGGACAGTCAACTCAAGCTGGCCAGAGGGATATTCCAGACCATCATCCTGCTTAACAATAAAAGCTCAGGAATGGAGGAGGAAGAGGGGATATTCAGAGTTATATAATCTTTTTTTTCCCCAAATTGTTGTTAAATGTGCTGAGGCCCCGCTTTCCAGGAAAGTACCTCGATGTCTACCTGCCAGTGGGAAATAGTGAGTAAACTCCCTAATAGGCTTCTCCTGTTAAACTGTCTTTATTTCAGCCCATGAGTCTTCTTGCTTTTGCTTCTGATTCTCTCCCTCATCCTTCTTTGGGGGAGGGAGCAGCTGTGTGGGGCTGAGCTGCCTACTGGGGTTAACCCACCACAATACCTCATGTCCAGGTACAGGAATACTGAACAATTAAAGGAGTTGGGATGCTATATAGGCACGTTAAAATGAAGAACAGGAAAGGGGATTACAAAAAGAAGGAAGGCTAAGGAGTCCTTTACGCTGTGTAGGTCTCTGCCCCCCAAGAGCAGGGCATGTTCTTGCTCTCAGGTGCTGCACGGACCAGGATGTTATCTTAGGTGTGGATGCAGGACAGAAGGATTTAATAGACCAGGTGACTCCAGACCTAGTTCCCTCCTTTGATGCATTCTAGTCCAAAACCACGTCTGATAGCCTGGAGCTTACTGAGACGGAGGAATCGGACTGAGACTCACAGTGAATGTACCCAGACCCTTTTTGCCCTGTTCCTGCCAGCCTTCTGCCCTGATAGCGCTCTCGCTGGTTAAACAGTTGGGCTTCCCTTCAATAAGAGTGGCTGCTGTTGCCTGCTGAGAAGTAGGAAATTATATGTATTTCTTTTGGCCACAAGATATCACAGTTGTGGGCAGATGTGTGGTATTATTTCCTTTTTTTTGGTAATAACTTTTATTTGCACGCTTATAGTGGCACAGCACGTTGACTTAACTCTCACCAGTCCTCCTCCTCTCCTCTCTCATTCTCTGCCCATTTACCCAAACCTATTCCTGGCAGATAACTTTGTGAGGATTCAAAATGCTTAAGGACTTTCTCTTCTTGTCTCCACTACCCTTCCCCCCTCCTTCCCACACCTTTTCTTATGTCAGTAAAGGAAAAAATACCATGTCAGATACATTATATTGCCAAATCTCTCTTTGTTATTCTCCTTTGTCAGTGAAGAAACAAAGGCATTAGAGGAGCAGGGAGTGTTTGTGCTAGCATGGAACCATGCCAACAGAGCGCGTACTCAGATTTCTAAAACTTTTAATTTAAGGTCTGATGTTTAGCAGCCCTTCTATCATGTGCTGCATCTGAATCATTGCAGGAATTAGGGAAAAGATAGAGAGTGAGATTTCTTGATTTTTAAGCTCTGCTTCAAGCCTACTCCAGGCCAGCAATGCAGAAGACCTGCCTGTACAGCTGTGAGAGCTTGTATAGGATGATATTCTGTTTTGTTCTTTCTGGACAGAAATGGCTAGGATTGCATTTGTCACGAGGCTAAAGTGAGGCTAAAGCTCAGTGTGTCCTTTTTATCTTTGCGTCTCTTTCTCCGCCTAGAAGTTGCCCATATATTTTGCAAGTGTACCACAAATAACCATGGGTTGCCATGAACGAGTAAAAGCCAGCGGGTCCTAGAACTGCCCACCCAGACTTTTTGGTGTTATTAATTTGAGAGGAATGTTGGGAGAGCAGGGTGCCTCATGAACAGTTTAGTCTGGAATCTGGTCCCTATTTAATGCAACTTGCGTGAGTCACAACACTGAACAAATGCAGAGAGATGTTTTTTCAGTCCTCCTGCTTGTTAGATGGGTCGGATGTCCCACACGGCTCCTGAGCCAGGAGGGTCGTGGTCACTGTGTTTGGAAAAAGCAGTGAGGGGAAGGCTGATGACGTGTGGGCAACAGAGCAGTATTTGTGGGGAAAAAAAAAGCAGTGGCAAGAGACCTTTTGGGTATCTCCCCTAAACACAGACAGAAATTTTAGACTGAAGATTGTTTGTGTTGTGATTAAAACTGGCTGTTTCCCCTGTGTCCTCTCCTCTTCCTCCTAACCCCAGTAGTTTCCTTGAAAAAGTACTGCATTTATCACAACTAGAAATTTCTGGGAATGTGTCGGTTCTGATCAGATTTACCAAGAACTTTCTCAAAACCAGGATGAATTGTAGGGAGGGTTTGAGAGAATTGACTGCAATAATTGCTTGAGTTTTGCATACTTGTTGCATATGACAAACTTAACTGTGTGATGACTATTTTAGAGAGCTCCTCCCTCCCCCTTTCCCTCTCCCTGTAGAGGTCAAGTATGATTCTGGTGCAGAATGGAAATACTTTAAATCTTGAAAAATGGCATTGCAACGCCAAGAACGTTTCCCTTTCTGATCTGGTTGAGGCTGGAGATCCAGAAGGAAGGTGACAGAAGATGTAGACCATGTAATGCTCTCATGGGGTGTGGTGTTTTCAAGCTATGTTCTTTGTGCAGCTAATCCACTTCCATTTCCTCACGGCTGCAGATCAGGCAGGGTGCATCTACACACATGCGTTACCTTTTATAGGACAGAAATAGTCCTGTGGGGCTGACGAGCTTCTCATTTGCTGCTCTGGCCCATACAACTGAGTCACGGTCCCATGTGGGTGGATGTCGGTCATTTGAAAGGCTTAGCTCTTACAGAAGTTAATGTAATTCTTAACTGTATTTAAAAAAAACCTATACTTTTTATTTCTTTTGTGGAGAAACATCCTATATCGTTAGCTCTCAACCTGTATTAGTCCAATAAAGGCAATTAGTTTTCCCTATGGCAGAAAGTCTGCTCAGTATTTGGCAGCTGCCCTTGGAGCATATCCTTGGAGCAGATGGCTACTCGCCTGCCAAATAAGATACAAATTAGATTTCCAGCTGATTGAATGAGGGTGGCAGGAAAGCAGCCATTCATCTTGACTCCTCCTCTGCTGCGAATGTGGTTAATCAGTGAGAACAAACCCACTTGCCGTCAGTGCGTGCGCTCTGCACAGCCAAGAGAGCAGCGGATGGGCCCCGCTGGGAGAAGGTGGGATAAGTTAAAAGGAAATGTTTTAATCTTTGTAAACACTTGGTTTATAATGAATACCAAATCTGTCTTCTACACGGGTGGATTTCCAAGCCTGATTTAGTCCATAAGGAATGCAAGAAATGAGTATGTTAGATTGACAGTCCCCATACCCTGTCTCCATCAAAGTCCTGTGCTGGCACGTAACTGGGCTGATCTCCCACGTGGCAGGAGGATAACCACGGGGCTGTGTTGTGGGGCAGATTTATTTATGATCAGCTTTTAGGTTCAAGCACCAACTCCACATTAGCTACATTTGTGTATCTGTGATCAAAATATGTGGGAGTGCACTCCGCTTGGCCCAGGAGGACAGGAAAGCAACCTGCTAACCTGTGCTTCTCTGATGTATTGTCTCTTTCTGGTTTTTGGTTTTTTTTATTTAAATAAAATGCATCTTATTTAAACATGGTTGTTTCGACAGTCAAAGGTGAGCAGGTTATTGCTGACAGGTAAATGTAAGAGCTGGACAAAGGACTTCAGTTCTGTTCCAAAACCCTTGGAAACAACTGCAGGCTCACCGTGCACTTGTGAAGTGGAGCCAGGTTCCTCTTGGAACCTCATGTTGTAGCCAGATAACTGGGAAAAAAGCAATGAAAACAAAATAGCTTTGAAAACAGAGTTTTCAAGGGGGGGAGGGGTGGAGGGTGGGGGAAGGGGAAGGAGAATATTTTTTCCCATGATGGAAAAACAAATACAGTAGGTCCTAAATATAGTAGGACCACTAATATGCTCAGTTGGACAAATATGTTTCCAGTGAAGTTAACAGAGTTCTGCTGGTGCAGTTGTGGAGGGAATGTGGCTTAGCACAGCAGTCAGGGACCTAGATCTTCAGTTGATGGGGGCGGATGGGGTTTCTACTGAAGTCCACGAGGTTACACTAATCTGCAAAAATGGAAAGAACTGGCCCCAGGGCAACTACAGCCCAGGGACTGCTTTGCCATTCTGTGTTCAAAATGCAGGTTTCTCTGTATCTATATCTTCTCTTCTATTTGTGTAAATAGTGGGGTGAGAGAAAGATTAGTAAACCTGCACTAATTCAATGAATCTCATTTTTAATATTCTTTTCTTCCAGAGATTAATTTATTTTACTTAGTGTATTAATGCATATATAGCTGTGAAAGCAACTGTCTTAAAGTTACTGTGCAGCAAAAAAACCCACACCACCAAAACCAACCTTAAAAAGATAGAGAAAAAAATATTTATTGCAGCTGTATCTAAAAATGGTTTGTCAGTTTTCCACCCTTCATTAAAAATGCATTGCCTTCCGAAGCTGTTCTTCGACCTAAAGAGACTTAAAGCTAAAGAAATACATATAGTTATTTAATTTTTAAAGAAGTAGTCTAGAGAGGATGAGGCCAGAGTCAGCATAAAGCTTTCAGAGGGGTCAGCAGCCCCGGGGTTCGTGTCCCGAGGGTGGCTGGGGAGGGGGCTGCTGGACCCAGGGAGGAAAGGCAGGGAAGGCTCAGCAGCATCCGGAGTGGATGCGGGGCTGGGGCGAGGGAAGGAGGGCTGGATACTGCAGGAACAGGGAACGGAGCTAGGAGATTACAGCAGGATTAGCAGAGGTAATAAGTCAAAAGTGTAAAAAATAGGTAGTATGGAAGGTGATGAGGAGGGGCCAGCATGGTTTGGGGAAGGTATGTGAGGTTTAGGGGGTGCTCTGTTCGTTTCCCCACCTTTTTCCTTGCACCTCTTTCTCCCCCGCTGTTTCCTCCCTCCTGCTCGGAGCGATTTTGTGATGAAAAGACAGGGCCAAGATGAAGTTCCATAGGAGTGTCCTGGAGAATGAAGCTTGTTTCTCCTCCTGCTCCAGATGAGGCTGCAGATGAAGGTGGCAGCAGCTGTTGCTGTTGAGGGGCTGCCTTAAGCATCCCTTGGCAGAAGCAGAGCTGTGCCGGCGAGGGGCATCGTGACAGACACAGCAGAGTCACATCACACAGTGGCAGGGCAGAGTGGTTTGCCACCCCGGGCTGCATCGCATTTTTTGTGTATAGGTTCTCTGGATGAGACTTCAAAGTTTGGCTGTGCTCTGAAAAGAAACGAGAAAGGCTTTAAAGTTTCCATGTCTGTTATTTCTCAAAAAAAATGTGCTCAGTTTAGAAGTAAAAGAAGGTTTCTTGTCCTGCTGTTTCTTTGAGTGTTCAAGCTGAACTTTTTCTCTGGCTTTTACCTGTTTCAAAGGCATACTGCCCTAGATTTAGACCCTCTAAGGCTTTATCTACATTTATTTGACAGATAAGGTTTTTTTCCTTGTTTCACCTAACATTTGTTTATGTTAAAATCTTAAAGTAGACAAAATGATTAGCGATCCAGGTGTATTTAGCTAGCTGAGAGAAATCCACAGCTTGGCCAGTGCTAAATATCAATAGTTCTTCTGTGTAAAAAATATATTGCCATTGATGCACTAGAGATTTAGAAGGAACTAAATAAGACTTCTCAAAAGACTCTTTTTTTTAGTTTTTCCCTAGTAATAGCAGCACCAGTGGTACAGCAGTGTCGCTCCATCGCCTGAAAGCAAACAGCTACATTGATTAAGGGTCAAAAAGAATTCACTTTAGTTTACTTCCCTTAGCTGTATTGGCCCTGAATTGGTATCACAATAAAAAGCCAGTGGTAGCCTAAAATCAATATGCCTAAAATCACTAAAATCACTGCACTAAAATCAATAGGCCTAATAGCCACTACATAAAGAAAACGCATCTGAAGCTAAGCCTGTGTCCTCACGGAATCTGTTCACCTTGGAAATAGTGGATATATTTTTCCTATTTTGCAAGGTTGATAACAGTTTATTGGTTTTTGGTTTTAATTTCTAGATGGGGAAACAGGCATAAACAATACAAGACATGTTTGTTGTAGTGCATTGTCTATGGCACGGGTAGTATTTGAACTAAAACTTCTGGAATTTCAATTTTACCTTCCTGTAGCTTCTCTAGCATCCAAGGCCTGAAACAGGCACTGTCTTGGTATATGCTGTTGCATACACTTACTATGCAGGTTTCTATACAGTATCAGAAAAATCTGTTTTGAGAGCAGCATATAGGCAATATGCAGACAGGGAAGAGAGAAATTTTCAGCAAAGCTACTTTTCACAAATCCTTTGGAACCTTTAACTTCCCATGAACTTTATTTATTAATTCATTCACTATTTCATTTTAATCATTCCTCTGTTCTGATACAAGAATCTTATACAACTAAACAACACATTTGGAAATCCTGCCATGGATCACCAGGGCAAACTGGTGCTGTGCACAAAACTATATGAATATTTAGATGGTGAATAGTCCATGTAACGGGGCACAGCCTGGCTGCCCACTCTGTAGAGGAATCTATCACCAAAAATACCTGTGCGGCAGATGGCACATGTTTTATTAAATAATTTTATCTTTCTCTTCTTTGTTGTGAGTCAGGTGAGTGCCAGTTATTAAATGGTCCTAGGACATATCATGCTTCCTTGGGAAGGTGGTTATCCATAGACTAGATGCTGGAGCTTATTCACAACTGTCTTCACGCTCATAAATCCGAGTTTCACTGTTCACCTGACCCTTCAATTCCCTTCTCTCCCAGAGCAGATTTTTTTTCCCATAGGTGCTGAGCTTTCCTCCTAGGCTCCCACTCTCCTCTCTCTCCTTATTTGTTAACTCCAATTAGACTGAATCTGCCCTAATGGACCAATCTACTCATGCTTGCTTCAAGCAGTCTCGGGTCTATTTTAATTACTCTCTTTTTAGTAATTACTGTGTCTGTTTTCACGCTCTTTTATTCTTCTTTCCCCACTTTGCTGATATAAGCCTTTGAAAAGAGGTTTTGCAATTTTGCAACATCAGATAGAAGTCTGTTGATCAACTAATATTGTTTCAACTCCTTGGTGAATTGCAGTTTCTCTCTTAAGCTGTCAAAGAAAGCAAGAAAAAAATTGTCCAATAGTTCACAGGAAGGAGTATCCATCACTTTCTATTTATGGAAGTTAGACTTCTTTCATTTTGATAAGAGCAATAAGAAAGGACAGATAGCGGGGATGTCTCAGTAGAAGTTTATTCTCAGTCTAAATGATATGACAGTATTTGTTTTACATTTTCATGGCCACTTTAATCCTAAAATAAAAATCTAACCCCACAAACACAACCTTCCCCATCCCTAGCACCACCCTCCCCCATCCTGCCCAAATCAAGATCACTTTATCATGGATGCATGAGAAAAAGTCAAGTTTCACTTAAGGCTCTCATTATCTTTTCAGTTAAAATCTAAAAATAGTCTTTAAAAAGGTGGATGTTTGGTGTTTAGATCTAATTTCAGTTTAAATGGAGTTAAGCGAGACTGGATAGACGGACTGTCAGACTGGTAAAAGATGGACTAGATTCCATAAATAACCTTAACTGATCTTCTGTTGCCTACCTTTTCTGTGGTGCAAAGTGTGTATAATTATTCTGTTGTAATGTGCTTGTAAGAATTAATGATGGTGTGAGAATGCCCCAGGTAGCATCATAACCTAGACATCATTCTTAAAGAAGAGAGAAACTACTGTTTGTTGTATGTATGTTTGTGGTTAAAATACATGCTAAATGCTTGCAGGTATGGCCCTTATGTGATTCCTGTGGAGGATGCTCATGACATTTTCTAGTTTCTTGCAGAACTGGAGCTTAGACAACTGTAGTAACAGATGTGCTATGAATGATTTTCTTTAGAGCTCTGTGTTACCTTAATGATACTCTGATCTGTGACCTAGTATCAGTATTTCTTACAGGAGCAAAAATACCAGTTCAGGAAAAAAACCCCAGTATAGCATATAGAGTTGGGCGTTTTAATGCTGTATCCATAGTGTGTCGTAATTACAAAGAAAAGGGTGTATTTGGGAGAAGAGAAGAAGGAAGAGGGAGAAGAGGAGGACAGAAGGCTTTGATTCATACTGCTCTTATTTCTAATAAAGTTTCTGCTGCTTTTATTGCTAATTGCCGACCAGTGAGACCCTGTAGCTGGTAGCTGTGCTAAACCTATTCTTAAATTTTGGGGAGTGGGCAGAGACTTGTATCAGGGACAGAGAATCTTGTATCTGGTTACTAAGATTTTTATTTTATTTTTTTTTTTAATCTTTCTTCTTAAGCATTTGTTACTGCTGTATGGCAGCAGCAGCACATTGAGCTAGATAAACCAGAACCTTGATTCAGGTACAACAAATAATAGCTAATCGATAGCATGGTTTCGCTTGATCAGTATTGATCCCCCCTTCGTATTACTCTCTGTATAATACCATCCATTTCATGTTTTCTTTGGGGCCTCTAAACACGGGCCTCTAATTCATCTTATTCTCAATGGTTTGTTGTTGTTTTGTGTTTTTTTTTAAATGTAATTCAGCTGTAAGTTTCTGATTAATGTGATTCTAAATGGCACTGCGACAAGGTCTTTTTTCAATTTGCACAGATTTTCACTTAGAATTGTAACTTTAATTCTGTATGTAGTGTGAGGTAGGTAGTAGGTGGTAGCAGACACTCCGATCGCACTATTCCACTCCTATGATATGTCCTTTCTAACGACTAGCCTTTTCCCCGGGTTATACCATTTCAGATTTTAGTACTGAAGTATTTGTGCTATCCATTTATTTCTGCAAAAGCCTTTTTGTACTCTTGCTCGCTCCTGCTGTGATTCTATCATTCGCTGGTTGTCTCAAAAGCAAGGAATTAAAAATTTGTGCAGCTTATTTGCTCTTTCTTTGCATCTTGAATACTGTGTCTGCTCCTAGATGCAGTTTGTAGTACCTCGAGGGCTCGCAGCTGACCACGACTTGGTAAGGGAGCGGGGAGGATTTTGGTTTTGCCCGTATAACTTGCAGGTTTTTGGATGTCAGCAGTGAATGGCATTTTCTCTGGTATTGATTTGTTTGGAAATGTTTCTAGATTTTGATATTTCTTTCCACATTTTTTTTTTCTGTGAATAACTTTTAAGTGAGAATGGAAATAATATATAGTTCCTCTTTTGTTCGGTCCGTTTGGTTGGGGTTTTTTTTGATGTTCCTTCAGCAGTGGGAATCTCTCTGCTACAAACAATCAGTCAGGTACCTGATACAGTTTCTATTGAAACACCTCTGTAAGTCAGTATAATTCTAGCAGCATTCATAACAACCCAGGTCTGATAAATGGGATTGCAAAGAAGAGCCACTGTTCATAAAGCTCTACATGCCAAAATCCATTTAGTGCTTGCTTTTAAGAGCCCCAACTGAGCAAATGCTGTTTTGTTAAGCTTGACGAAATAGCGTTTCACTGCTCAACCAAATGCAACTGGGTGGGTCTGTTCCGACAACATTGTTGGGAAGAGTATTTTGATATGCTTAACAGTTGCTAGTTTAAATGCACATTTTCTTCAGACTCTGCAGAAACCAGCCCTACTGCCTGTAGGTTTTATCTGTTACTGTCTGTACTTTTTGACCTCTATAGGGAAACTAAGTTTTATGTGCTTAAAAAGAACCGTGTTTGTGTATTTCATTCCCTTTGGGGTATCTGCTTGGCTGACAGCAGTTAAGGTAGAAAATCACAAGGAAATGCAGAGCAAGGCTCTAGAAAGGGATAGGAGAAGTATTGATTAGGAACAGCCTTTCCTGACTCCAGTTGCTCTGCATCATTTCTACACCGAAACCCAGGTCAGAGGGAACCCAGTGACTGAAAATGTTGACCGAAGCAAGAAGGTGAGCAAACAGGTTGTGAGCAAATTTAAGCTGATAAAGAAATACAGGAACAGCAAGTGTCTGTCTGTCTGACTCTATCCAAAGCTGGGAGTCAGCTGCTCTTACCCAAACTGTCATTAGAGACTGACCTTTTGTAAGAAATTTTGTATGAAAGTCCTTTGTATTAAGCTAGTACCCAGAACTTAATGGACCCTTCTTATCAATAAGCTCTGTCTTGGACAGAAGCAGAATTTTTGCCTATTTAACATTATGGATCATCACAGAAAGAGGTCTAAAAAGTGATGTATTTATTATCTTGCCGGACGGGTCTTAAAGTGGTTGATAAATGTAGCAGAACGACCTTGTTTTCAGGCAAGGGAGGTACAGAGGCTGTAGCCGTTACCTGTTGGGTGTGTTTGAGACAGAGGGAAAGGGTCTGAGGCACCGTTAGACCTGCAACATCCTTCTTGTTTTATTCCTTTGCTGCTGCAGGACACGGTTGCTGTAGTGCTCACATTTCTTACACTTTCATCCACGTGATTTTTTCCTGCCTTTTCTTTATGTAAAACTTACTCATTGACCCCAATGTCTTGGTCTGCTTCCATGCTTTTTGTGACACGCTAGATGTTGTGTGCAAGAACATATATTGGCCTCCTTATGTTCCTAGTCAGCTGGATATGTTTGGTTTAGGTTTGGGTTTTTTTTATGCAGGATGTTTTATTAATGCACATAGTGGGGGTGAGCCTTGTCGCAGGTTTGTCACATCCATGAATAGTTAGAAATGTAAAAATTACTGGTTCCTGCCAGTATTGATAAAAGTGTGGTTGTACTTTATTTTTCCTGACTCCTGATCCACCGAGACTAATTTAATCCTTTTAAACCGAGACTGAGGGGAGACCTCATCACTCTCTACAACTACTTGAAAGGACACTGCAGAGAGGTTGGTGCTGGTCTCTTCTCACAAGCAATTGGCGATGGAACAAGAGGGAATGGACTCAAACTGCATCAGGGTAGGTTTAGACTGAACATTAGGAAGAAATTCTTCACAGAAAGAGTGGTCGGGCATTGGAATAGGCTGCCCAGGGAGGTGGTTGAGTCCCCATCCCTGGATGTGTTTAAGTGACGATTAGATGTGGTGCTGAGGGATATGGTGTAGGGGAGGACTTTGTAGAGTAGGGTAGATGGTTGGACTCAATGATCCCAAGGGTCTCTTCCAACCTGAATGATTCTACAATTGTTTCCTTCATTTGTAATTACAGTATTAATCAAATATTACAGTTGTCTAACCCACACCTGTCTGTTCAGCTACTTTTCCCCAATTACCAACACTTGGGTGCACAATGATCTTGCTTTTAACCAGGGAACAAAATATTGTTGCTTCACATTGCTTTTTCTTTTCTGAGTTTGTTCATTCAAGATGGAACCAGAAGTCTTCTCTTGTATTAATCGTGGGAAATTTTATTGCTACTGCAGCATAGTTATGATCAAGCCTATGTTTTCTATTGATTAAAATTTCAAGTTTTTGAGAAATATATGTACCGCTCCCCTCTGAGATTGGAGAACAGCCAAAAGCACAGAACAAAGCAGCTTGATTCCCGGAAAGTCTAAGTGCTTTGGACAGACCCTAGCAGGCTTCCCACCTCTGCCCAACGGAGAGAATGAAGCGTTTCCAGTGCTGCCAGTCTGGACCCTGGAGCAGCTTTTGTTGAATTGGAATTTAGAACCATATATGAGAATTCATTTACTCAGTAAATTAAATGCTTTTATGTGAGTCTGGGTATATTTAGTGCTGGGTGAAGAGGCTCCCACAGTAGTTTGTGTACTTTTTTTCCCTCCATCTTATTCCTATTGTCACTAATATCTATAAATCTTAATTGAAATTACAGAGCTGACAAAAAGTGCTAGGCTGTAGTCAGCTGGGATGAGAAGTGACACTCTGGTCTTGGGCCAGCAAAGGAATTGACACTGTTTAACCAGTTCTAATTGCATATGATCAGTGCTTTCAGCTTTGAAACAAGCTTGTCATACCTCAAAGTTAAAGACAAGTAAGGGGCAGGGAGAGGGCAGGAAAAGTCCAGTGCTCAGGAATGTGTACACTCTTCTGTTAACCTGTCATAACAGGCAAGGTGCTTTTTATTTAAATGCTTATTTCTTCTGTCTGCATATTACTTAAGAACTTATTTTCAGAGTTAACTCTTGGAAAAGGATCTATGTATTTAATTACAGGTTGAACTACTTTGAGGTAGATGCCCAGGAACTGCAGAAAACACAAGTTTGGTGTCTGAGGTGCCATGGCCAAGATGAGTTGTAAAATGAAGGATTAAGACTTTGTGCAGGAATTAAGCTGTTTTATTCCAACACAGAAGGAAAATTTCTGAATGACCTACATTGGAATTCTGTCCTGTTTAACTGATGTAATTTCAGCTGTGCCTGTGTAGTGCTTTCTCTCGTGTCTCCACGTTCCCCTTACAATGAGTACATCCATCTGTCTGCAGCAGGAGTGTGGGATACAACCCTGCTAACCTGGTTCTGAAACTCCCCTCTCATTTCTCATTGTGTACTTCAGATCGCGGCAGGTGTATGTGTGCGTGGGACAGTCCTGTGAACAATGATTCTACCCTGGGTTTGTTGTTTTAGCTGATGTTTTGGGTCAAGAATGCCTTTTGGACATCTCATCTGTCCCCTAGAGTTCAATTTAACTTTTACAGTAATTACCACCTCTGCTGTGCCCCCTACACGGAGGTGTTTGCAGCTGTTCATATTTCTGCAAGTCTTAGGGAAATGAGGTTTGTTTCTTGTGTTACTTCCCTATTTGAACTCTTACTGGGCCACTCTGCAGGCTCCTCTGACAGAAGGTGCCCTCCTCCTGCCCCTGGCTTTATCACACTCTGGGTATATTTAATCTCCCCCTCCCTGATGTAGTCTGAGGGCTTTAGCAAGCTGTTGCCATCTTCCTGAGGAGAAAGGGCTCTAGGGAGAGACATGCTGGACTGACAGGGAGAGAGAGAGGAGGCTTTTAGATACTCTGTGTGCTACCTGTCAAAGAAGGAAAACACCAAGAAGTTTGAACAAGCAGAAGAGTCTCCACAGACTTGACAGCTGAACTTCTGAATGAGCTGTAAAATGCTTTTAGCTCTTCTGGGCATTGGTGTCTATAGATGGCAACTGCTCTTGAAGGTGAGCACTCTCTCTGCCTTCTGCTGACTTCTAGTGTTCACCGAGACACTGTAGAAGGCATGAGGAAAATGGTTCTCAGGCTTTGCTTCAAGAAAATTAGGGCACTTGGGCTCTGCTTCAGAGACCACTCTTTATAAGCAAACATACAAAAAACTCTCAATCGCTCTTCCGCCTAGAATCAGACAGGTTTGAAACAGATTTCAGAATTTAAATGATCCATCTCAAGGTTCTGTGAAGAAGTCAGTGTGTCAAAATTGTTCTGGTGGATGGTGAGGACTCTGGAAGTTGCACAGTGTTCCCCTGTGAGAACAGGTTACAGCACAATATGGACAAATCCTGTTTGAGAGGTGTTGCTGTACGTAGATACACCTTCCTCACAGACATGGGCAGGGGGGTTGTTGGCTTTTTTTTCAGAGTAAAACAGACAGTGTGCTTTTAATTAAAATAAGTAATAATGACTAAATAATAATTAAAAATAATGACTAGATTTTAAGAGAGATTATTGTTATGCATTAATTATGGGTCTTAAGGCTCAAAGGAAAGAGTCTTCTTATGTATCACTCTGTATACATCTGCATAAGGTAGATACAGGTGTGAGAAAAAGGATAGATTAGATAGGTGAGTATGAATTCAGCATTCTGCTTATGCCTTGTGTCATAACATGCTAAAAAGGGGAAGGAAATAAAGAAAAAAATGCCCAATTTACTTTTACTGATAATCCCTTGGGATGATAAATTTTATAAAGCCATAGGATTAATTTTTCACTATTTCTTCTTACAGTACATGCTTAAATGCGTTAGTGGAGAACTGTACGAAAAAACATAGATTAAGAATGGTGGTAATATTCCTAAAGCCATACATTATTTATTAAATCATGGTTCTTGAATTCAGATCTGGTGTCAGCTACAGTAGACATGTAGCAAATGGACTTGACCAGTATAGTCAAACGATTGACACTCATCCCAAATTCCTATTTGCCTAAAACAGTTTTGTTTGGAGACAGCAAAGCTTTTCAGTTGTGTTCCTTCTCCAAGTCTGTGCTCTTACGGAGCCAATTTCTCCTGTTCTGTGAGATTTTTCTGGGGGAGTTCAGTGATTGTTCTTTGTTTCCATGTTCAGGAACTTAACTACTTATTCAAAGCAGCCTTTACTTTTCATCCTTGGTGTTTCCTAAAGACTTTTAGGTATCATTTTATAATATTTTTTCCTTCTGATTTTTGCTTTCTGATGCTTAACAAAAAGACAGTTCCCCTCCAGATTGCAAATCTGCTGCAACCACTCTGTGTACCTTCTCTGTCACTTTAGTCAGGATCCTTCCTTTAGTTGTTCATCCTACACCACACTCCGTGCTTTATCTGGGCTTGAGAGGCTTTCCTTTTTTACCTTTTCATGGGGACACTGATTTGCAGGTAATCCGGACCTCACTTTTGCTGTGGTGTAGTTTTGTCTGATGCTTTCAGGAGGTGATCTTCCACACAGCAATCCTGCAAAAGTGAGTACAGCTATGACAGAAACAATGGATTATTCTGTTCGGCTACAAGGGAAAAGAAGGATTTCTTTAACTGTAATTTTTTGTCATTCAGAAAGAACTCCAGAGTTCTCTATCTGGCAGGAGCTTTGTCATAATGGAAAAACTTAGTTCCTTGTATGATCCAGCAACCAGTTACTTTCAGTAGTAATATGAATGCAAATTAAGACCATACACACACTTATTAAGACCACCTTAATAGTGTAAGATAGTTATTATTTTTAACTCCTTTTTATACTTTAGAAGGCTTTTGATCTCACCCCTTGCTTACCACCACAGCAGTACTCTCTCGGTGTGACTTTACCTGCTTCCAGATAGAGCAAAACCAGTTCTTTGTTTTGAACAACACACTACTGAGATACAGGGATTTTAAAGAATGCTCAGAATTTTAAAAGGGTTCAATTTTCATTACATCTGTCCTAGATTAAATCCTAGATTAAATCTAATGTGATGTATTCTTTCATGATTTTGCATCTTAAATCAAGAGTTACTCATGCTGAAATCTGAAACTTTAAATCATCTGTCAAATGTGATAGTGTGTATATATATATAGATTTAGCCAGTAGTTTGGCAAGTATTAGAAGTGCTTCTAGAACAAGAGCTTTGAGGCTGAGAGTGGCAGCTGAATTACCCAGATTCAATGAGGTTATGGAAGCTGAAGGAACTTTTTGACTCCTTTCTTGTAAGTGAATTTTGTAAAGAGATCTTTTTCCTTTGCCATTGCTATCCTTGATAGACCTGTTATAAAAGCTAAAACATTTATCAAAACTGCCACAGATCCTATGACCCGTAGAAGTAGGACTATCAGCCCTTAATTGCAATAGCTGTGTAATTTCAGAACTTCCCTTCCCTTCTTCACCTACTCTCTGACCTTTATGTCAGCTTCTAATTTCCTTCTGTAATTGACTCTCTCTCTTTCTAGTACAGGAAACTATGGCAGCAGATGAATCCTTCTCTGTATGAAGAAGATGCAACAGCACTGTTTGGATGTCTAATAAATTTACTCGTAACTATTTTACAAGCAAGTTTTTGGAAAAAGGAGTAGTCTGAAAACATTTCGGATCAAAAAGGGGTGAGTTTCCCTAAATTTTGAGGTTGTGGGTGTTTTGTTTTTTCATACATAACCCTCAGTAAGGATTTAAGACGCTATCTTCAAATCTGTGCTGAAGACGGCTGTTTGGTTCAAAACATGTTCATTTTAGTGACACATGCTAATGGAAGCAAAACCTAAGTTTACTCTGCTTCAGGAGTCAGCTAATCCATTGAGACAGGGCCTAATAGCCTGAGTGTATCCCGAGAATACTTGTGTGAATATCTCATCTAAAGTGAGGGTTTTGTATCTTGCATGTTTCTCTATCTTTTCTATGTCATGATGCCTCTCTCTATACTTTTCTTTTAAGAGCTTTCTGTTTCAGCATTGCCTTTCCCAACTTTCCCTACGTACTACTGTATTTATTGACTGATACAGGAGAGAGGGATGTGTGGATCTGCTCTTGAGTGCCCTTACCTTACTGGGTAATGAGCAACACTAACAGTCAGTAACTGGAAACACAAAACCCCATGGACTTAGTTCCAGGCTACTCCAGTTGGAAGTGAGGTTTAAATAAGTCAAAGTATCAGTTAATAAGGTAATATTGTTGGCAATTAGAACAACTGAATTCCTTAAAACATCCTACTTCTTTTACACACCTAGTAGCCCCAAACTCAAAAGACAGTTCATTCTTGTTGAATTATAATCAAACAGGCCTGTTCACAGTTTTAGAGGACAGAGGAGAAAGCACAATAGCAGGAAAATAATTGCTGTAATTTTTCATGCCCTATTTATGCCTGATTTTAGGGAAACAAACCCTAATACACTGTATTTGCTTTAGACATTGTACTGTCTTATAGTCCATAAACCTTTTCTGCTGGCTGTGTTTTTTGTCACTTGTTATTAAGATGTTTAGGACACCAGAAAGTAGAGGGCCAAGACAAGATCTTTACTGGGGTGTTTGAATCAAAAATTGTTGTCTGTATAATCTATTCAGAAGTCAGTAACAAAACCAATACTGTAACTCCTGTTATTATGTATAGCTATCAGTAGGGATTGCATGACAAAAATTAATAAACCCAACCAAATTAAAATCTTATGTTTAAAACAACCTCCACTTTTCCCCCAGTGAAAACTCTTCTAGAACTCGCTTCCCCTTAACCACAGAGAGCCCGTTGTGCTGCAGAGGGAAATGGCACAGAGAATACATGTATGTAGGGAAAAGCACAAGCCTTTGTAAATAGTTCATAGTCCTATGGCACCCAGTAAATGCAGGACTCCTTACCTTGCTTTAATTCTCTCTATATTGTGTTAAAAAAAATAACCTCATGACAATTGAAGGGGCAGCCCTTTGCACTGAGGAAAGAACTGACTGTTTTTGAAAGTTTAGAAAGCAGATATATAGTTCACATCTCTATCCCCTTCTTAAGTTTTACTGGTTTGGTTCTGTGTAGGGACTACCAGAACAAGCAAGGGCCTCCACTTCCTTGTCTTTAATAACTTTTGTGTGTCATACTATTTTAAGCACTTTGGGCCTGTGTGGGGAGTTGTATCCATCTAGGAAAGAGCCTGCTTACCTTTGGTCTGTCTTGATTTCTCTTCCTTTCAAGGGGTTATTCAAGACATTGGCTGGTACCATCCTTGTTGAAATCAACTGTGGATTGAAGAACAGCTGTCTCTGGAGAGATCCATCAAGAGTTTCAACCACTTCAAGATATCCCTTGAACTATTAAGGTATGCGAAAAGCACCTTTACAGATTTTTCTAAAATTTCACCAGTCAGTGAACTTTTCACACTCTTCCATGCCTGGCAAGATAGAGTTACTGTCTCCGAGAAAGTATTGTAAGGAAAGTCCATTTCCAAATAGGTCTGAAAGAAATGCAATCCACAGGACTTGTCAATACAGTAATTCACAGAATGAAAATCTTAATGTTGCTGTTCTGCCTACCAAAGAGTACAGGAAGCTATGATTTAATAAGAAAAAAGCTGTGAATAACTGCTGAGCTAAAGCTGTCACACATAAGAAACTGGCTTTCACGATCTTCCCTTTCCTTGTATCAAAACATTCAAACACTCCAGAAACACTGTGTACTTATCTTGAACGTTTTTTTGGGCGTGGTAGGGATGGTATATTTCTATGTGTTCATCTTTGATACCAACTTAACAGAGGTAAGCATCTAGTACTCTGGGTGTATGGTCCCCAGCTGTGCCACTCTGTGTAAGTACAGGGGATTCTGAGACTGTACAGAATTAATCGATAACTTCCTGATACAGGTGCCCTAGCCCTGCAGGTGTCTGCCTCTCTGTGAATTCAAGGGAGATTACAGGACATAGCACAGACCAGACATCTAGATTAAGAAGCTGAAGTTGCATGAGGTGACTTTATATGTAGGAATCTTAATTAAAGCTAATTTTGTCCAAGATCAAGAAGTCTCCTGGTGCACATGGCATCAAATGTCATTGTTAAAGTAATTCGTGATTCAGTATCACAATCCATGGAGACTTCACAAAAATCTAGAAGAGCTGTCTCCAAAATCATAAACTAGATTTGGAAGATGGAGCTTAATATACTTCATGCTGAATCTTTGGTCCTTGCTTCCAGCCCTTTGGAGCACCTAGGACAATCCAGAGATCTCTTACAGTTAAACAAAACTCTTACCTTCTGGACTTTTCAAGGAATTTTCTTCCATCTTTTGGGAGATGCTGGACTGGCTTTAGGAAAGGGAGGCTCACAGCCCGAAATTTTCATCATATGCAGGCTCACTTCCTTTTAGTTTTTCAGAAAACATTGGCTACAGAGAAAATAAGAGATATTTCAGTGTGGGAGATGTGTTGCTTTTATTATCTGTTATGGATCTGCCTCCTGGTAGTAACTCGGAGCAGACTCTTTACAGGGCCAGTGACTCTTGGAAATCATACAGTTATTTTAATTCCAGTCTCTTCTTGAACCTCCTTGCTGGGTTTTCTCCCAACTACAGCTAAAAAAGAATATTGAAGGCACTTCTGGAATTCAAAAGGAAAAGAATACCCATTCCTTTTCAATGACAATAACAGAGCTTTGTATGTGAGATATTTAATAGGAAATATTTCAATTTGCTCACTCTGAATTCACAGTGATGAAAAGTGACCCATGCCAAGTGCCAGAATGAGTCAAAGCAGTGCAAAGAAGTTTTCTCTCCTGTATTTCACCCATAGGACATAACTGCAGGTTTGTACAGAAGCAGGAGATTCTATAGCTTTGGTGGTTTGAATGCCCCAAACCCAGTTACCCTAGTCTTGCTCTATCCTTTCCATCAGCTAGTCATCAAATTAATATCTTTGAAAGAACGGCTGTACTAGCTTTCAAAGATGGGTAGCAACTAGAGTATAGCCAGAAAAAAGAAATACTTTTCATTCTTTAGATTGACTTGGAGATCTAGTCAACATATTTTCTGCTTCATAAATGCTGTTGTTTGTGTACATCTATACATGTCACACTTAAATAGCATAATTCAAAGAGAAAAGGATAAGATCCAATTTTTCATGCCCATGATGTCTCCAAACCAGCGACAGGGGAAAAAAAAAAAACCAACAAAAATCATATAAAAGACAAAGTAGTGGGAAAATAATGGAATCCTAAATAGTAAATGTATTCTACAAGTTATAATAAAGCAGCAGAAGCCACTTCAGTGAGCTGGAAATGTGCAGTCAAGTGCAAAGCTAGGAGTCAAGCGAGCTCCAGCTGAAGGAACAGATTTGGTAAAAGCTCAGATGGAAGGGAAATGGAAGAAGCAATACACGACCAACACAGAAATAGGATGCTGTTTTGTCTGATATAATAATGCCTCTTTGGACTCAATGAGAGGTAGAAAGGGTAATTAGACATGGCTTGAGACATGCTGGGTAAGCTGAGCAGCAGAAGAGATTAGTTTCTCCAGGGAACACACAATGTGCTTCTGCGCTGGCTTTGTTTATGATGCAGCTGCTCTCAGCTGTCAAAAAAAACTCTATGACAATCTCAAGGCATATCACTGTTACTGCTTTATGTATATTGAGGAAAGTACGAACAGGCAACCTACTCTGGTTAAGTTTTCTTTAGCAGACAAGAGAAAATCTTTCATATGCAGCCTAAAAAGTGTTTTTGCTACTGCAACTACTGTCCAGTCCAGAATTAGTACATTGACAGAGATTTTAAAAAACATTTTCTCTGCATATGAAGTACTTGTCCCATGATATTATCCGAAGATAAGCAGTGACCCTGAAATGGCAGTAATGTTTACCTTTTTTGTAGTTATATCCTGTAGCTTCATATATGCTAAATATTGAATCTATCCCTTTTATAGGAATGAATGTCTGAGGATGGAGATCAAATTGATTCAATACCCATGGAAGCTACAGTGTTTTGAACTATAGCATTGTGTGCATAACCTTTTATCTACAGCACAAAATGGTAAAGGGAAAAAGAAGACTAAAACTCTAGTTTTAGTTACATGCGAGTTGTCATTGTTTTAGCTAAGTATTTAGTTCCCTCAGACAACTTTTGTAAGAATTATTTTATTCCTTAAATTACCAGTATAATTGACAGGGCCTGGCAGTTACGATGGCAGACTGTGATAGTTCCCGTCCTACACAACCCAGAGAGCCCTTGGTAGAGAAACCAGCAGAAGAGGGTCCTGGCCAAGGGACAACAGGTAGAAGAACTTCTACTTTGTGACTGGCACTTCTTTTCTTCTACTGAAAGCTAAATTTCAGTAGATTTCCTTAAACCCTTTATTCCTTTCCTTAAACCTTTGTTCTTCTCTTCATTATTTCCTTAGGAATTTTTAAGAACTCCCTTGGGATTATGATGTCTGAACTCTCTTTAGATTCAGAGCTTTTGTTTAAATGAACTTTCCCCTTTTCATTCAAAACGCTTTGCTCTTGTTAATTAAAACCAACCTTTGGAGTATAATAGTGATTACAACCTGATCTTCTGTTCCACATATTGAACTGGGACACCTTATGTAGTTTGGAGTGCTATTAAGAATATTATAATTTCACTACAGTTTAAACATGATCTTAAGTCTTTTGAAATGGGAGAACTAAACATATTGATTTTCAAGCATAACTTGCTAAACATTTTGCAGTCATTTCTATGAAATATCTGAGATAACATGCTCCAAAGAACTTGAATCAAATGTGAAACTGGTTGTAAAAATCAGTGAGACGGCCCTGAAAGAAAATTTATTCTGTCAATAGACGCAGTTGTCATACAAATACATTCATTTCCTCTGTCAAGAAATTAACTGTTTGTGAGCTGATTTTGTTTCCATGCAAAACTAAGCTGCATGATCTTTGTGAAATGACAATAGTTCTAGTCAGAAAAAACCCCATGTTTTATGTAACACGCAGCTCAATTAATTATCTAGCTATACTAGAAAGTCCTCTTTCTAAACACGAAAACAAGCTGAATGCCTTAAATACTGTAACTCATGCATTAACACAAAACCTTGCCCCCGACTTTCATTTAAGTGAGTGTGTTTGAGGCCCATGTGCCAGCAAGCCTTACAATGCATGGAGAAGGAGGGAGGAGAAGGGGAACTCATGCCAAAAACACACCAGAAAAACTTACGATTAAGCCCTTACTTGTGCTGAACCAAATTACAAAATTGCCTTTTTTTGTTTTAGCTGTATCTTCAGACTCACCCTGAATATGATCGGTCTCGTCCGAATCAGACTCATCCGTAGCTGAGCTCCAGTGATCCTAAGCAGCAGAAGAAAAACATTCAAAGTGGAAGCTTGGTTTCATACACTTAATTTTGGAGCACAGAGAAAGACATTTGTCTTAGAGGTAAGGCAAGGACATCTGGTATTTCTTATTTGGACAGTATACAAATAGCATAAACCATTAACTCATAGTGTAAGTCTAGTCAATGGAGCCACTGACACTTCAGATAAGTTAATGATCCTGCCTACAATTGTGTATTTTTCTTTCCCACCTGCCCTTCTGGAGGGTCTGGAGCAATTGTTTGCTTCAGAGATTCAAACAGTGAGGTGCAAGTCCTGTATCTCACTGACAAACTGAAGAGCAAAGGGCTTGGAGAAGTCTCCAAAATAAGATCGTACTCTCCTTGTCACTCTAAATGCAAAAATGATATAGGCACAAAGCACTAGGTTTCCAAAGTAGCAAAGTTAGGAAAAAACACAACAAAGTGAGCTGGTCTGTGGCCTGCAAGAGTCAACTTTAAGCCAGTATATTTTAGGGTGAGGGAATTCTCTGTATTCTTTGAAAGGAGTTTTTAAGGAAGGAACTCAGCAGAAGGAAAACAAGTCATGGACATAAAGCTCAGGAGGCCAAAGGGAAAGTAGTCTAAGGTGAAGTGGCCATTTCATTTCCCTCTAAGTTCTGTTTAAACAGTTACATAAGACCAATAAAATCCCACTAAATGAAAAAAATCCCCAAACAACAACAAAAAAACCAAGACACCCAACCCCCCAACCATAAACCCCACCAAACAAGCAAAAATAAAAATAACTACCAGCCAAACACCAAAACAAACAAAAAAACCCCAAATGAAACCACAAAACCCAAACCTCACTCCTTGCTCTTTACCTCCACCTCTGGCTGTGTTGCTCGGGCTGAGGAGTGGGATGCAAGATGCTGCTGTACCAGGGTCAGCCAGGTGCCAAATGCTGCACAAGCATCAAAACTGGTTTCCTTCAGGAAGTTTCCAGCTGTCAAAGTTATTAAAGAGTAGAAAGCCTGATTGACTTACTGTATAGCAACTTAAGGCAGAATCAAGTAACTTCCCCCTGCCATCCTCCCCTGTTTTATTAGAGTTGAAACATATACTTCAAAATTAGTGACTGGTTTAAGAATCATGGTTTGGGAATGGTGGGAATTGACTCTGCTGCTGCACCTCTTGCCCTGGGGTCGGAGCAAGCTTCTTACTGAAAGTCTTCTAACAGTTCAAAATACCTCTCATAATACCATTTAAAATGCCTAAATATTCATTTTCATTCAAATGGCTCTCTATCTCCTATTTTTTATTAGCTGCATCTTCAAATATAGCTTTGTGTGCAACTAAAAATTAATCATTTTTTACTATAAGATAAACCTTTTAATAATACAGATACTCACAGTAGAAGCGGTAGTGTACGTTGCACCTAGAAATGTGTTTGCAAAACATTCATATTTTTCACCAGAACTTACTAGAAAGTGCAAATATAGATTCATTTATCAAAATCTTAAATTCTAGATGTTTCTTTAAATGCTGATTTTTTTTTTTTTTTTGCAAAGGCTTTAATTCCCCATATGGAGGCACTAAGCACCAGCCCATTTTGTTCCTGGCAAAACTGAAGGAAAGCTTATTTCAAATTTCTAATTAAAATTCTTTCTTGCTGCGTAAGGAGCCCTGATGGGATTCCTCAGGGTTCTTGGATGGGTTTCTGATTGAATTACAACTGGCCCGATTGCGTGAATATTTCATTTAAATGTTGTGAACTGAAAAGAGCAATTAATGACAACCTGAATAATAAAAAGCACTACTTTACCTTCAATCCTCTCTTCTCCCACAGTTGATTCAAATTAGATGCTTAGTCACTGGAAAAAAAAAAAACACAACCCCACGAACCAACCTAGAAACAAACAGGCAAGCATATGGGAAAAGGAGACAGCTACAGTCATCACCCTGGAAATCAGAAACTCTTCTCCTGGAGATGATGGTTGTGTACGTGACGCTGTTGCGGAGCTGCTCTCGGGAAGCCTGACCCTGCTCCTGCTCTGTCATTTATTCAATATCCTGCACTGACTTTGGTTTCTGTCCAGTCTCACCTCAGGTAATGTCAGTCTATCTTCTCATCTCGTATTTATCAATATCATTTTTTACTAAAGAACCTTGCTGCCTATAGATTGACTGGGGAACACTTCCTGATCTGGTTAAAATTTCGGATACAAACAGCTTGGCTGACCTCTCCCAGGCCTGGTCACAGGCTTTTGGGTGAATTGCCCAGGCTTACAAATGACCACTTTGGCAAGGGCATTTAGGGGTGATCCAGCTGTGTCCAATTCCCTGGCCGGATTAGACAAGTCTCATCAAGCGTAGTCACATGAGCTGCTGCTTGGGGTAAAAAGATGAGAGTTTGGGAAGTCTTAAAGCTAAATGCCAGGAGTTGATAAGGACAGGCAGTTTCTTCTGGAAAGCCACTATTGACAACTTTGACAGGTTTTATATGAACCCTGCCTTTAGACAGTCTGCTCTTCTTGGTTTTGTAACTTTGTATATGCCTTAAAATTAAAAAGCTTCTGAGAATCAGTCTAAAACCAGCCCAAGTTCCACTCTTTCAAAAATATTTTCGTAGCAGTTGATGACTGATAGGACCTTGACAACTAGAAGAAAATAAGTTTATTATATTAATGATAACTTTTACCATTAACACTGTGGGTCATTAATAATTAATCACATGTTTAAATTTTCAACTTGATTATCATTATTGTAACAGTACAGTGACTAAATTAGGATAAATTATTGGGACTAATGTGTTCCTATTATAAAGTTTTCAATGACTGTATCAATGTCCAGAGTTTAGAATAAAAACCCTCCTTGTGTTCCCACATCAGGAACAGTTCAAATTAAGCAGGCAGAGCTATACTGAGGGAAAAAAGAAAAAAAAAAAGCAAAACCAGAGACAGTGAAAAGGACAGGAAATAAACCCACAACTTAATTAGTCTTGTGCATCAGCCACGGTGATTTCATAGGTGGAATGGAGTGAGCACAAAGTACTGCACAAAGATCAATGTTACAAGCCTCAGGTATGAGGGTATGAGCTTATTCTGGCAGCTGCAAAGTCTCCTACTGCTGTCTGTCCCCTGTCAGCCACAGAAGAACATCTGGCTTACCAGTGAGGTACCATCTTGCAGGCTGATTCTGCCACAGACAACCCAGCCTTCCTACTTAATTTCAGTATTCCTTAAACAGGTTTTCAGTTGGGAAACCCTCAAAATTGTATTTAATTATTTAGTGATGTCATTCTTTACATTCTTCTACATTTTGGGGTTTCCCCCTTAGTGGCAAAATTCTGTAGATTGTAGCAAATAGCAATAATATAATTTAATATCTATAAGATAGAATTATCATAATACAATACATAAACACAATTTGAAGTGTATTCTGGATGCGACTTATTAAATTTGCAGTTCATTGTTCTTTTTCTACAGGATAAAAGGGTGTTTATAAAGCATTTCCCCCCTTGTACAGTTTGGCCTCTTGGTTTCTCCAATATCTTCTGCCTGAATTTCTCATTCTAGTTTTGGTTCCAAACAAATCCAAATCCGAAAGCAAAACTCAGCTGAAAACAATACGGTTTGAATTTAAGAAAAAGTCCTCACAATAAACCGTAACATTTTATGAGGTTTTTGGTGCAAGTCTGTGAGTTGACCTCAGTACTGCTGGGAATAAACCACAAATTTAGTCTTAGATGCTGGAAAAAGTTGAATTTATAAACTGAAACATGTAGTTCAGACCTAAATCTCACACAAGTTAATTCTATGCATCAATGGGCTGAACTACATTTCAAATCATACTTCAGATCCAACACTGATCTCAAACTTTCACCAACACTGAAAAAACTCAGACTGGATTTTGTTTCTGTACGTACAAATATCTTCAGAACAACCTTTAGGACATGTTTAGCCATGGATTTGTATATTTTAAAATATAAATAAATTTATAATATAAATTAAAACATATCTGAGAATCATTTTGGTTCAAGCCAGGCTTTAGCTTCTAGGAAAAAGAAGGGAAATACAGGTGGGCAGGCAGGAGCTCAAATTGTAAGTTTAATTCTAGAGCCAAGCGTTGTAAATGGCAATATTTTATCTCTGTTCTAAATTTTAAAAAATAAGGAAAATACTTAGCTTTAAACACTTTTAAAAGTGTATGGGCACAAGTTTGAGGTTAAACTTGGTATTTGAGCTGTCTGTGACACTTTAAGTGAAGATTTGATGTCAGGGCACTGGCTCTTTGTGCACCGATACCTGTCAACGTCCCATTTTGAGTGTGCATCCAGACGATGTGATTAATTGGTGGGTGGGGAGATTTCTGGGGGGCAGGGTTTTTTGTTTTAACCTTGCAAGAGGTATTAACTTCGTAAGAGATATTTTTGATGGGACTAACAAAATCATTGCCTTAAGTCTGATTCTGTTTAAAAATAATTGCCCTAGAGAAGATAATTAATTCTTCTAATAAGAAGACAACCTCTTAAGGAAAGCTGTTGCTTTATGGACAAAGAATTTTATCTCAGTGGAGATCACTCACCCTGGATTGACGATGGCACCGCAGGGGCAGTCTCCATGGTGCGCTGAGGCAGCTGCGCTGCCTTCGGGATCACAGCTGACACTTCTGCACTGCAGTCCTCGGAGCTGGGCTCAAATGTTCCTGGATTTTTTTTGGTGACAGGCAATTTTGCAGGGTGGCTGTACTCAGCATCCTTTGGCAGAAGTTATCTGTCCTCTGGTGGAAGCTACTCGGGGAGTCTCCTGAAAGAGGACTGTTATTTCCCTTTGGTCAGAGTAATCTGGGTGTGCCAGAAGTCCAAGAAGGGAGGAAAAAACTATACTTTTTTACCAGCACGACCAAATAGATCTGTTGTTTGAGAGGAAGGGCATCAGCTATAAGGATATGACATTCATCAGAACTGCATGGGTTTCTGTCATCAGCCCTTGCACAATCTAATTTTAACCAGTCCTTTATGTTGTTATAATATTCAGGCCACGTGGAGGAAGGTGACTCTTCATCTCTGCTCGGCGCTGGTGAGGCCGACGGCTGGAGTGCTGTCTCCAGTTCTGGGTGCCCCAACACAAGACAGACATGGACTTCCTGAATAGAGTCCAGCAAGATAATAAAGGTACTGGAGCATTTGTCATACAAGGAGAGGCTGAGAGAGCTGGGACTGGTTATCCTGGAGAAGAGAAGGCTTAGGGGGGATCTTATTAATGTATATAAGTACCTGATAGGAGGATGCAAAGATGGTGGAGCCAGATTCTTCTTAGTGGTGCCTGGTGGGAGGATAAGAGGCAATGGGCACAAACTGAAAAAAGAAAAACACTTTTTTTACCTTGAGGGAGTCAAACGCTGGAACAGTGTTGTTCTCTGAACAAGACAGACGTGGAGCAGGTCCAGAGGAGGCCACAGAAGTGCTCAGAGGACCGGCTGAGAGAGGTGGGGTTGTTCAGCCTGGAGAAGAGAAGGCTCCAGGGAGACCTTATTGCAGCCTTTCAGTACTTAAAGAGGGCCTGTAAGAAAGATGGGGACAAACTTTTTAATAGGGCCCGTAGCAACAGGATGAGGGGTAAGATTTTAAACTAGAAGAGAGAAGTTTTAGACTAGATATAAGAATAAATTTTTTACAATGAGGGTGGTGAAACACTGGCCCAGGTTGTCCAGAGAGGTGGTAGATGCCCCATCCCTGGAAACTTTCAGTGTCAGGTTGGATGGGGCTTTGAGCAGCCTGGTCTAGTTGAAGATGTCTCTGCTCATTGTAGGAGGGTTGGAATTAGATGACCTCTAAAGATCTCTTCTGACCCAAACCATTCTATAATTCTATGATTTTTATCACAGGTTGTCCAGAGACATTGTGGAGTCTCCATCCATGGAGATATTCAAAACCCACAGACATGGTCCTGGGCAACCTGCTCTACCTGCCCCTGCTTAAGCTAGGAGTGGTTGAACTAGATGATCTCCAGCAGTTCCTTCCATCCTCAATGACTGTGATACCTGCCAAGTGGCACGCATGCTGCGGATGGGCTTATGCCAGCAACTCATATTGTCATCACTGGAATGAAAGCGTACTACAAATTTCACCCCTGAGAGTGAAATTAGGTGGGTTTCAGGGAGGGGAGCAGGCAGAGTAGAGAGGGTATGGAGATGCTCACCTCCCATTCCTGGACATCACCCTGCCATCACTACCAACCTGAATCTTGCTGGCCTGTAGATGGGCTCATATGCAAAGATGCAAAATTAATTTTTGCCTAGATGATAAAGAGCCTTGAAAATGCACTCACACGTTATGAAACACTCTTTGAAGTGCACACATTTTAGTGCACACATCTTGCAGAACTGTTTTATTGAGTCTGAATCCCTGAAGTCCATGTCAGGTTTTTGTTCCCCATTGTTCTGGTTTCAGCCACAAAGAGTTAAATTTTCTTTCTAGTGATTGCCATGGAAAAAATTTCAGCAATGCGTATTATTTAGTTGTTGCTAAGTGATGTTTGTGCTTTTCAAGGACTCTTTTCAGCTTCCCATAGAAGCTGAGAAGGAATATAAACAGAGCGATGGAACGGCCA
>JAHREE010000189.1:1107683-1121768 GCA_033628505.1 Tringa tobata
GTCACCATCCCTGGAGGTATTTAAGAAACGTGTAGATGTGGCACTTCAGGGCAGGCTCTAGTGCCCAAGATTATTGGTTTGTGGGCGTGTGATGTGGTGGGGTGTTGTGTGTGGTGTTGGTTTGGTGGGTTTTTTTGTTTGTTTTGGGATTTTTTTTGTGGTTGGACTCAATGATCTCAGAGGTCCTTTCCAACCATGACGGCTCTGTGATTCTTTGCAGCAAGAGTGCTTCTCTGCTCCGGTCACCTTAGTCGACTGGGGTTTGTTGGGGTGGGTTGGGGTTTTTACGATACACTAGGATGCCAAACAGCTTCTGGCTGTACAGAGAGAGCTGTCTGACAGTACCTCTGTCTTCTGGTATCGTGTGTTTCTCAGTGTGAAGTAAGGTGGGAGAATGGGGGCTGAGGGAAAAGGAAGAACCTTTAAACAATTTGGGAGCTGATGTAAAAAAAAAAAACAAACAAAAAACAAAACCAATTAGGTCATGTTTTGATATGTTTTGCTTCTCTTCTTTCTTTTCATTTCTCCTGGTTTTTGTCCTACTAGTGGAGGCACACTGGCATAAACCGAAAGGGATCAAACTGAGGTTTTCCTGTTTGTATGCAAAGCTGCTTTACTTTAAATTAGAAAGATTTTGGCACAAGAAGACTGACTCTTCCCATATGGCCCTTAAGGTATTCTGAATACCCACAGCTCCTTCTTATCTCCTATTGCGCTCGCACTGAAGTGAACTTTTAGGTATTAGGCCTGATACTACAACAGTTTGTGCTCCCTGGGATACCCACAGGATGTTGTATCAGGTGCTCGGCATCGTGTAGATTAGTAAGTATGAGACACTGACACTGGACTGAAATGACCAAAGACTCTGGTAGGACAGGATTATTAACCCAGAAATGTATAATTTCTCTTTCTCTGTTAGCACAGCTCTACTTGGACCAAGATATGTACAGAAGTAGGTGATGGAGGGGGTGGGATGAAGGTTAGCAGTGGGGAAAATGAGGAAAAAGACTGGTTTTCTTTTCTCGTTTCCTGGTCTTTGTTTCCCAGGCTTTATTCTTGCTGCCAGCCCTGTGCAGGAAGGAGACCTGGAGCCCCATATAAAGGCTTATGTAACAAATGCAATTTCTTTTTAAGGCTTCCTTCAGTGGCTTTAACCCCTGGCTCACAGAGAGTGAAAGTGATGTCTCATTGCTATGACTTGGCAATTCTCTCATGGCTTCGTGTACGGATGCCGCACGCTGTTTAGATCAGCGGTACCCTTGTCCTTAAGCTCAAGTCCTGGCAACAGTGATGATGGAAATGCCAGTACTGCCTCAATATGTCACTTCACATTGGTCCCCTGAGACAAGAAGGCCACTTGTTTCCAGAAAGGCACAATAATTTCTGTCAGCTCGTTAAACTGGCGTACTGCTGATTCAGGCATTCAGCTCTAACAGAGCACTTTGTCCCAGCTCCGTAATGGCCTGTCCCTTGTATTCCCTAGGGGATAATTGGGATAAGTTCCTGGAGGGAAAGGTCAAAGAACTCAGGAAAGATTGTTATTGTCAATCCAAATTAAAACCGATGCTGGAAATCTAAGAGTTGAATACAGCTTTGAATAACAGGAAGGGAAAATAGAATCTGTCTTGGGGGGTATGTGTAAACATTCAGCTCAGGACAGGCTACAGTTGCTGCCTGTATCCAAGTTCCCTATAAGGAAGAAAAGATTTTTAACAGATTGGGAATGGAACTTGGTGACAGCTTTATTAATTCATTTTCAGGACTGAGAGATGAAGTCTTTATCAAAAATAGCATAAGGAGAAAATGCGAAGTGACCAGTGCAAGAGCTTAGGCAAAATAAGTTTGCAAGAGGCAGCAGGTAATGCAAGAAGAGCTGACTCAAGGAGCTCAAGCAGAAGAAGTTTTTGAAGGATTTGTCTGTGGTTTTGGACGATGGGTAGTATTAAGTGACTCTGAAAAAAAAGTATGTAGAGCAGATGTTTGGGATGGTGGATCCTGGCATTTACTACTTTCTAGGACTAAGAAGGAATGGGTGCAGTGTTTTGTTTCCCCTTTGTGTCTGCTTGGGTTCATTTAACCCCGTTGCTTTTCGAAGCCCGAATAGCTGAGACGGAGTGTCAGAGGGGAGAGAGCAACCTCGTCCCTTCTGAGCCAAAACAAGAGCTAAGAAAGTTGGACAAGGACCCTCAGTTCTGCAGAGAGATCATTGTGCTTTGGAGGGGTGGGGAGAGTTGCTTCACAGTAACATTCCCTGTTGTCTTTTGTAATTAAACAAGCTAAGTTTTGCACATGAAAATTGCGGTACGGGTTTATGTGGTAATTGGATGAAGGACTTCAATACAGCTGTAATTTCTATAACCCCTCTCCCCCATGCGTGCTTCACCTGCAGGTATTGGTAGAGAAGCTGAAAATGGTCTCACCATTCAGTTCTCCTATCAATTGGCAAATTAAGAACTGCTTCCATTTTCCAAGCGCTGTATTTTGCTGACTGCTTGCTTCCATTTGGTGGTTTAAAACCTTATCAGTTGCACAGGATATACCTATGAAGTCACACTTCTAATTTTCTATATCAAACAAAAAGCTAAGGAGGTTGAGAAATATTTGTTTGTGGGTTTATACACATTTTCCTGTAGTGATGGTGAACCAGTTAGGAAAACAGGCTTTTCTGGGGAAACGGAAATTTTATTGTAGAATCTTGCAAAAGTGTAGTTGTAACTGAGTAACCAGTTCAGGTAAAGGGCTTGACCTCTTGCTCAACTTTGCAAAAGAAATTCTGAATAAATCCATTTCTGAGATTTGTGGTCCCATGGCTGTGCCTTCTGTGCCAGTAACCATTACTTTAGTTTCGCTTACAGAATGCCAAGCTGATTCTTTCTGGAACTAGAAAATCCAAAATAGCATCAGAAAGCATATGCTTGATAAAATTTCCCAACTTCTTGCCAGAGTTACATTTGAAGGTTGAGATTTCCAAATTGATATATCCCAAAAATCACTCAATTGAGAGTCTGTGGTTAATTGTTCTAAAACACACATGGAAGTTACTGGCAGTCATCCTCTTCTGTCTGGAAATATTGGTAAAGTTTATGTTTAGCCTATGAAAGTTCATACCAAAACAGGATTTTTTTTTTCTTGGTCTTCACAACCAGAAAGAACTGTTTTCAGTAGACCTTAATTGTCACCCCAGCACCATTATATCTTCTTCAGATTATTTCTGACAGTGATATTGGATACTTGAAGGGCTTCCAAGTGCTGTAAGTTTAATCTCAGAGTGAGTATAACTGGGACCACTGAAGACCTACAATGCTGTTTAAACCTCTTTTTGATTCCTACCACAGTCTGTTTCTCTCCCCCCTTCTCAGCGTAAGAATCAACTCAGATGTTTCCCATGCATTTTATATTTAAAAGCCATCAGTGACAAATCTTACGCAGCGTTTAATTTAGATGCTGTTTTATACAGAAACTTCTGGCTCGATAAAGGGAAGATGATTCTTCTGACACAGTGAACTTTCAGTAGGAGTGAAGTCAACGACCAGGGTGTCTGCTAATATACTTTCTAGGCATTTGCATTACTTAGCTGCTCTAATAGGTACATTTTAAGCACTTTGTTGCTGAATAAATGGAATTCTTATCTCTTCTACTCTTCATTTAACTCTGTTCTTTATTTTTTTTAATAGCGTACATCTATATAAGCACTTGAGTACTGTTCAATTGTTGTATCAGTTTATGGAGAGCTTCTAATAAGTTTGGAGTAGCTTTTAGTCTTTGAATTCAGGCATGAAGTGGCCTTAATGAGCAAATTCTGGAAATGGATATATGCCTGGTGAATACTGACTACGCCTCCCTGGTCCTAGCATGAGCTTCCACTTAAAAGAAGGCCGAGTGGTTACCAGCATGCCTTGTACAAGGGAATGTGTTAAACTTGCCAAAAACTGTTGGAAGTGGTGCTGCTGTGTGCCTTATCTCATAATCCAAAAAATGCCTACAGGAAGGTGGTGTGTGCCCTACGGCAAAAGCGTATGTTAAGCAGGGTTTTCTCCCTGGTAATTGCAGTGACTGGAGGAACCAGGAGAAGATTACAATTGATTTTTATGATAGGTCCTCTGCTTCTTGTAGAGTTCTGGATTTTTTATATATATACTATATAGTGTATTCATATAAATATATATATACGTATATATGTTCTTAAATTTCTAGATTATTTTTTGTTCCCCCTTTTCATTTGAGATGACTGATTTATATACTTGGTTTATAGACAAAAAGCACTTCTAGACACCTTTTTACTCTGTTAGGTTGATATCGCTCTGTAAGCTGATTGCCTGGTGATCCCACAAAGCACATTTTGGTCTGTCTATAAATTGGTGTCCATTAGCATTTTATAAAGGTTGAGCAGGACTTTGCTGAGGCCAAAGCATCTGCTCCCTACTCCACAGAACTGTAATTGCAGGTTCAGGTTTAGATTAACAGAATAGTATAGATGGAATCCTGCAGAAGAATACCAAGACTTTTCACTCAGGGTCATTACCTAAATGTCTCTCTAGCTGGGATTGAAATATTTAGTAATGAGATGAAAACCATTCTGAAAACCTTGTAACAGGAGACAATTTATGTTCAGACACTGGATATAAAATGATTTTAATCTTGTTATAATGGACAGCACGATGCAGATAAGCTGCATTACTCTCTGTAGAAAGGTAGTAAGCATCTCATGCAATTTCTCTTCTGGCTTCATTTTGAGAAGTTTTTTCTTTAAGTGAGATGACTACAGAAGCCTACCAGTGGTAGATGGTGTGTGCGGCTCAGTACTGTCGTGTATGGATTTGTTAAAGCAGTCAAGGTATCAACAGTTTGTAGCTACAAAATTGGACTGCAGATCCAGCTCATAGCCCAAACCAATGTGTTTGGGCAGGGGATTTTGGATCCTCTGTCTAAAACTGCATTTGAGAATGGTTGAGTATTCCAGCAGAAGGCTGGAATTATTATGAGCACGAACATATGCCACTAACACTGATACTGTGTGTAAAATGGACTTTCTAAATCGTGTGTGCCTATATAAAATAAATATGCTCATGTCCCACTGCCACATTCCTCCTTTTTCTAGGGTGAATTCAGAGGGTTTAAGACTTCTAATTAAGACACCAGAGAAAGGAATGGTTGGCTTTGCTAGTGCAGATTAGTTTGAAAGCAAAGAGCTTCTGCTCTTCTATTTCCTTGTTAGGGTAGCAGTTTGATTTAATCATTTCCCTGAGACAAAGAACTAATATTGCTTTGAAGAGGGGAGGGGAGCACAGAGTGTGTATTATCTGCGTATCCAAAAGGTAACAAAAATGTTCTGTTTGAGAGCGGAGAAAGAATCTGATGAAAGTAGGTGTGTTTGTGGAGGATGAAGGGAAATATACGTACTGTATATGAGAGCAGAATTGCTGAGTTTGTTCTTCTGTGGGCTAAAGAAGATCTAGTCATTTAGAATTCCTCGGGGTTGATCATAAATTTGGGAAGCTATGAGTATTTTGTCTGAAAATATTTTTCTGGGGGATATTGCTCCTCATATTCCCTCAGATTTGAGAAGGAAAACACACACACACTCAGATTTATTTGAATTTAAACTGCACTGTATCTCACTTTAATCCTTGTTTTCCACACAATACTCAGACGTAGAAGAACTAAAGCAAAAAGTTTTCTTCCCCTGTCCTTTCTATAGATGAGCAGTGTTCAAATGGTGGTGGAATTACGCAATCCTCTAGTGAGTGTAAAAGCAGCAAACACAGCTTTGGGTTTAGCCTCCATCTCCATTCTAAGTTTGAACTGGATTTCAAACATCCTGAGACATCCAACATCTCATGGGGTCTCAACGGACGCTTGTAGCAATGCAGCCTTTGTGACAGAGGTGGGGAGGTAAAATGTGGGTTGCAACGGAGCCCAGATAAGAAGTACCAAAGTCTGCAGTCTCCCATGGCACAAATGAGCGTTCACTGCAGAGGGGCTCTGCTGCCTTACCCTTACTGAGGATTTCATGCTTTAAAAAAAGTTTCTTTAAAACAAATACTCTCCATCAGATGTCAGGTTCAGTTCTTCGGGTCAAATAAGAGCTGCAAAACTAACTTCTTCCCATGCTCTTTTGTTGCTGAGCTTGCCCAGCACCCCTGAGTAACAAAAGCAACCAAACTTGAACCAAATGAAATAGCTACAAATCAAGATTTTGTTCTGTGTTGTGGGGAAATAAAATCAGGATTTTGATTGTTTTCTTTCTTTCCCTGTGGTTTCCAAAGGTGAACGCAAATGGTGGGAAATGCTTGCTTTGTGCAGATTGATCATTTGGATAATAATACTTAATAATCTGTATGTCATTTCATAGTGACTGTATCGTGTAGGAAGGCAGCATATGGATGGGATTCACACAAACCTGAAAATTCACCAGGAACCTTTCTAAGCATGGACTATTCTTTCCAGACCCAGGCATCTAACCTCAGGCTCAGGGCAATATCCCATCCAACTTCATAGCTGTGAGCTCTCTCCTAAAATTAGTTGCATCAAAAAAAAAAGGATAGGCAGCAGTGACTCAGTTAGACCTAATGCCTAAAACGTAATACAGTTGTGAGAGACCAAAATTAAAAAAATTTTCTCTGCTTAATTTCATACTAAGGTAGATGTATTGCTCAAGAGACAGTATCCTGCCCCAAAATCTCTTACAGTCATGGGATAAGTCTCAGCCTCTCTAGTTTGATTTCACAGGATGAAACGAGTCAGGAATATTACGCTCTAGTCTGGCTGTTGGAATACTTGTTTGGAAAACCCCTTTGTCAGTCCCTGTGTTGTTGTTTTATGGCAAGTGAAAGAACTCGTACAGGAGGTTTTGAGATTCCACTGAATATCCAGAGACTTGGTACTTAGAGTACAGCCAGATTCACATCTTCACTTGGGATTGGGCAGGTTTGAGCTCTTGTCTCCTGAATGAAGAAAGAAAATGTCTCTGTTTCGGTACTAAATTTAAGGTGGGACACCTTTTCTGTGTGCCTGGGAGTGGAAGACGTCGCAGAGAAGTGCGATACAATTTGCACTCCTGCCAGAACTGCAGCAGAGATGAGAGGCTCTCCATTTGTGTCGTGCTGTGTGGCCACTACTAAAAAGAATGAAAATGGGGGGACATGAGGACATACAAGATCAGTGAAAAAGAAAATTAGTGGTACCGTACAGCTTGCCCCATTTGCAACCATTGTCCTTTCTGTCTTTCTCCTGCTCTCTTCTTTTTCTGAGCATATCTAAAAAGGAATGTTTGGGTTGCATTTTTAAATGACAAGACCTGGTCTGTGCTGTAAACTGTTGCCAGCACAGGGTTTTGTTGGTTGAAAACTGGCAATGTGGGATGAAACTGAGAGCTGTGCTGGCAACAAAACCCTAATGCTTCTGCTGCTTATTTCGAAAAAAATAATAAAAAAATAGACCGCAAGTTCCTAATACTTGTACTCGAGTTGAAATGTGATAACAATCCCAAGGCTGTAACTAGAGGCTGTGTTTGGAAAGGAATTTGATTATATATGCTGTAGTTTCATTTGAGTATTTTGTGGCTATAACTCACTGGTGGATACTTCAATATTACACTTAGGCTGAGTTAATTTAATTGAACGAAAAGAAGGTTATTTCTAAATGTCTATAGTGGGTTCCTATATATACTAAAGGAAAAGCTTCAGAAATTCAGCTTAGTGCTCTCCTGCGTTTCCCCATACAGCAACGAGCTCAGTCACTCTGTATTAAAGTGCTCACCAAAAAGGGGTGCCCTGTTTCTGGTCAGCTCTGAGGCAACTACTATAATAAACAAAATGAATGATAATAAAAAAGCAAAGAGTAGAGGTCTGGACTCCTGGGGCTGCTGTACTGGTCAGTTCATACACCTTCCCCAGCCACATCCCTGCTTCACGGGCGATGGACTTTGTAGGCTCACTCAGCATCTTGTCAGTGGAAAACAAACGCGTCCGTGATCAGTGTTCTCCATGAGACTGCTTTCCCAGACAGTTTCTCTGGACGTTCTCTTGCCGAGCGCTGCCGTGGCACGGAGCAAATTCACTTAGTTATGGCAGATGTGTGTATTGTGTGTATGGGAGTGGGGATACAGCTGTGTGTGTGCAATCTGATTTCATCTAGTTATGATTCAGTTGTGCCACTTAATTACTGCATTCTCAGGTCTTCTGTAATAAATGTGTTTTCGTAACCTACAGTCTCTAAGCTGCTAGACTAAGAATTCTGTTCTAATTGAAAAGCTATTTGGGAAGGTTCCAATCTTCTTTTTTTTTTTGAAGTGAAAAACCACAGAAGAGTGTACTAAGAAAGCAATTTATTCGAAGTCAGAGGCAGCAGCTCACTCTGTTTCAGGCTGTCAGTATGGTTTCAGTAGGTTTGGGTCTTTTTTGATTAGGATTGGGATGGGAGAGGAGTTGATTGGGGTTTTTTCTTAATGAACTCCAGGTTGTGAGCTGTCTCATCAGAAATACTCAATGTTCACACCGCAGTCGAGTTGAAGTGTTTAAGGTATGTGACAGCTTTTCATACAGAATCCTCATAATCTAAACAATAAGATAGTTGAGGAAGTGTTGTGCATTGTGATCTGCTATTTTCTGCCTCTTCTGAAAGTCAAGAAAATGCTGAAAAACAATTTGTGTGCCCTTGGGATATGATTTCACTGCTCTTGTCTAAAAACATTATCAAATGTGTAGTTTTGGGAAAGGCACTCTAGCATGTAAACGTGTTTTAGCTTCTTTTCAGCTCTTGTTCTTCTAAGCAATAATCTATAAAATTAAGTACCGTTAGGGAAGTTGAAATGGAAAGGCTTCCCTTTACTAAACAATGAAATCCATGCAAGTAAAATTTAACCTGTAAAAATGATTCCTATACTAAAAAAAATAATAAATAAATCCATACCTGGGGAAATTACAAGTGTTGATTTATATAATAAGTTGTGTCAAATGAATTACAGCTGCAGTATGTCTGATGAGACACATTAACCAGAATATAATGATGTCCATATTTAATGAACATAGGGACAAACAGAAATTTTGGCAAGCTTGCTTAGTGATTTGCATGCAAACAGGTACTAGAGGAGCTGTTTTCTTTGAGCTATTTGGACGTTGTTACCTGATTCACTGCTTATTGCGGGTGACCAGGAACTGCTGGTGGGTGTGACATCATTTTGTTTTGTAGCTTTTACTCTTCTACAAAGCACTGGGCTGTTAAGGAGTGTTTTGCATCTGGCAGATTGAAGTCAGTGGGGTTTGAAGTAGATATATTTATGGCTTGAGTGTCTTGATGCGACTGAGAAGGAGGACTCCCGCCTTCTCCCAGCCAATGTCTCCATCCTCTCAAAAGCCCCATCCTCTCTGTTCTGTGTATAAAGTAAGTAAATCAATCAGCTGTGCTGTTGAGAGACATGGGACAGAGCAGGAGATGCAGGGTGCAGCTGCAAAACCCAGTCTAGCTGCTGTCCCAGAACTAGGGACAGGATTGGTCTTGTGTACTGGCACAGGGCCGTGTGCCTTGAGGAAGGCTAGTTAGGAAGAGGGTATGATTAGAAATTGTCTTGAGAATGAGACAAAAGTTCAACACGGTGACTTTCAAAGCTGCTGGGCCACAGTGGGAGAAAAATCTGAAGACTAATGATAATTACCTTCTCATTAGAGAAAGGTGACCAGTTCTGTTCACCAAATTGTGCAGATGAGTACCCCAGTTCCGGTGATACGGGAGAAAAGGAGAACATCCCAGCCAGCATGTAGTTTTTTGGGAAGTCAGAGACAGCTGGAGTATTTGAATCACAAATGTTGCATTGGGTCGTTCTTCAATGTCCATGGTGGAGGACGCCCAGACACTAGACAGCAAGCAGCGTGATCCCACCAGGACCTGTCTAGTGGAAAACAGTGCCACACAAGTGCACTTATCTCCAGAGTGGTGGCTCTAATTTGTGGGGTTATGTGTTTAAAGTGGTACTTTGCTATTTGGGTGCCTGTTTGTTGAAGCTACCTGAGAGTGCATTAGGAACTCTGGAAATGTTTACATTACAACTTTGTGATCTCAAAATTTGACATAAATTTCCTTCTAACTTAACTAGTTTTATACATTAGGGATGTTAGGGAAGCAGAGAGATAAAGAATGTATGATGACCGTTTATTTTTTTCCTTAACTCCTCTTATATTCCCTTATTTATAAAAAAATGAACAAAAGCTTAGTGTAATTTATTTTTATGTTATGATAGTCATTATGTGACTTTTCCATTGAGTTGGCCTAGTTTTCTATTCATATAGTGAAAAGACAGATTAAGTATTGGCACTAGAACTTCCAACCAGGCTCTGGAAATACAGCCATCCAGCTGGCTCTGACTCATTCCTACAAATGCAAAAATGCCTCAATCTGAAGCCTAAAGAACCGGGCGCCTGCTGCACGTAAGGCATTTTTTGTACCTGCAGCTCTGCCTATGCAGACAAACAAATCTTCCTTTCTGGCAGCAACAGGGTTAATCAGACAAGATAAAGGACTGCAGTCATGGAAAATTCAAGGGATTTCCTAGAGGAATCCTGGGTCCGCATATTCTGTAATTCTGAGAATTCTAAATTCAACTAGAAAATAGTTAGAATATTTAATACCTAGAAAGATGCAAGATGTACAGGTTTAAAAAAATATATGTATTTCTGTACATACTCATTTGCAGAATACTTCTGATGAGTAAATTATTATAAATCATCATTTTATCACATATATTTGTGATTGCTTGTACGTTTTTGAAATAGCAATCTAACACCAGAAATGCGGCAGCTTTTGTTATATCAAAAAAAAAAAAGCACTACAGGCTTTTTGCTTAGTGGGAATAGTTTATGACTTGTAAAGAATATATTTTCTTACACTTTCAAACAAAAGAAGGCATATCAGGTTTCCTGTAAAAAGAAATTCATGTAGAAAAGCTCTGAGCCCTTGGGTGACTTAAATTCTTTTGCTTTAGATTAAAATCAAAACACATCACCCTAATTTGACCTCATACAAATTTTATGGAACTTTTAAAATCAGTTTAATTTAGATATGTTGGTTTGGACCAAAATCAAAATGTTCTACTCTCAACAACGTCAAACAGGATGCTTTTAATGTTTCTCTTGTGTTTCCAAAATGAAAATTCTTTGGAATAGCTTAAATAGAAAGATTCATGAAAATGTTTTCCATATGAAAAACAAAGCTGGCAAAACTTTAAACCAGTTCTCTCCAAAAAGAAGGTTTTAGTCTTAAACTGTTGTTCAGTGTGCTTTTTAAGGTCATATCTAAAACCACAGGCATCGTGGTTTAACCTTACCTGGCAGCCAGGACCTGGCAGCTGCTTGCTCACCCTTCCTCCCCACAGAGGGGTGTGGAGAAGAGGAAGAAAAAGAGAGGAAAGGGAAAAGGGAGAAAAAAGAAACTAAACCTGGTAGATTGAGATAAAGATAGTTTAATAACAGAAAAGTAAAATAACAATAATAACAATGACACAAGTCACTGTCTCCACCCGGTGAGTTGGCAATGTCCCCAGCAGTGATCAGAGATCCCCCTCCCAATGCCCCCATTTAAATACTGAGCATGACATCTATGATACAGGGTATTCCACTGGCCGTTCCATCGCTCTGTTTATATTCCTTCTCAGCTTCTATGGGAAGCTGAAAAGAGTCCTTGAAAAGCACAAACATCACTTAGCAACAACTAAATAATACGCATTGCTGAAATTTTTTCCATGGCAATCACTAGAAAGAAAATTTAACTCTTTGTGGCTGAAACCAGAACAATGGGGAACAAAAACCTGACATGGACTTCAGGGATTCAGACTCAATAAAACAGTTCTGCAAGATGTGTGCACTAAAATGTGTGCACTTCAAAGAGTGTTTCATAACGTGTGAGTGCATTTTCAAGGCTCTTTATCATCTAGGCAAAAATTAATTTTGCATCTTTGCATATGAGCCCATCTACAGGCCAGCAAGATTCAGGTTGGTAGTGATGGCAGGGTGATGTCCAGGAATGGGAGGTGAGCATCTCCATACCCTCTCTACTCTGCCTGCTCCCCTCCCTGAAACCCACCTAATTTCACTCTCAGGGGTGAAATTTGTAGTACGCTTTCATTCCAGTGATGACAATATGAGTTGCTGGCATAAGCCCATCCGCAGCATGCGTGCCACTTGGCAGGTATCACAGTCATTGAGGATGGAAGGAACTGCTGGAGATCATCTAGTTCAACCACTCCTAGCTTAAGCAGGGGCAGGTAGAGCAGGTTGCCCAGGACCATGTCTGTGGGTTTTGAATATCTCCATGGATGGAGACTCCACAATGTCTCTGGACAACCTGTGATAAAAATCATAGAATTATAGAATGGTTTGGGTCAGAAGAGATCTTTAGAGGTCATCTAATTCCAACCCTCCTACAATGAGCAGAGACATCTTCAACTAGACCAGGCTGCTCAAAGCCCCATCCAACCTGACACTGAAAGTTTCCAGGGATGGGGCATCTACCACCTCTCTGGACAACCTGGGCCAGTGTTTCACCACCCTCATTGTAAAAAATTTATTCTTATATCTAGTCTAAAACTTCTCTCTTCTAGTTTAAAATCTTACCCCTCATCCTGTTGCTACAGGCCCTATTAAAAAGTTTGTCCCCATCTTTCTTACAGGCCCTCTTTAATTACTGAAAGGCTGCAATAAGGTCTCCCTGGAGCCTTCTCTTCTCCAGGCTGAACAACCCCACCTCTCTCAGCCAGTCCTCTGAGCACTTCTGTGGCCTCCTCTGGACCTGCTCCACGTCTGTCTTGTTCAGAGAACAACACTGTTCCAGCGTTTGACTCCCTCAAGGTAAAAAAAGTGTTTTTCTTTTTTCAGTTTGTGCCCATTGCCTCTTATCCTCCCACCAGGCACCACTAAGAAGAATCTGGCTCCACCATCTTTGCATCCTCCTATCAGGTACTTATATACATTAATAAGATCCCCCCTAAGCCTTCTCTTCTCCAGGATAACCAGTCCCAGCTCTCTCAGCCTCTCCTTGTATGACAAATGCTCCAGTACCTTTATTATCTTGCTGGACTCTATTCAGGAAGTCCATGTCTGTCTTGTGTTGGGGCACCCAGAACTGGAGACAGCACTCCAGCCGTCGGCCTCACCAGCGCCGAGCAGAGATGAAGAGTCACCTTCCTCCACGTGGCCTGAATATTATAACAACATAAAGGACTGGTTAAAATTAGATTGTGCAAGGGCTGATGACAGAAACCCATGCAGTTCTGATGAATGTCATATCCTTATAGCTGATGCCCTTCCTCTCAAACAACAGATCTATTTGGTCGTGCTGGTAAAAAAGTATAGTTTTTTCCTCCCTTCTTGGACTTCTGGCACACCCAGATTACTCTGACCAAAGGGAAATAACAGTCCTCTTTCAGGAGACTCCCCGAGTAGCTTCCACCAGAGGACAGATAACTTCTGCCAAAGGATGCTGAGTACAGCCACCCTGCAAAATTGCCTGTCACCAAAAAAAATCCAGGAACATTTGAGCCCAGCTCCGAGGACTGCAGTGCAGAAGTGTCAGCTGTGATCCCGAAGGCAGCGCAGCTGCCTCAGCGCACCATGGAGACTGCCCCTGCGGTGCCATCGTCAATCCAGGGTGAGTGATCTCCACTGAGATAAAATTCTTTGTCCATAAAGCAACAGCTTTTCTTAAGAGGTTGTCTTCTTATTAGAAGAATTAATTATCTTCTCCAGGGCAATTATTTTTAAACAGAATCAGACTTAAGGCAATGATTTTGTTAGTCCCATCAAAAATATCTCTTACGAAGTTAATACCTCTTGCAAGGTTAAAACAAAAAACCCTGCCCCCCAGAAATCTCCCCACCCACCAATTAATCACATCGTCTGGATGCACACTCAAAATGGGACGTTGACAGGTATCGGTGCACAAAGAGCCAGTGCCCTGACATCAAATCTTCACTTAAAGTGTCACAGACAGCTCAAATACCAAGTTTAACCTCAAACTTGTGCCCATACACTTTTAAAGGTGTTTAAAGCTAAGTATTTTCCTTATTTTTTACAATTTAGAACAGAGATAAAATATTGC
>JAHREE010000189.1:1146592-1164326 GCA_033628505.1 Tringa tobata
AAGGAAATGTACCTAGAAAGATGCACTCTGAAACTCAATATACTACACTTAGGTATTTTAACAAATTACTTTCAGTCCTGAAGTGCTTGGATAAAACACTGAAATTGCATTCCACAGCTCTCTCTGGTAACCCTGAAGACTTATCAAAGGAAAGTTTTATTAGGTAGTACTGTGTTATGTGAAATAAAGCTAGACTAAAAAAAAATACTGTCTGACCACTTGAAGTACCATTGTAAAATACACTGAAACTTTTTATTGACTTCCCAAGATACAAGTGCCGTTGATTGCCAAAATCAACAATAAAATACTTGATTGGTAAGAAATAAATCAACGTGCTGATTACACTTCACAAATACCAAGGACTTGTATACATTTGTCTTTTTTATCTAAGCAATAACACTTTATGTTGGATTATACTGTTAACTTTTCATGAGTGGCAAATGGTTTACTCCTGTAACCATTTTGAGAAGTTCCCGTTCCTTTCTTCACCCATGTTACTTCATGTGCAACAATTAATTGGCTTTTGTATAAATGAGGGGGAGGGACCCTCCATGAAGAAGGAAAGAAGTGGCTTTGGGGAGGAGGAGAGCAGAGGACGGGCAGGCAGAAAGGACGAAGCAGTCGCTAACTGAATAGAATCTTTCTGTTTTGGGGCAATGCCACTTTAGGAGACTCTCAGCTCTTTGTTCCCACTTGCCTACCAAAGGTTTCTACCCCCTACCTGTGACGAATGTCAATTCAGCTGTTGTGAGGGTGGGTTTTATGAATATAGGAAAACAATTACATATGTATGTGTGTGTCTGTACTGTTTCACATCTCTATCGCTGGTTAATCAGCCAAGACAAAATGAAAAAAAAATTTCTAAATTAAAGACAGTATGGGTCAGAGTGTAGCAGCATAAATATTTTTTCTTAACTTGCTTCATTTTTATGCTCAGAAATAAGTATTAATTCTGTGAGCTACCAGGAATGTGTAGATACTGGTCTGTATTTTATGCTAAAGCTGCAAGACCTGTGGATCACTGTGTAGACCCATGTGTCTCAGAAACATTCCCAGGTGAATCTGGAGTCAGGTGAAGGGGTTAAGACAACAGAGAAAACACTCTAATCAGCTTGTTGGTTGAACTGATGAAACCAGGAGTGTGTGCTCAACGTTATGCAAATGTTCAAGATGAATGGAATGCTGAGAAACATCAATTCAGCCAAACATGTAAGCAAATGAATGACCTTAATCATGTGAATGTTCCCATTGGGATCAATAAGCTGGCCTGTGCTATTGCCACAAAGCACACTAGAATAAATATCCTTGCTGAAAAACAGAAGGTGATACTACAAAGAGCCCAACGTAACTAAATACGTTCAGAATTAAGCTACAGATATGACAAATAAGAATGAAAATAATAACAATCTTGTAGTTGAGCCTCTCAACATTTTACAGACATTCATAACAGTGCTTGCATGCAATGCAAGACAAGGCAGATATGAACTCATGGCAGACAGCACAGGGTACAGAGACATTCAAGCATTAAGATTCCAGTAGTTGGTACAATAGCCAGGACACAGAATTCCTGTTCCTTTCTTTTAAGGCCATTCATTGATCCGAAAGCACAGTGCTCTTTTAATAAACAGGAAGGATGACAACTTTATGCTTAGACCCCCTTCCTGTAAGCAATTCGTACTCCAGAGCAAGGGCTAAGCTTAGGAGTTCCCTGGTAGTCCAGGTCCTTACGCCCAAGCAGCCCTTTGCAGCTGGCAGAGAGAGTAGGTGACACGGCTGGGACATCTATTACGTGAGTTTGGATCGTCACAATGGTCTGTGTCTCAGAACTGCCCATTTAAGATATGATGGTGCCATGGCTGCTCTCATCTGGTTTTGGAGATAAACTCAGACCAGGCTACTGCCAAAAGCAACACCCAGTTCTCAGCTGCCCTGACCATTTCTCAGCTCTAATTGAAGATCAGGCCCATCATTTTGAGCAATATGAAAAATACCTTGCCAGTGCCCTTTTAAAAATGTCAAATTCTTGCTTTGTTTTTTTGCATATTCTTAAGTACTTTAAACTAAAATCGCCCTTGGTATCATTTTCAGAGGATCAGTCTCTCGGGGAACAGGGATTTTTCTTTTGACCTTTACATTTATCGCTAAAGAATATTTTTTTATTCCTGACACTTGCTTGGAGAAGGTTTACAAAATTTGTCTCTCTCCATAGTTCCACTGCACTTCCTCCTCTAGTGATCCAGCAGCCACACATGTCCTCGGTGGGGTAAGTATGTATGCTGATGTACACCACTGACCTTGCCACTGGAAGGGCAGCTACAGCATTGGCTCAAGACCACACCAGGACAGCAGAACACATGTAGGAACTGACGGTGCCATCTTATGGTAGAAATATAAACTACAAATGCAGTCTGTAAGAGGAAAATACAAAAATGGCTGTTTCCCCAGATAGGTAAAAACAGTATGTTGAATGCTTAAGGATGTAGCTGGGTGTGTGCGGATAAATGATTATTAGTCTCTAGCCTTTAAGTGCTTAACAACAACTGGATTAATTTATATGCCAAAGCTGAAGACTGTTGGCGATGACAAAGGAATATAGAAAAGTACAAGGAAAAAGGGGAGAGAAATGCTCTTACATTCTCTTCTCATTGACTTGCTTTCATTTTCTCTTACCACTTTGTTCGTTCCCTTAGCATGGAAATAGAACTCATTTAACATGGATGACATTGCAAATGGCCAATATACCGATGTCCTCACCAACATAAGCAGCAAACTTAGACTACCCGTTATGCCATTGCTAAATATAAACTGGCCATTACAATCAGGACTAAAAAGAGTAAATATGACTGCTTACTTCAGGGTTGGACTTTCTCACCACATACAAAGCATCTCCATGCATATTAGTAGCAGTAATTTGTCTTGCAAGTTGGGGTATCCAGCAGTTAGGACTGGGGCTGTTAGGTACCCAGAGGGCCAGAAGATGACTGTCCAAAATAGCAGGGCATAAGGACCATTAAATGGAGTAACATGCATCCATATTGCAGCGAAAGTCTATGAACACACCCAACAGATTTCCATGGGAACCACATGGATTTTTATCATTGGGCTGTCATTACACTGGACCTCAATAACTGGTTCCTGAAACATTCCTGGAGGAACCTTTGCTGAGGCAAAACAAAAGGAATCATTACTAGTCAAAATGAATGCAACCTTTTTGGTTTCCAAACAGCAAGAACATAGCGTAGTTGAGGTTCCTCTTCTCAGCCCAGGGTTAAGACCAGATTATTGGAGTTGTGGCAGCTGCCAGTGAGGAAGCATCCTTACACGTGGTGGGCTGTGGTTTCATTGTTGGTTTCTTTTTTGGTATTGGGTTCCGTTCCTTTATGTCTGATTTCTTAAAATGCACTGAAAGTTCCTACGTTAAAACAACATCATTGGAATTTCAGACAAAGGTTGTCTTGTGACAGCAGAAGTATTGTGAATTTAACCTGTCCCCAGTGAATAATTGTTAGGTGAACACTAATGAGTCTTCAGCTAGGAAAGTGTGGGAATATGTATGTTTGGAGCCATTTCTATAATTTCTACTTTGTTTTTTCTTTTAATTTTGATTTTCCTGTTGAGAGATTTAACTCAAGCCAGTGCCCTGAAATAGAGAGGAGACTTGCCTGGGAGGAACTGCACACGTGTTGAATATTTATATGGAATGCCAATGACATTTGACTTCAGATTTTCTTTGACAGAAATCAGCTCCATTCAGCTGTGACCCATATCTCTTTGTCTTGACAAGCTGAGGAAAACATAACACCTTCGACCAAAATCGAATGAGGCCTGAATTCCTCATTCTGCCCAAAAATGACTGGCTTAATTTAGATACATCTTAGAGGATGAATATGTTTTAAAAGGTGGATTTAAAAAAACTACAATAACTACTGTTATTCTTGCTTCTATTTGTCCATAGCACAATGTACAAAGTGCTGTTCAAACGCATGCATAAATTTAGTCTTTTTTTTTTTCTCCAAGAACCTTATTATTCTAGGAGAGTGACAATAAAACTAAAAAATAGATTGAGGATAAGAAGAGTGTGATATAGAAGAAAAACAGTTAATAGGAGGATCATTGCTCTTATTTTGGTAAGGATACGTTTAATAATAGTGCCTTCCTAAGACCAGTAAAACTTGTCCTACTTTTCCAAAATATTCTAGAATATCTCTGAGTACTACAGCTCTGCTACAATCACAGTCTATTAGGATCTGGCCTGATCATTTATGTGACTAGGACAGCACTCCCAGAAAACTGGGATAATATGGAAAACAATACCGATGACTTGACACCTTGTGATCTCGCGAGTCAAATCTTAATGAGTCCCTCTGGAGGCAGCACCTGAAATAACCTCTTTGAAACGAAATGGAAAGCCACGGCTCTGAACACACAAAAAACCCACTACGCTTTGTAAGTCTAGGAATATTAACTTAAGCGTTCGTTAGTTCTGCTGTAAAACTGTTTAGTTTTCTCTGTGACTTCATAGCCCGATTCCCTTGTGTAACTATTTAAATATCACATTAAGACAATATTTGTGCTGAATACTGAAGCACTGAGAAGCCACCAGTGCCAAAATTAAAGTCACTTGTTCAACTTCCATTCACCACTTCGCCCAAAACTGTTTCCTTTAAGTTATCACATACCAAATCTTATATTATGGTACACTACTTGAAACTGACGTACTTAAATATAATCATTTTCCTAGAACAGTAAATACAAGTATCATCATTTATATATACTATGTCAAAGATAAAGGTCACAGAAATAATTTTATGAAGCACCTGCAATAAACATCTGAGCAAGAATGTCTTTCACCATCCTGCTCCCAAAAAAAAGGTTTCTGTATTTCACATCACAGAGTCACTAGCTTAAAAATCCAAATCAACCCCTCAGCCCTAGCTCAGGAATTTGATTCTGACCTTCCCTTGCTCCTGAGCAGCACGTTTCCCAGTCTGCCACAGAGCTGAGCTGGGTTTTTCTTGCTCTCCTATGGTGATGAATCAAAGCAGCCTGCCTGATAGCTGCAAAGTCACAAGGGTCACATAAATATCTGCAAGATAGGCAGGCAATGATGCTCCCGGAATTTTTGAAAAATAAGGGGAAACAACAGAAAATAAACCAACCCATCTGGAATCTAAATCAAGGGTTGTTTTCGTTTTAGCACACACACACAAAGCTTGCAAGGAGAACATTCTATCATTCTTGCTCTTTGCGTAATACCTCTGGGCCCTTTTAGAACATGTAACTATCAGATGCCAAAAATCCCAACTCACACAGATTATTATTGCAGTGCTTCGGAAGTTATTCCAATGAATCAGAGACACACACAAAAAAGAAGAGAGATATCCCTGTTCACTCAAAGGCTGTCCCACAGCTGCTTAAGGTTATAGGCTGATTCACTTGGCTTCTCTTGGTTTTTCACAGCTAGCAGAGACCTTGGACGCTCTGAGACTTTCGTATGCCAATCAAAATAAATTCTTAATAAACAAAGAAATCTTGCCTTTGAAATCCAGAGAGAATCATGCTGGAGAGCACCAGCTATGCAATACTTTCCTTTCTGACAAAGCAGCAGTAACCCTCTTAAAAGAATTCAGGAAATTACAAAAAATATCTTTTTCTCATGCTCTAAACTGGATTTTTTTTCCCACCCATTATCTTCACAGGATGAGCTGCTTGTGAATAGCAGGAAAACAATCTGTTTGTTTTTAGCAATGAGGAGTCAAGCAACTTTTTACATCAGGACTATTCCAGCACCTGCTGCAGCAGAAGTTGCAGCAGGGCTTCAAATAGCAATTGCCTCAGTTTTTCCTCCTTTTAAGGTCTGAGGAAATTCCACTTCTGATCATAGTGTAGCTTTAGAAATCTTAAGTAACACAGACAGTAAGCTGACAGCAAGAATAGGGTTAGTTTTCCTTCGGAAAAAATTAGTTTTACTATTGAGGCTCAACTTTTGAAATACTCCCAAAAGCAAAACCGGTGATTTAGGCTATCAGAGTGTGAGGCTACTCACAGTGTTTCCAAAAATTATTGATAGATGATGAACCCTGAGAACCCAGATGCAGTGGGCATGAAGGAGTTATGGGAATGATTAGTCTGCCTCATCCTACATTTCTCTATGATTACGTGTTGCAGCAATGTGTGAGATTGCTGTCAATGCTTTCTATTGCAAAGGCTCCAGCAGACGTTATAAAATCTGCTCATTTCAAGTAGATTCCAGAAGTCTATACGTTACCCAAACAGCTATTGTGATTCTCATAGCACTAGGGATACAGATGGTTCTGCTGAGAAAGACAGTACGCTCAATTTACAGCTATTCACTGACTGAGATCAATACCAAAGTCTGAGAGACCTCGTTGCATGTTGATTATATGGAGTTCTGTGTCCTAAAAAAATCCGAACAGCAGTAAGAGGCTGGGACTTATGGAAAAGCACAGAGGGCATGCGGAGAGAGCATACCATTATTCTGGGAGTCCGAGATGATGAGGAATAGTGCATCCTTTGGATAAGAATGAGGAAATCATGTTAAAGATTAAATTGTAGACAGACTGTGATAAAGGTGCCTGTGGAAAGGAATGCATTTGCAGGAAAGGCTTTTGAAAAGTCAAGAGGCTCAGTCAGGGTACAAACATCTTCTCTCCCTCTCGTCTCCCTTTTCGTCTGTCTTAAAAGGTGACCTCTCTCCAAGGACACATGCTGGAAATCAGATATAAGGATTGGAGTGTGACACAGGAGAGAAGTACAGGGAGCAGAAAGTTAACTCCTCCACACAATGGCCATGATTTTGTGAATACCTGTTTTGATCATGGATAAAGGAATTATCTAATGTCCAGGCTCTCATATCCCTATGGCATTTTGCTTTAACAGGGACATGTTCTGACTCACCAAATGAGTCCTCTGGAACAACTGGCCAAACAATGTCAGCTGTCTGTCATCCTTTGCTTTTATGCATTTATCTTGTCCTTTTAATCTGTCTTAAAGAACAAACAAACCCCCCAAAAATGGAAAAGAAAGCTTCAGCTCATTTTTGCAGATGATACCATTACAGATTCCACATGTTTCCTAGGACATTGGAACTCAATGATATTTAAGGTCCCTTTCAAACCAAACCATTCCGTGATTCTATGATTTCTGAAGCACTTCCAGCAGAAGTTAAAAAAGACCAATTTTCCAAGTTGCTCCTTTCCCTAGTTTGCCTCATTGCTCAGTCTTGCAATCAGTGCTGCCTCAGGGGTTACCAACAAACCTGCCAAGGGACCTGTGAGGACTCTGCTGTGAATCCTACACTAGAGCTCCAGAAGGAAACATCACTTGGTTTTGGTGCGATGTTGACCAGAAAGCCGAAAATATTTCGTACAATATGTCCACATATGCACATCAACAATTAATATACTTAAACTAGTCATTAAGGAAAGTAAGGACAAATTTATGCAATGCTGCTCTGTGAAGTAAGTAGTGGAGTTTGTTCTGAAAATGCTGGGTATAGATGGTAGCACTTGCCAACACCTTGGTGAGAGAGCTTTGAACACTTCCATGCCCATGCTGTGCTCAGAGAGTAACATCAGAGCCAGAGAGGGATGCAGATGTGCTGACTCAGCAACCATGCACTGGACATTCTTTCATCATAAAAATGTATTCCAGGACTGGCCAGTGATGAACTGTATTTAATCTGCAGCTCCAAATTCACTCTGCTGCTATTGCCGAACTCCCAGGCCAGGATCTGAGTGTGGTGCTGTATTATTATTGTACTGCCAAGAATGATGGCAGAGAAAGAAATATGCATTTACACTTCTGGCACCTGCAACGTGCCCACAGGTCGTCCTTGTTCCATAACAGAACCAGGTAAATGCTCATGTCTGACTTCTGTGTGGCCCATTTATTCCACTTAAATTCTAGCTTAGCATGTAATATGAGGCGTAAACAACTCTATTTCAGCGTGCGGGTATATAAATGCTTGGACAGTGGATTCTCATGTGCACAGAATTGTGAATTGTGGCCAGCTGTGAGCATTGCAAGAGATGAATGTTCGCACTTGAGCCTTAGCGGCCTCCTGTAAATTTGTAGTATAGGCACTGGAATCAAAACAATCATTCATTTCTTCCACAGCTCCTCCATCCCTCATGTGAAATTTCCATTTAAGTGGCTGGTGACCAGTGCTGCCTGCAAGATGTCTGCTGACTGAAATAGCTTTGTGCCATTTTTCTGTAGCCCTGTATTTGAGCCAAAGGGCATGAAAATGTGTGGAACGTGTGGAACCTGCCTGGAAAGCAGGAATAAACAGATCTAAGAGTCTGAATGTCCGTAACTGTCATTTCCCCTTTGAGCAAGCAATCAGTTGAGTCCTCCAAATTGCAGCTGTCTTTTGTTGTCTGCACATTTTTAACCTCAAATTCCTAGTCAAGGATAAAAAGGGACATGATCTCACAGTGAACCTCATACTTTTCAAATCAAATAATATTGATGCTATATCTCTGAATCCCACTTTTTTGATAGACAAAGTTTAGCACCCATCGTGTGTGTGTGTACATGGAAACACCTTCAGAAGAAAAGCCAAATTGAAAAAGTTTCTTGTCTGTGTGACCTCTAATGTGTCAACTCCCTGCTCTTCTCTGTATGCTACAGCAAGAGGGAGAACTGGGCCCAGGGGGATGCGGCCCAAATGAGAGCGAGGGGAGAGAAAGACAGTATGAGAATAGATGAATTTGGACAGCAATCAAACTGGTCTTTTCCTCCCCCCTTCCCTCACTTTGTATTTTAATTACACGGTTTCAAATAATCTCCTCCACTTTGGGAGGAAATCTGTTTGTCTGTGAGTATTTGATCTGGCACTGACTCTGTCTGTATCTGCAACCCTATTACCATGAGGAGATCCTGGGGTTCCTTAGGAAGAGAACTGGTGATGAAATGGAATGTAATATTCTGGAGTCTGGCAAAAAATACTGAATATAATTGGCCAATGGCCAAATGCTTTCATTCCTAGCATTAAATGAGACTGGTCACATTTAATTGGGCATCTTTCTGATTAAATAAATAGATAAAGAAACCTCTGTGTATATGTATATGCATGTCAATTATATATTGACAGATATATTTTGCCATTCTTCATTGTTTTCCTCATTCGCAGCCTAGGGAAAGCCTAGGTTGTTTTAACGTTTACAATATGATTGAGAACACCCAAGGAATGAAAGAATAAAAGATTCATGTCAGGATTATGTTTCTTTGCTTGTTCTGTGTAACCTGGGGCAAAATTCACTGGCTGGTTGCACATTAGGAATGAACCTGGCCCACTGATTTTGCAGGTCTTAGATCAACACTTCTTCAAAAAAAGCCAAGATGCAGAGAGGTCTAGTCTTTCTAGTCTGTCTTGTGTGGATATTTTGCAGGCATTCAGTCACTGATCATTCTTGTGGATGATTCTCATAAGTGCAAGATTAGTAAATTGATAGAGGTAGAGCAGAAGTGCTGTCTTACATAAAGATTGTCTAATACTTTCTACTGTGACCCTCTTTTTTCAGCTGCACATAACTTTTTGGGCTTCTGAGCTTTGTGGTTTCTCTCTTTCTAAAATTGGTTTACACATGCATCAAAATCAAAGATGACTCTGTGGCAGCTCACTTGCCTAAGACATATGCTGTGGAATCAAGCAGTAGATAATTATCGAAACTGGGTTTTGTACATCAGGAGGGCCAAAGAAAAGCTTTCAGCATTTCAATGGCAAACTTCTCTGCAAGACATAGAACACTGAACATCAAGACTATTCTACCATTTTAGAATGAAGTTTCAACTTCAGTTACTATATATTTCGTTGCTAAAAATGCTGGTCAGCCAAGGATGTGTTATCACTTACTTTATTTACTGACTACTGTGATAGCCTTTGAAATCCTAAACAGTTAAAGAAAACCCTTGGTAAACAAGAGCTGCTGAAACGGCTAGATCTCTAATTTATGTCCCTTTCCCTAGAAGTCGAAACTCTGCACGTATTTTAGTGAAACATCACTAGATTTTAGCTAGAGATCTCCCAGTTTAGCTACCTCTTCTCACATTCAAGGCTTGGTGTTGTGTTTATTTTATTTAGTGCAATTTTTGTCTTTTTGTCTATCACCCTCTTCTACATTATTTAAATTGCTATTCTCGGCCAATATTATTCTCTGCTGACACGATTCCTCTGGGGTCATTTCCATTTCTGCAAAATCCATGCGAAGAGGATGTAAAAGCCTGTCAATCTAGAATTATGGCATTCACATTGGTTTTCTCCAGTTAGAAGTGATTGTCTAAGCTACAGAGTGGGGAAGAATCAAATCCTAAGATTCTCAAGTCAGTACGTTCAAGTGACCCGTGGCTGCACTGTACTTCATAGTACTTCACTGGCTTTTGGCACTGGAGTCACGTCTACAGAACTCCTAATTCCCTAATCCCACTCTATTCTCCAAAGCTGATTTAATGAACCACCACTGACTACAGGGAAGCTAGAATCAGCACTGATTTGCGGTGAAATTTGACATACATAAGTTCAGCAGGTGTTACCAATTCAGAGTATATATATGCATGTGTGCAATTTCAGTTAAAAATTCTACTGGCATCACTGGAAAGGCTAATATTTAGAAAAATGGTAGTCTTTTACTTTTAGCCAATGGTCTACTGCTGTAAAATGATTGAGTTAAAAAACAGCAGGTTTTTAGAGATAAAAATAATACTAATAGCAGAGGCTTGCTGAGATCAGAAGCGAAGCCTCCGACTGCACCTAACTGGGCACAGTATCCAGCTTCAAAGACCTGAGGGAAATGGAGGTCATGAGGCATTAGACTGATGAAAAGTAGCAGCTTAGTTCTGTGGGAGCAAATCAGATTAGTTGAGCTGATTTCAAAACAACTGAAAATCTACTTTAACATCCTTCCTTCTCTTATCAAAGAACTGAGAGGGTAATTTCAGATGATTCATGATGGGGTATAACAGTTTTAATTCCCTGATCATTCACATGTCTGTGCATTAGTTTCAATTTAGGATTTACTCTTAGATGAGCTAAATATGAGGGAGGTGATTGTGCCCCTGTACTCAGCACTGGGGAGGCCACACCTGGAGTGTTGTGTCCAGTTTTGGGCACCTCAATACAAGAGAGATCTGGAGGTGCTGGAGCGAGTGCAGAGGAGGCAACCAAACTGGTGAAGGGGCTGGAGAACAAATCATATGAAGAGAGGCTGAAGGAGCTGGGACTGTTTAGTATGAGGAAGAGGAGGCTGAGGGGAGACCTCATCACTCTTTACAACTACTTGAAAGGACACTGTAGAGAGGTTGGTGTTGGTCTCTTCTCACAGGTAATTAATGATAGAACGAGAGGGAATGGCTTCAAGCTCCAACAGGGTAGGTTTAGACTGAACATTAGGAAAGAATTCTTCACAGAAAGAGTGGTCGGGCATTGGAATAGGCTGCCCAGGGAGGTGGTTGAGTCACCATCCCTGGATGTGTTTAAGAGACGATTAGATGTGGTGCTGAGGGATATGGTGTAGGGGAGGACTTTGTAGAGTAGGGCAGATGGTTGGACTCGATGATCCCAAGGGTCTCTTCCAACCTAGATGATTCTATGATTCTATATTCCATGAGCTGGGAACTTTCTTCTATGGTAGGAGAGATCTCCTGCTTAGTGTGTCTGGCACTAGCATTTCCTGCAGTGTACAGTGTGTTTGTGTGGTGTATCTATGGTCCTAACTTCCACCCTCGTTTGGACCATCCTAGAGAATGTGATATTCCATGAAGTGCCATTCTATGATCTACTCCATCACCTGTGTCACCAATGGCAGCAGTAGCAGCACCAAGCAAGACTAGCTGGTCAGTGCAAAGAAGAGAACAGGAGGCACTCCGTGTCTGGGATTTACTGGGAGCACATTGGAGCAGTTACGGTTTGTGTGTGAGGGGGAGAAGCTGGAGGGGGCTGCAGGCTGAAGAAGCGTGCCTTACTGAGACGCACAGGGCTGTTGACAGCTCTACTGCTATGGTGTGTCCATGCTGACGTGTAACATGGACACAACCTTTCCATCCCAACAGCTCAGGAAACTTCCACAGCAGGGATGTAAGCCCGGCCCTAGGACTGACCCAAGCCCTGGCATTTTTTCTTGGCTGGAAACTGTGGGATACTCACATTTATTCTTTCTTGTTAGTTCTTTACTTTTCAAATAGCTCCACTTGAGTTAAGTATACTCCTACAAAATGGGAGCTTACCATGAGCAATACTGTTAAAACAATAAAAAGAAGCAACAAAGAGTTCTAACTACACCAATGTTGATTTTACTAGCAGTGTGAGGTATTTCTTTTGAAGTACAGGTTTTTGTCATTATGTTTTTCCTACATTATTTCCAGAGAGTTTTGTTTTCCCAAAAAATAACCATTTCACATTCTCTATTGCTAAGGTACATGCTGTTATTATAAAAGCTATAATCTTTTGGCTTTTCTTATGTAAATCCTTTGCATCTGAATAGTTCAAACATTTGTGGATGGTAGGTTATCCTACCTTCCCTTTACAATATGGGATTGGAAATGTTTGCCTCTACATTTGTAATCTCAACAGCTTTCCCACAGAGATCTGAATTTTAGTTTCGGGTCAAGTTTGACTACAGGGGTGAGTTGGTGTTTAAAAGAATTATAAAACAGTTGCTCCCATCTTAGACAGGTTCACTCATTTCATTTTGCACTCTGGCTGAACTGTCTGCCCAAAACCTTTCATCTCTAACTTTCCAATGAATACTTTAAAGCTGTTCACATTCTGTATGACAAGGAATTGATTCTGAAATACTGTAGCCATGCAGTAAATCAGTATTGATCATCTCCACAGACACAAAGGGTGAAATTAAACAGGTATTAAATACTTACATTTTTATTTATGTATTTAATTCCTATTCTACTTTATACAAACACCAGATTATATGAAGGCTGACTAACTGAAATAGTTAAGTGGCTGTTATCCTACCAAATAAAAACGCTTGGCTGTTGAAACTGTAAAACTAAAACTAAATGAGATAAATACAGTATAGGCTAAAACTTGACAAGTTTCACCTGACCAAAAATTTAAGAAAGAAGAAGAAAGGATGGATAGTAAACCCAGAACAACCTTAATTTTCCACCTTTAATAAAAACTGTCATCCTCAAATGACTATAGAATCTTGAAATAGATAAATAGCAGCAGAGGGAGAGGCACAGGCAAGGAAAATAAGAAAAAATTGGTTGTGCCAATGTACTCACAATGAAGCCATGAGAAGAGAGACTCAAGAAAACCAACAACTGAATTCCTCTCATTTCCTTAAATGTTTAAAATCCATCAATGGTCCTCAGCCTATTTGTCAGAATATGAAGCAGCTCTTATCACATACCACTAAGCAGAGTGCCTGCATTTCACATAAATGGCATTTTTAATTGTACAGAATGAATTTCTTAGGGTGTGGAGTAGTGTTCTTTGTAATGCTTCACAGTCTGTAGCCATTAGGAAAGATGATTTGACTATTAAATCAGTTGGTCATAATGAACCAAAAAGGGCCATTCTAGAGGTAATAGAGGAAAGCTTTAGAAGTTTCCAGTGTCTTTAACCATGCAGAATGTCAGCAAGACTTTCTAAATTCAAGCACCAGTAATTGCCTATGCCCTTTTCAAACAAAACCGCTTACTTTTGATTTCAGCATTTACTGTGTCTCTCTTGCACAGCTGTGCCCCACGCTAATACTGTCGCTTTATCAGCTCCTCTCCAGCCTGTTCACCTCACCAGAGAAGCTTTGTTCTCTGCAGAACATCCTCCGATGCTCTGCCAAAGCCTAAATTTGAACAGCTCTAGTGAAGGGATTTCCAATGCTTCCCTTAAGAGGTTGATAACACTGTAATTAGTCTTTCTATTTGGCAAATAATTTTAGCTTTTCAGCCTTAGTTTCCCTTTTCTTTGTTTAATAGGTACTTTCTTTCCTGGATTCACAAGCAACACTTTCACCTCTTTAGTATTGCCCTTCCAGTATTTACAGGCAGATTTCCTGCTTCTGCTTCCTCAAGTTTGTAGTTATTTTATGCACACTTAATTCTTTTAGCCTTTTTCTCATGAGCTTCCTTAGTTTTTGGTACGCCTTTAAAGTAGCTAAAAACATTAGCTTTTCAGAGAGGATGCATGTGCATCACTGATCATGCTGACTTTATTAAGATTACATAAAGGGCATTCTACTGAAGACATATTTCGCTAAATAATTAAATGTTACTAGAAAAGCAGCTCCTTTCAACAAAATCTTCTGCAACAACATCACCAAGTAGTTCTTTGTTTCCTCAGAATTCTCCGAGGGCACTTACAAGAGGAAAATTGCATTAAGCTTAGGATTAAAAGCCCTGTAGTGTCCTCATTATGAATTTAGAAAAAGAAGAAGCAGTAACGTGACATTTTTGACACACATGACATTTATGTAGACTTTTCTTGAAGGACAGAATTGCTGAGTTACGCACACAAAAATAACGGAAAAAAACAACAGTTTTTGATTTAAAAGTTAACATATAGAGATGAAGAAAAAAAAGCGTTAAGACACTTTATGGCATGTATTATTATGATATTACTTTAAATGTTTATTTGTTATAGAAATTTTTTATCTAGAAAACTAGCCAGATAGTTCAAATGTCTACTGGAGAATCATTGTGCTATATTTTAAGATGCAATTAATTTTTAGTCAATTTTCTGGAAGTATGGAACAGAAGAATTTGAATCTTGTTTAAGTGGAATCTCAGTCCAGCCATAGCTATAAAGTTATTGCTCACATTTTCATACTAAACCAACAAGTTTCCATGTGATTTATTAGGTAGTTGAAATATTTAAACTTAATTTTCCCTTGGTACAGTGTGCATGCCTGGATGCACGAGTTCCTAAATAGCAAAAGATGTAGTCAGATCTTTGCTGTGTTAAACAGCCACCTGTAGAAGATATTCTAACTTATTTTATTAGTCATCAGTACCTAAAGAATAAAAGTAGACAAAACAAAAGAAGACAGACTTTATCTCCCAGACTGACATATTTAAACTCCAAACTGATACTCCCCTACAAAGGACACTTCTTAAACCAGCATTTCACCTACGTAATGCTTGTTCACAAATTGTTATAGAAATAGTCCCTTTTGTCCATCGGCTAAACTCAAATCTGTGTTCCGTGTCAGAAGGATAGAATCATAGAATCATAGAATGGTTCAGGTTAGAAAAGACCTTAGAGATCATCCAGTTCCAAGCCCCCTGCCCTGGGCAGGGACACCTCCCACCAGACCAGGTTGCTCAAATCCCTGTCCAGCCTGGTCTTGAACACTTCCAGGGATGGGGGATCCTCAGCTTCTCTGGGCAACCTGGGCCAGGGTCTCACCACCCTCACAGCAAAGAATTTCTTTCTAGTATCTAATCTAAATCTCCTCTCTTTCAATTTAAAATCATTACTCATGACTGGATAAATTCCTGTCACCTAACAGAATGTTGATGGAGATGATGGCATGGAAGAACAATGTTCAAAACCCATTTATTTGGGAGCTTACTTAAGAACTACACTGACTTCTCCTGCTCGCCGTCTTCCTTTTTCTCCCCTCTTCTTGCCCCAGAATATTAAACAACCTCCTCATTCTGTGATAGTAGAATACCTGGCAAAGTTGCTTCGCTTTTGACCATATGTCCCTTGGTTCTGTGCTGAAGCTTTTATTATTTACACTTGTCTCCCTCTAAAAATAAGCTTAATTGCTTTTAATTGAAATTAAGGCACTTCAAATCCATCTGCTTTACACACATCTAAGACTGCCTGTGGATCAAAGCTCATCCTGATGGCAGTCACAAGAATCTGAGTGTGCTATGCGACCACTCACAGCTAAGCCAGATCAGTTTCCAAGCAGGGACAGCACACTGATTGTAAACAGACAAAGAAACAAAGCAAATAAACAAAGCAATAAAATATAAAATTAACCTTTGCCCCTAAAGTAAGGATAACTCTAGGAATTGCAGATTCTAAATGCTATTCCACATGCATGGTTACTCTTCTAATGAATCATTCCAGTAAATTTTACATCTTGTCTACCTTATGTTGAAAAGAAATACAATAAAATATTAAAGAAGAACAAAATAACCCTATTAACACTGCTTTTGAGGCCTTTCTGTATATTCTCATTTTTTTCATTATCACTGCATAAAACTAATAACACATTATTATCAGCTTTTTTTACTTGACTGAATAAAATCTGACTTCTGTCTGAGGAGAAGTAAATAATGTATCAGAAATTAAGACAAAGTTAGCTGCTACACAAACCAACAACAATCTTATCTTGGAAAATTCCAGTCTTTAATGGTGTATTACAATGGCAATAGACATTCTTCATAAAGAGAAGAATCACCCCTAAGAAAAGACCGAGACATTTATTCCATTCTGTCATTATTCACAGAGAACCTCTAAGCCAAAATGCAAATGACTTATACTATACCACTTAAAATATCACTTCCTTTATTCCCAATTCATCTTGACCCCCTTTTGATGTCATTCATTACTGGAATTGGTCTGCTTAAATACTGCAAATAATGTTTGTTCTTACTTTTAAGAAAAGAGTGCTGTATTTTAGTGATGGAAAGAGAGAAATTAAAATCTATATGTCTAAGACGATGACTCCCTGTGAATATCACCTGATGCTTCTAATAAACAAACAATTAGATAGAGTTAATTTTCTTCATAGTAGCTGAAATGGGGCTAGGACTTGGGTTTGTGCTGGAAACAGTGTTGGTAACAGTGGGATGTTTTAGTTACTGCTGAGCAGGGCTTACACAGAGCCAAGGCCTTTACTGCTCCTCACCCAGCCCCACAGCAATGGGCTGGGGGTGCACAAAAGGCTGGGAGGGGACACAGCCAGGAGAGCTGACCCCAAGCAAACTGTTAAAGGACTACAATTTAAATTATTTTGAAGCATCCTTGTAAATCAGGAAGCCAAGTTCTGCTTTCCAATGTGACTTGAAGCATTTTGGGGTTCCATGGCATTTGGGAATCTAAATGTCCAAGTCTCACTTTAAAATGGGACTTAGATACTTTTGGAAATTTTACTTCTTGCCTATTAGTTTGTAGTCCGTTACATTCATGATATTGCCAAGTTGGGAAATCTTCTGAGCCTGCTATATGTATAGGAAGTGCAGATTTCTGCCTGTCAAGTTTCTCTTTTGTATCACAACATTTGAGGGACGTCTGGAAATATTTTTCATCTTCCCTCAGGTCTTTGCAAATCTCTTTTGAGGAGGAAGGGATTCAAGACTGCTTCATTGACTGCTATCAATAAGCAGATATGTTATACATCGAGCCCATGTCGTGGATCAGAGTTCTAAAACAAATATCCAGCCACATGACAAAATCCAGAATCAATTGACTCCAATGGTTTCTGATATACTACCAGCCAGAAACTAGAGGGCATTATTTTTCTCTGGTAGACAACATTTCAGTTCCAGTAAATATTCATTGACTGTTAATTTTCTGAATTGCTGTGGTGCTATTATAAATTTTGCCAGTTTGTGTAAGTCAGCAAAAAGCCATGAAAGCTCGCTCTTAATATCACACATGGACAGCTTAAGTCAGCACTACAGTTACCACTAAAGAAGACCAAAGTGACACAGAACAAGCTAAGCTGAATTCTTAAGGAAATTTAAGAACAAGAAAGAAAGGAAAAAGGCTTTTCCTATACTTGCCTTCTACGCT
>JAHREE010000189.1:1176951-1211080 GCA_033628505.1 Tringa tobata
TGTAGCTCCCCCCCCCCCGACCAATCAGGAAAAACAGGGTTATAAAGAACAAGCGAGTGATGCTCCCAGAGTGATAAGCCAGATTGCCTATGTTTTATAGCTACTGTTTCTTCAGTAGATATCTGCCCCATATACCCATACCACAACTTCTACCTCAGGTTTCCTGAAGCAGGTTCACACTGCAGGTTTTAAACACAGCTATTTAGTGCATCAGAGTGCATAATCAGAAACTGATAAGAAAGTTTTAACTTTCATAGAGCTCTGACTAGTTAGTGCCAGATCCTGTCAACATGTGACAGAGAAAACGCTGGACTGAAAAAAGCCACAGAAACTGAATTGATGAAATGGCAAAATTGATAGCCAAAGACACTGTATATTTCAGTACATTCAGATGTTACTCTTAAGAAGTATTGAAGACCCTGTAGCACTTACTACCACAATCATGAGAAAAAAGAAAAGGGTGACTGAAACCCCGCTTGTATTTCCAAGTCAGTTTATCTTGGTGGTTGTGGACACCTCAAAGACAACTTCTGCTCAGAAGTTATGAGCCTGAACTTAGATTTTGTATGCAAGTGATGTGGTGGCTGTGGGCAGTGCTGCCATGCCTAAATAATTTATGCCATCTTCGTTTTCAAAGAGCTTGTGCTGTAGAAACACACCATCCAGACAAGAGCTCCTCTAGGGAAACCAGGATGGGGGGGTCTTGCAGCCAACCTCCATTCTCCTGAGTTCGTACCCTTATCTCTCCTGCAGCAGCTTGCAGGGAATTGTAACCTCTGACCCAGAGAGCCTATTACTGATGCTTGGACTTTAATGTCTGGAGAATACCAACAGTGAAATAAGAGGCTGCATGTGGAACAGGAGCAAGATGAATAGTGCTCTAGAGCTGGTTTTGCTCCCGTATCACAGCCATGCTGAAGTTCTGCAGAGCCATCCCAAGTGCCTGCAGAGATTGCTTTTTTCCTCATGCACTCCACAAGGCCATTTATTTGCAGATTTCTGCTATATACAAAGCAGGAACATCATTTTTTCTATTTCTCTTTGATAGGATTATAGATAGATACATCTGGCAATTAAGTACCATAACTTATTTTTTTGATTTGGCCTGCCTTCCTAAGAAAGTATAGTTCACATGTTTGTGCTGGCTATTCAACTGACCACTCAGCTATTAGCTTCCCCATATTATATTTTTTCCCTATCCACTAATTTCAACCAGAGTATAACTGAATATAGGAGAAAGTTTCAAGCTGAGTCTTGTTCTGGGAAATGGAATTAAAGCTTTTTCCATCCTGTGGCAGCAGTATATCAGCATATGTATAGACTAAAGGCACCCACAGCACATGTTGCCACTCTCTCAGGCAGGGGATGTAGGAGCGTTCAGGGAACACAAAAGGAACAGAATACATGGCTATGGTTATGGATCTGCAGGAAATCAACCTTCATTAGCTCTGTGGATTGTGGAACAACTTGCTATTCCACACTTCATTGTGTCTGAACCTCACAGGTGAAGGTCTCAGCCACCTCTCTCCTCACCTGGCCCAGAGGGGAGACTTTCCCCCTAGAACTGTCTCCCTCCACTTTGTAATTTAGTCAGCGACTTTTGCTAGGACCTTACTGTTTTGGAAAAGTGTTCAGAGAGCACAGCAAATTCATTCACCACTTTTCCAATAATTGCTGACATACAGGGCATTAATAATTGGCTTGAAAGAGCTGATGGCCTGAGGCACAGCTCCAGTAATCAATAATCCTTGGAACACCCTATGCCAAGGTTATTTCTGCCTACAGAAATGAAATGGGGGGCAGGGAGATAATTTATTTAGCCTATTCATAAAAATATTTATTTAGGGGTCTCTAAGCATAAAGCAATAAAAACTAAAATCATGATGTTAAAAACAAAGATAACAAGATACAATATTTGAAAATAAAAGCAAACCTTGCAAACAAGTACAGCCAGTCTGAGTCAGCTCATGAAGAATCATAGAATCACAGAATGGTTTGGGTTGGAAGAGACCTTAAAGATCACACAGTTCCAACCCACCAGGTACTCCAAATAAAGAATAGGTAGAGCAACCCAGAGCAGATAAACACACATGGAAGAGTCCTAAAAACTATGAATAAAATTTCACTGCTCCTAAAGCAACTTGCTGTATGCTCTAAAATTACCAATAACAGACATTCATGAAGCCCATTTTGGAGATAATTTCACACCTGAAAGTTTGCATCCGAGAAAGATATTTGTCAGGCAAAGTAGATGGATGTCAGGTACCCTTAGTTAACCTCCAAAATAACAGCAGATACAACTCAGTCTAATCCAAAGCTGGACAGGTACTAGATATAAAAAGCTGAAACATTCTGAATTAATCACTTGGTATTATTTGCTTTTTATGGTGTTGCAGGACACCTAGAGAGTTGCAACTACTTCAATGTAACCCAAATACATCCTTCCCAGTGTTGTGCATTTCTAAAGGAAAGTGAATTGCAGCATATTTATAACTGGGAGATATTATTTATTTCCTGACCATCTAAGAGTTCAGAAAATTTGACACGTTATGTATATAGAAGATAAGCTAATTAAAGTGTGATGTCAGTACTTGCCATTATAGACATCGCCAATACCAGAGCTAAGGTATTTCTGCAGCGCCACTGTAAGGGTGCTGGAGACTTTGGACATCCATGCATAGTGCTATGCATGTACCTGTGCAGGTCACTGTAGGGTTGTGCTGACTGTGAGCAACCAGGCTCAAGTGTCCAGAATCAGATCTGCTGTGTTCTGGCTAGAGGACGCACCCTCTTCAAACAGAGTCTGGGGCGTGGAAATGCAGCCCCTGAAAAAAAGAATCTCTTTGTGTTACTGATTGTGGAAAAGGATGTTGTTCCACCAGAGCTGGCCACCAAGCAGGATGTGGTGTTGCAGGGATGCATTTGCAGTTCTCCTCAGAAGTTAAAAGATTTAATCTCTTTTGGGTGAATTCAGAAAATGCATGCCATAACAGTCCTGTGTCAGTGACAGAAAAAAAAAAAGTGACAATGTAAAAATGCCACTTCTGTGTTTATCATGCTCCTTTGACTCCAGGGGTGCTCAGTTTGCAGCTCAAGGATTATCTTTTCTTAACTCGCCTCTTTTGCCAAGCCAATGTGAACCAGAGTCAGGACAAGGTCCTTTCTTCATTTGCTGCATTGCTACTTACAATAAAGGGCATAACTGGCCAAAATAGGCCTTCAGCAAAGCAAGTATCACCCTGTCACATCAGAATTTATGCTCAGGGCTGTATGACCAGCCCAAACCCCGTGCTTCCAGAACTGTTTACTGTAGAGGGTTCTACTTACTATCACCGGTGATGGCTCTGCAAGGATAAGATGCAGGAATGTACACTTACTGCTAACATCAACATCTGAAACTGTGAGAAGGAAGCAGCTTTGCTGGACAAGGAGATGCCATTTCAACACAGCCATTTTTCTGCCTAGGATGGCACTTTCTATGAGCTCAGGCCCTGAGGCAAAGCACTTTATGGTGATGGTAAGTGACCCGAAAGCAAATCTCAGTCAGCAATAAAATGACAGGATAGTCAAGAACGAAGTAAGTGGTGATCTATCAAAAATATGGAGCATTTTTGACAAAAGATGTGACATGAAATCCAGAGGCCAGATGTTATGTGGAAGCCAGAGGCCAGAGAGAAGGAAGTAATGAGGATGAAAAACTGGAAAACCACAAGATGGACAAAGAAAGATGAGGGAATCTAAAAGGGTTGGGTTGAGGACAGCAAAAATGAGGACTAGAAAATCAACTGTAAAAATAAGGAGTAGGAACTTTACTGTACAAACAGAAAATATTAGAAGATTATTAGAAATTAAGAGAATGAAGGGGACAACAGTGATAAGAGGAAACACAGTGACAGAAGAGGAAGGGAAAACACTGAAGGGGAAAGAAACAGAATTTTAGGGAAAACGGATTAGGAAAAAAAGAGTTTGTCATGGTTTGGGGTGGGTGGTTTTGCATCATTCATACGTGGAACCCTCCCTCCCCAATACTAATGAAGTCTACCCCTGCTCATCTAAGAAAAAAAAGAAAGCAAAAGAATGAAAAAAAATAGGCTTCTTATTTATTTATTTAAGGGTCAGGGTGGGTATTTGCCTTAGGTTGCACTTCCAAGGCAGGAATCGTTTCATTTTAGGGCATCCTCAGGGCTCTCGTGCTGCACTATTTAGCAATGTTGTAAAAAGGGCAATTCCACTGGCTGTTCTCAAGGGCACTTGGTAACGGGAGTTTCATTGAAGCAGAGTCACAGGGAGTCATTCTGACTTCGTTCTTTTCCTAGAAGACTTTTCTGGGGCGGTATGACATTTCTTCTTGACTGCCCACCATCCTTATTTCACTAACCTATCTATCTCAGATAGACGGTCTACTAATGTTTATTTTGTGCTGTGAAAAGTCACTTCTTAATCTCAATTCTCTCTCTTCAAATACCAACCATCTTCTGCTTTGTTGAAAATAGTATCTATACAAGTGAAGAGCAGGTATACCTTACTCTTTTACATTTATCTTTTCATCCCAAATAATAATTTTCTTATTCTACTTCATGCTCATAATCCATCTTTCCCTTTATCTGAGCTCAGTCCTCCTCTCTGAATTTACACTTCAGTCATCTCATCTGAAAGAATTAAACAAAGGAAGATCCGACCTTATGTATGATCTCCCACAGGTGTATTTGCATTGTACCAGGAAAGATTTAACTATCTGCTGCTGTCACTAATGTCATTATATCATAGTGATAACTTCCTAAAGATCAGATACAGAACATATTCTGCCTGGATTTACCCATAACATTTAGAAGTACAGTTCCACTCTACCTGGAAACAGTTTTAATCTGCATACATCTAAAGCTCCTCTGTGGTGGCATTGCTGGCTGGATTGCACTTGTAGGATTTCAGACAACGCACAACACTAAACTACAGTGGTACCATTTGAACGTCTCAAATGTGGAGGGGTGAATATCTGAAAATGAACTTTCAGTCTCTCGAAGAAGAAGGATGTCGCTTATGTGCTGCATCTGTTAGAGGCTAGTTAGTAAACAGGACAAATGCTGGGAGATGCTGAAGGATTTTGCCTGATAATACCTGAGACTGGAACTGTGAGCAGCTGCACAGCACAAACTGACACCACCTTCTGCCCAGTCTTCCTGGACTGGCACTGACCTCCCTGCTGGGAGCAGGGAAGTGAAATCCTAGGGAAAGTAATACTGAGGTGGGTGTGAGCGAGTGAGATAATCAAGTAGAGTAAAAGCTCTAAACTCACTGATTCTTAAACAAATGCCAGTGTCCAGATCTGCTACTGGTTGTGGTTTACTCTGTCTTTCTTCTGGCAGTGAATAAGAGGGATGCTTTTCCTAACATACCATTCTTTAAAAACACAATTTCCTGCTAAGGATTCTCAGAATTTTAGCAAATTTCCCATGCAATTATAATTTGTAATATGGCATAAATTATGCCTCTTGAGCATCAAAAATACCATAATAGTCTAAATTCTACCTCATGGTAGAATTTAAGGTCCTCTAGAGAGGACACAAATGACCAGTACAGAATAATTTTATGCATCCCCTTGTACCATCCCCTTTGCTTAACATGATAAGCTGGTACACAAAAGGAAGTTCAGAAATTCTATTCAATGGCAGTTACCTTCTTGTATATTTTATGAAAGAGATTCCACTGTCAGTAAATTAAATGTTATGTGCAAAAATACCCACTTTGTCTGCCTCCACATCCTTATTTCTTTTAAAAATGATACTGTAGATTGTGATTCTCAGATAAGGAAATAGAATTCCTAAGTAGAATACAGCAGAATAGTAAGATAGAGTAACTCATGCAAATACTTTTGAAAAGCTCTCACTAAAAACAGACTATACCAAATAATAAGTGTTCTAACTGTAGCCATAATTTCAGTGATAGGATCCCAGATGCATGTGAAGGAGAACAAAAAAGAATCACTATTACACTATTAAATGAAAATCATTGCAACAAATCTACAAAGGTCATGAAGGAAGTCCAAAAAGTGGGGTTCTGAGATAGTTGGAAAACTACGTTGATGGTGGAAGTATAGAGGAGGTTGACCTATGTAAATGAAGTGCATAGAAATACATCCACTGCTTTAATAAATGAAAAAATGATGGGTATAAGGCAAATACAACAAATAAATTTTGTACTTGAAAGGAAGTTGCTAGGACATGCTCCTGAGAACACAGGTATCATACAATAATGGGTTTGGATTAACTGCTGAGCCATGTCTGATATCTGGGCATTTAAACCCACACATTTTGTGAACCATCTCTTGTTCCAAGAGAAGACACAAGTTATCGAAAAGGATATAATGTTTTATCAGTATAGTTGCAACACGGGATACAAAACAGGCCATGGTTTCTGAATTCTTAGTCCCAGTCACATTATGACCAACCAGGTCAGAACGAGGAAAAAAAAATAAATCCCTGGAGGTTCTTCAGACTCTGACAGAAGAAAAATGCTTCTTGTGAAGAGAAATGTCACCTGGATTAGAGTAGAGAAAAGGAGGAGAAGCTTCTTCCTACTACTGCCATTCTAGATCACTACCATAGTGATCTAGAGTTACCATATTTTAAGAGAGTTATCATATTTTAATAGACTACGTAGCTGTCACTACAGACAGGATCTAATATCTGCAGAACATTTTAAGACAAGTTTAGTTTTGATTCATTGAACTAGAATTGAGTTGGAAAAAAATAAGCTGGGAGACTAGAACACATTGGATTGTAGGTATAGGTTAGGGAAAATCACCTGCTATTCTATATTCCCTTTCCCAGTTAAACATGTTTCTCCCTAACACCATTTCTTAGGTTCTGTTACAGTGCTGGGTGCTGCATTTCTGTATATCAGGCTCCCTTTCTTTTTGTTTCAGTTGTACAGCAGAGCTCTGACATCCCTATACCAATTTTTCCAACACTATCCTACATAATCTCATAAGAATTTAATCAGTGACATGAACATCTTCCCAGAACACATGTCGGTCTCACAGATCCTTGGCCATAAGGATGGCTGAAGCAGCATATCAACCAAACGAAAAAAACATTCTCAGGTTACTGGAGGGAAAAAACCACAAAAGAAAGCCAACACGTACATTAATGCAAGAAACAAAACGGGGTAGGAAAAGAAACTGAAGGAGGAGAGAGTGTGCAAGATTGATATGAAATATTGATTTTTAAAAGTTAAATATTTTAAAGCCTTATCTGTCTGAACAGTAGCCCACAGAAGTACAGCAATGCCCCTTGGTATCGTGGGAGGAATGGACAACACTGTGTGCCTTAGTCTCCTTTATCTCCCAAGAGTTTTTAGCAGCTATAATGCTAAAGAATCAGAAGTTACTCCCCTCCAGTCATTGTACATTTCCAAACTAAAAGGCAAAGTTGAATAAGAACACCATGCAGCTTTTGAAGCAGGTTTAGGCAGTTTTATACAAGGATAAATACACCAGATTTGTTAATACACACTGCCCTTTTACAGAACCTCATCTCAATGAACTTGGTATGGTTTATGAAGATTCATTACCACAAATGTCATAATCCCAGCAAATCAAATAAGAGGTGGATAATGACTCTGGTGAAGACTTTACAGTGAGTTAGAAAGATCAAGGAACAGAACTTGGCAGACTGACTATCTTCCCTTTGGCACCAGGGAACCAGTAAACAGAGATTAAGAACTGCTCACCATTCAGATTAAAAACAGGACCCATTATATTCCTGGTGGTCTGCTGATATTCCACCCTTATGGGTAACGGGGAAGCTTTCAAAACTTCAGAAAATTCCTGAATTAGTTTTAATTTCATGGTAATGCCCTCTGAGGAGAGCACAACTGTGACAGCACATGTAAACTGATTATTTACTTTTAAGCTTTCTAATGTCTTTTTGGGAATACATTTGAATCTTCTTTAAAATGTCCCATTTTCACCGGGCTATTCACTCAGGCGGCCACTTTTGAAAATCCTTCTACATATTATTTTACGTTTTAGGATTTCTGTGGATAAATACGGCAAAATCACTTATAGCGAGATGCTCAGGGAACTAAGCATGACATGCCAGCTCCAAGACAAAGATGGGAATCTACTTTTTAGTGACAGACAGAAGGACTGGGAATAAAATAACTGGCCCAGAAAATGCCTGGCTGCTAAGGAAGCCTTTCAGTTCCTATATTCCTGTCTTAGAATTTGTCTTAATTTTAGTTGCTGCATAATTTTAATTTAATTAGCAAAAATTAAATATAAACCTTTAAGAAATATGAGTATTTAGCATACTCTGTTTTTTAAAATGCAAGGAAAAAGTATTTCCCCCTTCAGTCCTGTCCCTAAATAAAGAAAAAAATAATGTGAGAAAAGTAGCAGATTTAGTACTTCTACTAAAGAAATACCCACTCATTCTTGCTTTTGGAGAGCACGACAGCAAAGCTCTGAATTTTTTCCATTTAGAAACATAAAGTAGGCTGGCCACAATTAAAGTGTCTAAATACTTGCAGGGATAAACCCCATTAAGAATTGATGATAAGAAGTTCCTGTTCTTAGGCCACATCATGTGACCTTTCACGAGGAGAAGAACTCACAAACCTGGACTAAATAACTCAGAGGCCAGGGGCAGCCTTTAACATGTCCTTCATCCTCCTCATGACCAGATGTGATCTCCTCCTCTCATCGAGACTGAGGCATATTGGCAAGGGCTGAACCTGTCAAGCTGTCAAGCCAAGTAATACCCATTCAGGAGATAAACAGAGAGCTTCTGTATCCAAGGCTGGCAGCGTAGCATCACATTCATTTTCAAATACAAGATTAAAAATAAAAAAACCCAACCTCCACAGACATGTTTTGACTGTAAAATTCAGGATTCCTCTCTGCTTACAGTCCAATACAAACTGCATTTCATCTCATTCCAAGATCTACACTTGGGATAGGTAATATCTTTTACTTCAGCTGATATATGGATGAACTCAGATCTAATTAAAGAGGTTGCAGAAATAGCATAGACATAAAAGTAATTCTAGAACTGGTTATTCCTAATTGACAAATTATCCTGCCACTCTGCAAGTGAGCAACGTATCTATTTCCTGTAATTCTGCAGCTTTAAATAAAGGGTTCAGAAATCATCTTGCTCAGGGCAAGATCAATAATTCTGCACTAGGAAAAGACACTAATAAATAGGAGAAAAACCTCTACTACGTATCACTTCCTACTCTAATTAAGACCAACTGGCCACTACCATTCACAACCATGTTGTAGGTGTGGGGAGTAGCAAAACAGATTTGTTGGGCCCCAATTTCTGGGCAGAAGTGATATCTGTTTTTCTGTTCATCCTACTTCCAAGTCTCACAGTGACTGGAGGTTCTGCCCAGTCTAATGGCAGAGTACCTGGAGAAGCTGAAGGTATTGCTGCTGTCCCATCATACTGTACCGTTTCACATGTTAGGATGAGGTCAGGAAGCCTTATTTTGTGCAAGTTTGGAAATCGCCCCTGCAGACGAGTCTTTTCCACAGTTCCTAAGGTAGCACTCCGGTGTCTTGCACCCTGTATAGTCCTGTCCTCCTCTTCCAAATGAGCAAGGACAGAGGAAGAACATAACACTGACATTCTCTCCCACCTTACTGCCACCTGGACTAATCTACAGGCCAAGACACTATCTTAAAGAATACTATAGGCCCATACTCCATCCCTGAACTGGCAAAGCATTGCTCCACTCAACCCAGCTGTACACAATTAAGTTCTCCATTGCTCCAAAACCAGGTTGCATCATCCAACTGCTGATGGAGAATGTCCCCTGGACTGTTTTAGCTCTGGTACCATGTCCACAATTGATCTGGCAAAGCACTAAGTCAGCGTGGGATAGCAATACCAATCTGTTAATACTAACTTGCCAACAGTTTAAGTGTGTGGATGGTAAGAAGGCAATGCCCAAAACTAGGCTGGCTGGTGCCTCTGTAGTGACATAAGCGTCGTCTCAGATATCAAAGCATGGATCCTTCTGCTCTGACCTAAGTGGGCACAGTCTGCCGGCTGGCTGGGTAGTACAAGACTTCTATCGTTCACGGATAAAAATGCTTGTCATGTTATTGGGTTGTTGTATTTCCTCTCTTTCCCCAAATGTTATTAACTCTGAGGGTCATAACTAGGCAGCAAAAGGACAGAAACAAAACCATTTGATAGGACTGGTGAAAGAGAAGAGGATAATTTTATTTTCAAATGTGGAGATTATTTTTACCCCCATAGTGAGAGCCAAGGACTATTTGACTGTGAAATTCATCACACCATTATTGTATTAATGATGAAGAAACGGCAATTATATAACACCATTAATCCAATGGTCCCAAAATAAAGGGCAAACAATTAGTAAAGTGCCCTGGGGATGCCTCCAGTGCAAGACCACAAAAAGGACAAATCAATGAAAATTGCTTCTGGCTGTTAACTTGCAGCTGCTGAGCTTCATCCTCTATCCCTGCTGTGCAGGCAAGAGCCAAAGCAATAAAAGGCTGAGGATGGGACCTGAACAATAGCCAAAAGCAAGAGTTCTATGGGAAGTTCTGTGTTCTGCACAGCCTAAGGAATATTTTCTTTTCTTGTATTCTATCTTGAAGTAAAACCTCCTTTCCAGCTCTGACAAGACAGCTGGCTCCATGGTCATTAGGTCGAGCACTTTAACAGCATCCACAAAATGTAATGTTTAGCTAAGAGCTATCAGTGAGAATGTATTGTCCAGAAAGGGTGCTATTTCCTTATCCTTCCCTATGTGGGAAACAAACTATATTTGCCTCCTCATCTTTCCATCTGCCACCTTCTTTGGCTCCTAGCTGCAGCTTACAACCTTTGCACATTTTTATCACCTTTGCTTTAAATTTGTTACTTAGACATCAAGTACTGTCAAACAGTTGGGCGGGGTAGTGCTTTTTAAACCTGGTGACTAAGGTATAACATCCAATAGCAGGAAACTGGAGTAGGATAAATTCTTGAAATGAGATGCAATTTTTTAGCAATGAGAGCAATTAAAAGCTGGGGTAATATACAGAGGATGGGGATTTGCAACCGCACGGAATGTTTAAAGTCAGGATCAATACCTTTCTAAAGAGCTGGCTTAATTCCTACTTTTGGAGAAGTTCTACAGCTTGTAGATCCTGAGGAATTGGCTGGAAAAAAAATAACATATTCCTTTCTGGCCTTAGAATCTATATATTTATATGGACTCCTAGGCAGCTAAAATTGGAACCTTTCTTTTTAAACTCCATTGAAAGATAACATTCACAACACAATACTTCTATGTGCTCGTTTATTGTCTCAGCCTTGCCTAAAAGTCACCAACATACTTTTTATTGTCATTATCATTGAATGCCATGAATGAGGCCTTAGAATTTTTGAAGCTTTAAAATCCAGCAATACATAGTAAATGAAAATGTAGATTTACTTTGGGGTTTTTGATGAGCTTTTTGGGGGTTGGTTTTTTTTGAGATCCAGGTGTTCAAACATTTCTTTACAAGAATAGAAACATACCTTTCAAAATGAAGACCAATGTTCTTATTGGAATCACAGGATATCAGAAACTGTGAATTTATGACGAACAAAAATACTACAAGTCTCCAATACTGCTTGTGACAGGCCACAGAAATGCTTTGGATTTTTCCTATATAGACTTCATAGGATGGTTTCAGTTCCAGTTATTGCATTGATTTTTTCTTTAACCAAGTTTACTTAAAACACATTGGCAGAAACATAACTTGAAAACATTTTCAGTTCAATATTGTCAATTGGTCTTTTAGTGCAGGATTTACTTGTTGTCTTTATTTCGGTCAACCTGCCTCGGTTCAAATTACACAATAAAAACTTTTGCCAATAAACGTTGCATAATTTTTGTGTAGTAAAATAAGTATTCAGCAAGATTGTTTATATTTTCAGGAGTGATTATTTTGGCATTCTAGAATGTACAGGAAGGCAATCAGATGGTTGCCTTAGTCAAATAAGGCAAATATCCTTAAGAGAAATGTGTTTCTCACACTATGTGAGTAAAGCATTTGTTTTAATGGTGTAGCCCTGTAGCAGAGGTATGGTAATGAGAAACTCAGAAGCTGATAAAAGGAGGATCACACTGATCATTAAAATACTTTAAATATTTCCCTACTATAGAGATTACAGGCCTCAAGTGGTAGAGAAAAATGATTACAGTTTTAGGCTGACAAATTTCTCTCTATCTGAAAGATATTTGGTGAATATACTTGAAATCTCCTGCAAGCAGGAGGTGGTGCATCCTCTAAGAAACCTATTCTCACAGATAAGAAGCCAAGTGCACATCAGAGGTGATTAATGAGAAAAGTATAATCTCCTCTAGTGATGCAGGGGGCAGGTGGAGGACAGTGCAGCAAAAGCGTATGGAAAAAAAGTCAGGGCATCTCCACGCACAGCATCCTGCCTCACACTCGTGCCACAGCCAGCCTTGTGGCACTGCTGGTCATTGCTAACACCCTGCACAAAATTGTTACTGCCATCACAGTATGGCAGTGCAGTCACCAGTCCAACTCTCCCAATATAGTACCAGTGCTACCAGCACACCTTGAATTTGAAATCTCCTTCAAAGCTTCCTTGTTTCTCAGCTTATATCCACTCTGAAACAGCATCCTTGTCTGCAATCTAGTCTACTGCCTACACAAACAGCATTGCTATAGTAACTGTAATCACAACTAATTATTATTCCTTCAAACTGTTAACAGCACCAGCCACGATCACCATCCTGGAAAGGACTGTTGCAATTAATACCACTTACCCTCACATCCATCAACACTTGCAGACTTTAGAGCTGCACTGCTCATGCCATAGAGCTTTTGCCTTCTGTGATCTAGTCCTTTCAATTGTAATTCTTTGTACTGCATTGTCACTGGACTGCAGTCTAACCACATCAAACAAGAGTTACCCATGGGCTAATTTACTGAGTTCCAATGTGCTGCAGAGTTTCCAATATCTAGGCCAGCTGATTAAAGACAGAATTGGGTATCCCTGTACTACAGTGCAGTATGCAATATAGACAGTTTAAAAAAATGAAAATCAAGTGCTGCAATATGGCATAAACCTGCTGAATTTCCTGCAGTGCTACTAAAAATTCTAGTATTAAGTATGTGAAACAGCCAATAAAAAAATCCTAACTATGAAGTTTTATGTCTATACTGGGAGATTAAAAATGAAGTAATTGCTGTCACAGTGTCAAGGTATTATGTAGTCTGACTCTAAAAATTACATTCCACAGGCATATATAAAATCTACTAAGCAGTATATACATTTGAGAGCACGTTCTGTCCACCAGCTATCAAATGGCATTGAAAAAGTTGAACTGTAAAAGAAAATCAACATTTTCCTTAAAAATGTTAAACTTGCAGCTGGTTAGCAAGTTCGGTACATTTTTGGTATCCAAGCTGATAATATAACGAAGTTTCATTTTCAGAAGGAAAACAGTAAAAAATCCTCCCCAAAAATCAGACAAGTCAATACCCATTCACTTTAGACAACTTAGATGATTATTTTCTAGGTTTCTATTATATAGTATATTCTCCAAAAGAATAGTCTGAGAAATTATCAAAAATCTTTGAAAAATGGTGTGGTGGTTTTTTTTTCCTTCAGGGAAATTTACTTTTAACTAGCTGGCATTTTTATAAACAAACAAATAAACAAAAAATAAATGTTGGTTTTCAAAACCATTCTTTTCAAAAGCCAACAATCACATTGAAAAACAAAACTAAGAAGTTCTGCCGGAAAAACACTGGGACCTTAATTTAATTCCCTCGGAGTATGAGGGAGAAGTAATAAAACCCCAAATCAACATCAACTCCTTCAAGCTAAGTAATATTTTTATGAAAAGATGTGCTTTAGGAGTGGAGTCTTTTTCACCTTAGAAATCATGTTGATATTTTCCAATAATTAATAATGTGGTCTCATAATTTCTATAGCCCTCCACTTCTCTTTTGTTAATTTCTGCTCTACTGTCCTGTTATTAAATATATCAGATAACTCCTAAATAATTTATTCACAGCAGCAACACCAGGTCCCAGCTGGTACAAGGTTACACGTGTGTGAAAAGAAACACTTCTCCATCATTCCCCTTCACCTACATGTGTACCTAAGCTCAAGCCCCATGCTTCTTATACCATTCTCCTACCACATATCCCTTTGTTCTTGGCCTCTGACTTCTACTGTCTTCTGCTGAAACCAAACCAGATTGCACCATGTCTTCTCATCACACTCATGACCGACCTGGCAACTCTCTGCACGTTCTAATTCTTTATTTAAAGCTTGAGGCATCACTTTGTGGGCCCTCCCTTTTTCTTGATTAAACAAAACATAATTTTAATGTTAAAGGTGTTAAATGAAGACATGATCAAATATCTCCTTTCCTACAAGGGAAGCTGGAGCCTCCAGTATGTTACGGATTACACAGATTGCCAGAGTACTCTCCTTTACCCTCCTATTCCAGGTCTTTTTTTAAAGGAGGTAAAAGCAAGAATAAATGCTGGAAAACTACCTTTTAACTCCACAGCCCAAGCATTTGTTATACTAAGTTTAGATTCTAACCCACATCCAAAGTTAAATAGCTAATTCTCTAATATAATATCTATTCCCAGCATTGCCACTGATTTCTATAGGATCCTGAGCAGGCTACTTCATTTTGCATTTTTTGCCTCATTTCTAAATATAACTATAAAGATAAATTAAAAACTAGTATTGACTTCAATATCAGAGGTATTGACCTTAATATAGTGACCTGGCAGGAAAGAACCCAAATACGGTTCTTGTTTCCAGGACTCCCAGAGGAGAAAATTTGACAGGATTAATCTTAGACTGCTAAACCCCCCATTGCCTTTGGAAGGAATCAAATTCCTGTTCTGAAAGCAGCTTGTCTGATCCCAAAGCACTATTTCTTTCCTGCATTTGGTTGTCTAATTACATTTTTTGAAGGACTCCAAGAGATGATTTTGTACTGAAGTAGCATTTCCATAGAGTAGCATTTCATCTTTCCAACTCTTTATTTTTTAATTCATATAACATTCCTGTTTTCATGCTCCCACCTCTAACTTCCACATTGCCATCAGGACCAGAATTGCTCTAATAATTCACCCTGACATTACAGATACCATTAAGTCTACATACTTCAATGAAATTGCCTCTTTGCTGTCTCCTTTATGACTTATAAAGATTCCTCATGGCTCACAAAATCCTATTTTGTTGTGGAATCTCTTCCATTGTCCTCCACAAACCATATCCAAGGCTAAAGTGATTTTTTCATCTTCATGCTGATACCCAATAAGCATTACACAGAACAATGAATGCTTTTTATTTCCTAAATTTTGGGCTCTCATGCAATTGTCTCATGGATGTCACTGTAATTTGGTGCTGCTTCTCAGCAGTGAGCATAAATACAAGTAAACAGTAATTGTGCAATGTGGCCATACAGAAATATTAATGAACAACTGATTCTGCAACAACATTTACGGCCATCTGTGTGAATTCTTTGTCATACAGAAGCACTCTGCACAGAAAACAAAAGGAAAGTGCAGCTTCTTCAGCATTCACCAAGATCATGTATTTTTTCTTCTTTCTTTACCCCTTCCTGCAGGATCAGGATGACCTTGTAAAATATTCACCCAAAATGAGAAACAATCAATCTGGACAGTTCTGATCTCCTTAGCCACTCGTGCAAAGCAGATGAGAAGGAAGGAACAGTAGATGACCTTTCCCAAGTGCAATACAAAGTCATTGGATATTGTACCGAGGTAAGGTCTTTCCTACTAAATAAGATAGAGGTCACTTCAGAAATATCAGGCAGAGGAGACTCAGAACTTTAATTCCCAGAGAACTGGAGTCAGGTCTGCCCTGGGCACCACAGAACCTCAAAACTATAATGCTGACATGAGTTTGGGAGCGTGACATAACCAACAGGGAAAGAGAAATTGAGGCATTAAGGGAATTTGCCTTTTGGATAGTCCCAGCAGCAGAACACTGCCATGCATTTTGATAAGGGGAACATTTTATTGACTGCTTAAGATATGTTGGCTTTACACTTTTATGAATGTTAGGTACAGTAAATAATAATTTTACTCATACTCAGTTTGTAAGGAAGTTTGTTTTACTTGAGGTTGTTTATTTATTTATTTTCTTCTCTTTTTTTTTTTTTTTTTTAATATTAGAGAAATAACTTTAAAAATTCCCTCCTTAAATCACATAATAGGCTGATCACAACGTCATTTGCTATTTGCAGTGCCAAAGAGTCCTGGAAATGTTGGCTGTTCAGATCAGCTTGTATACCTGTTTTCTAACAAGATTCATATTTGGAGGCACACTCACTATAGGTTCCAATCCTTCCTTAGATGTCAATCATGAAATGCTTTAAAGCATTATAAAGGAAATATTTTTTCTTTTAAATTAAAAAGTTTAAATTTAAATAGTTATTAAAAACCTATTTACACAGTCTCCCGTTCTCAAAAATGAAATAGAGGAGAACACTGTTATCGGAAAACCAGAGAGTGGAAGGATAAATTAGATTTCGGAGAGGCGTTCCATTTTAATAGTCCCATATGTTTTTAGTAACATTGGTACATATTTTTTACGATGTCATTTTTATCTTAACAATTCCTTTAATCTATTCAGTTCTGTCACTCTAGCCCTAGCCTTTTTCCTCCCACTCTGAGGTTTCATAATGCTTTTCAGCCATTATCTTTTCACCTAAATAATCCCTCATTTTCCGATTCTCAGAAGCAGTGTCTCAGCTGAAAGTCTAATCCTGGCTACTGTCTATAATGGCTCCCCAGGATAAGTAATCATCTGAGCTATTTGACATCCATTTATGTTGACCTTACTGGGCCAGCAGGAGGACAGCATTTTGCACCCCCTAACTTCCTTTACCAGCTGTGTCTTCCTACACAAAATCCTGCAGCCCCATATGTTACGGGCAGCACTAGTTCCCAAAAATCACATCAGAGTCTTTGTGTTTCTAAATTGAAAATATCATTCAACAGGAAAGAGTTATTCACCATTGTCTTCCCTACTCAGGACACATGAGCTCTACCTAGATATTTTACGAATCAATATATATTACCATTCCAGTAGCATGTGATCGGGGATGACACTTACTTCAGCCTCCTTTCGAGTAGCACCTACACACAACAGGCTGGCAAACATCCAATAGCCTTTCATGCAGAACTCTACGCTAGTGGTTCAGTAACCACAATAACTAACTTCTAACGAATGAAACTTATCTTCCCCGAAATCCTTCAACACTTTTCTTCCTCACTGTCCTTTCTGGATACTTTCCAGTACATAATTTTCTCAAGTGTTTTCCCTGCAGATGCCCAAGACTTTCCAACACTCCATCTCTAGCCCCTGCAGCAGATGTTTCTTGTTCCCTGACAACCAGCCCATGATTATTCATTGCCACAGCACCAGCCCTGCAATTCCTATGTGCTGGGCTCCAGAACACATCTGGAATCCAGAATCACAGTGGGGAACAAAACCACACTGTGCCTGGTTCTACCGATAATATGTCAGACAGAGCACAGCTATGGTTCCCTTATGCTCCAAAATAGGATGGCAAAAATGTATTATTCATATGCTTCTTTGCCCCTCCAGAAGGGCAAGGGGTTGAGAAATTGTGGGCATTCATTATATCTGTCACTTATTTTAATCCTCTCCGTTTTCCTGCTTATCAAGTTTCAACTTTCTAATAAGGCCTTCTTCTTTAGAAAGGAAAGAAACAACATTCCAGGTGACTCAAGTGATGCGTTGCACATCATTAGCAGCCAAAACAAGTGCCCTGACGAGATTTGTCAGAAGCAGAGATGTATAGATTGCTGGACACTTATTTGAAAACTAAAAAATTCTAGTTAATTCAGGAGCATCTAATGAGCAGCCACAACTGAGAGAAAAGGAACACATTAAAAAAATGTAAAGTATCTAATAATTCCGCCAACTCTTACTACACGTTTTGAAATATATTGTAAAAAGAAATCTACATAAAGTTATGTACCAGATCCTCAGCTACCTATCAGAAAATCTTTGCTTAGCTCATGAGTTGAAGCTATTCATTAGTATCTGCTAACATTCCTAACCAAATCCTGGAAAGCTTTTTCAGGGAGCAGTCATGATACTAAGGCTTAAGAGATGCTCGTTATCTCTTAGGGCCAGACACCCATCAATTGTAGAGAATCAGAAATACCAATGGTAAAAAGAAAGGGAAAGCAAAGTAATAAAGAAGGGGAAACATCTGGAAAAGTAAAGAAAAATGGCAACTGAGAAAGAACAGGAGATGCTGAAGAAAGAACAGTAAATGTAAAAGTGAGTGACTCCCACTAAAATGGAGAGAGTAAAATGGAGAGAAGGGACTAGTAGTTGGTAAACAAATCAAGTAGGGCTAGAATCATAGAATAATTTGGGTTGGAAGGGACCTTTAAAAGGTTACCCAGTCCAACTGCCCTGCAGTGAGCAGAGACATCTTCAACTTGATCAGGTTGCCCCATCCAACCTGACCTTGAATATTTCCAGGGATAGGGCATCTACCACCTCTCTGGTCAACCTGGGTCAGTGTAATTTTTTGTGACCACCTTCGTCACAAAAAATATATTCCTTATATCTAGTCTAAATCTACCCTCTTTAGTTTAAAACCATTACCCCTTCTCCTATTGCTACAAGCCCTGCTAAAAGGTCTGTCTCCATCTTTCTTATAAGGCCCCTTTAAGAACTGAAAGGCTGTGATAAGGTCTCCCCAGAGCCTTCTCTATCCAGGCTGAACACACCCAACTCTCTCAGCCTGTCCTCACAACAGAGGGGTTCCAGCCCTCTGAACATCTTTGTGGCTTCCTCCAGTCTCATTCCGACATGTCCATGTCCTTCCTGTGCTGAGGACCCTGGAGCTGGACACAGTGCTCCAGGCGGGGTCTCACCAGAGCAGAGTAGAGGGGCAGAATCCCCCTCCTCGCCCTGCTGGCCACACTGCTGGGAATGCAGCCCACAATATAGTTGGCTTTCTGGGCTGCCAGTGCACGTTGTCAGCTCATGTCCAGCTTTTCATCCTCCAGTACCCTCAAGTCCTTCTTTTTCTAGGCCTGCTCTCAACCCCTTCATCCTCCAACTTGTATTGATACTGAAGGTTGCCCCGATCCAGGTGCAGGATCTTGCACTTGGCCTTGTAGAACCTCATGAGGTTTACACTTGCTGAGGGTGCACTTGATCCCACTGTCTATGTCATAGATTAAGACATTGAACAGTACTGGTCCCAGCATGGACCCCTATGGGACACCACTCATCACTGAACTCCAGTGAACTCTGGACGTTGAGCTGCTGACCGCTACTCTGATGTGACCATTCAATCAATTCCTTACCCACTGAACAGTCCACCCGTCAAATCCATACCTCTCCAATGTAGAGAGAAGGATGTTGTTGGGGACCATGTCAAAGGCCTTAAAGAAGTCTAGATAGATGACATCAGTAGCTCTTGCCTTGTCCTCCGATGTAATCACTCCATCATAGAAGGCCACTAGGTTGGTGAGGCAGGACTTGCCCTTGGTGAAGCCACGCTGGCTGTCTCAAATCACCGCCCTGTCCTCCATGTGTCTTAGCATAGCTTTGAGGAGGACCTGTTCCATGATCTTCCCAGGCACAGAGGTGAGGCTGACAGGTCAGTATTTCCCAGGGTCCTCCTTTCTGCCCTTTTAAAAAATGTTTCCATTTTTCCAGTCACCAGGGCCTTCACCTGACTGCCTTGACTTTTCAAATATCATACTAACACATCAGTTTAGTAAACATGGCAACGTGAAATATTAGTACATCTAGAAATGATTTAGAGTAAAATAAAAGCAAGGGCTTAGGCTTCCAATGGTTGAGTGCTACAGCACCTCACACTGATATGCCTGGACTCCAGGACTGAATCTAAATCAGTACGCTACAGCCTTCACTCCCTGGACCATGTTTGGGAAACAGGAGGTGTTTGCAATGAGGAGCCAAAGCAGCCAGCAACCCAAGGAGGTACCTGCTAATGCTGAGAGGTAAAATCCATAGAGGTTTCTTCTATCCCTTCAGTTACAACTGTGTTACCTTGAAGAAATGAGAGCTAGGGCCCAGAGAGAGAGCACACGTGCACTAGAATAAAGAACGTGATTATAGTCTAATTGCTAAGATACCAACTTTAGAAGTGAGATCAATATCCAGCCTGTTTCCAGAAGTTCATTTACTTCAAACCATACATGCACAAGCTAAAAAACAACCCAAACCTAAACCCTTGCTATTGCCTACCATTCGATTTCAGGACAAAACTCTAGATTTAATAGAGTCTTTCAAATGAGCCAAATTTCATTTGGAGTGATTTTAGTAACGGAGAGCTTAAGTGCCTCCAGAGTGAGGTGAGGACTGGGCAAGCTTAAGTGTAGATGCACACATTATACTGTAAGTGCCTATAACGTCATGTACTCGGTCCTGTCAGGAGTAAGTTAGTCAGGCTGTTGGACTGTGCCTGTGAAATGCTCAGCTGCTGGAGCTGGACTCATAGCTCAAGAGCCATGACTGGAGGACACTGAGACCGCTGTAACCCGGTGGTGCTGTCAGCTGTCATGAGAGTTTGCATGGGAGCAAAGTATCTCCAGGGCAGAGCAGTGGAGCTCTTCCACATCTACTGTCTAGTCACCTTTGCCCCATTAAAGATAGCAGGGACGGCTATTTAATTCTCTTTTCCCTCTTTTGATTTATTCCATTTAGTAAATGGATAGGCTATACTCTTTTCTCAGTGAACATTATGTCAGCTTTGACACGTTATGTATTTTATGAGATGATATCTGTCTTTAATGGGCACAATGAATTTGATTCTGGCTTGATCTGATTTACCCAGGTGATTTATGTTGTGCTGATCCAACATCTGAATGACGGATCCGACAGGAAATCTGTCCCACTGGGGCAAACATGGGCTAACTGATAGATGCAGGTGAAAATCTGAATTATTACCAGATGTATTGCCAGGCAGGGAAGCACTCCAAACTCTCCAATCCATTAGTATGCCTTAGCTCAACACCAGTACACTTACAGTAAAGCACTGAGCAGAATGGATATTTTCCACAATCCTAGCTATAACAAAACTGCAAGTCAACAGCAATATAGGAGTCAATTCCTAACAAATGAACGTAACCCAATGCTCAGGATACCCTGAGCCTACAAAATAACGCTTGAGGTCTCACGTAAATAATTCTCTCAAGTACCTTCAGTCTCACAGTCTACTCAAGGTTACCATTAAAGCAATATGTCTTCCTCAGCTTTTTCAACCATCTACAGTTTGATGATATCATGAATTAATGAAAAGGCTTTGGGTCTACCATGTGATGCAAAAATACTTTCAGCCAAAGAGAAAACAATTTTATTAACAACCTTTACTACCTCCTTGTTTTCAGGATCTTCCAAACCCGAAATGCAAAATTCAGGGTTTTAATTACAGAGTCCTATGCATAAGGGATAGGTTTCAAAAGTCTTTGTTTTAAGATGATTTTTAGACATAGTCACTGGTCTTTCTAAACAGAGGTGTCTTTACATCTAACGCTCTCTGGTCTGCTATCTTTTAAGGTTTGCTGAACTATTTGAATCCATTTACCTCTGAACACCCATTATGTTCAGAAAATCAAAGAGCCTGCAACTAGATTTTAGATTGCAAAATTCATTCTGTGGGGAAAAGGATGTACACTGTAAAGAATAAAGAAGTCATACATGATCTGTTTTTCTCCTGCTGGCCATTACATCTAGCAGCGGTAGCACTCCACTTTTCTTTTCCTCCATCTTCACATGACAATGTGGAATTTTGTTATGACACAAATTATTAGTCAGGTTACTTGTTGCTGGTGATTTGTGGGAAATACTCTGTCCTCAGCTAGAAAGCAATGTGGGATTTGCTGAGAATGGAAAGAGATATTTTTGTTCCTTCAATTTCACTTCATAATTTTTATTTCTGAAAGTATGCCAGTGACCATTATTTGCCAAATAATGTACCATGTCAAGGAATAATTCAGGTTGGAAGAGCTCTCTGGAGGCCATCTGGTACAAACTTCTGCTCAAAGCAGGGTCAGTGATATTAGCCAGTACAAGGCAAGATGTGAAAATACGGATATTAAGTGAAAATGTAGAATCATAGAATTGGTTTGGGTTGGAAGGTACCTTTAAAGATCATCTGGTTCCAACATCCCTGCCATTGGCAGGGACACCTCCCACCAGACCAAGTTGCTCAAAGCCCCATCCAACCTGGCCTTGAACCCCTCCAGGGATGGCGCAGCCACAGCTTCTCTGGGCAACCTGTTCCTGTGCCTCACCACCCTCATTGTAAAAAAATTCTTTCCTTATGTCCAATCTAAATCTACCCTCTAACAGTTTAAAACTGTTGCCTCTTGTCCTATCACTACAAGTCTTGGTAAAAAGTCTCTGTTTTTCTTATAATTCCTCTTTATTTGAAAAGGTTGCAATAAAGTCTCTTTGGAGCCTTCTCCCTTTCGGGCCGAAAACAACAATTTAGGGCAATTTTTAAAGAGACAACTGTAAGCAGTAGGATCAAAACAGAATAGGAAATTCAAGCTAAATTTCAAGAATACAGATATGAAATGACCTAGGTAATACTGCATCAAAACTTCACAGGGCAAGTTCTGTCCATGCATAGACTTAAAACGAGACTGGACAAAATTACTTTCTATAGACATTAAAAAGAATGTAAACACTCTAGCAACAAGATGGGTTAGTATAATGTGTTGCTGTTCTTCCCTGTCCTCTCAGTACCCTTCAACACTGTCCAGATTGCATAAATTAACAAAGAATACATTGTTTAAGGAAAAGGAAATTGTTCTAAATCAGTTACTCAAGATATGGAGTAGATTTTAAAAAGTTTGCATATTATTCAAACAGCACGTGAAAACTCAACTTTTAAAATAAACCCTTAAACAAAGTGATGATCCAAAACATACTAGGAACATTATTTCATACTATAGAGAGCAGAAAAAGCAGTCTAGAATAAAAAATACAGGTCTGAATTCAATGAACTGCCATGGTCAATACCGTCCCTGCTTCTTTAACTGAATTTTAACAAGTGCCAGGCACTCCTTTCCTCAGTTTTCCACACCCATCAGGGAACACTGTACATCCAAGCAAGTCACTTCAGACAGAGACTGTCAGAGCAATGAAATCAATGAAATCACTGTCTTTCATTGAAATGGGTTTCAGCAGCAGACAAACAGCTTAGAGCTCAGATTTGTTTCAAAAATGCAGATGCCTGGAAATAAATCTTCTGAAAAAAAAAAAAAAAGGAAGCTCTGAAATCTTTGACTTGGAATGTTTAGTCTTTTCATTTCAGCAACAAGCCCGCATAGACAGAGGAGAAGAAAATAATCTACAGTGCAACAGCAGCCACATGAACACTCCAGTAGATAGACATAAGGAGCTCTCAAAATCCCAGCTTATTTGGAGAATTGGCTCTGGAGAAAAGCATTGTTTGTCCTGGATTCAAAGTCTCAGACTGATACACCAGACAGAAGAATGCTGAAAGTCAATGATAACTCAACAGAATAAATGGAAAACCCTACGCCTTCATCAGATTTTTAAAAAATTAGTACCAAACATCAGACTGCCTAATCTTCACACACCTAAGTAACTAGAATGTATTTTAAAAGCACTGAGAAACCAGAGATTTCCCACTGGGAAAAAATGGCTGTTCAGTTTGATGCTTAAATCCTGAGCCTATAAGTTTCTCTACCTATTTTTCAAAAATATCTGTGGGTGACTGAGTAATATGGAAAGTTACTTTGCTAATTAAAGAAGTGCAACAGTACATTTAGTGAAATTGAAATGCAGCAAGTGCCAAATAAAATGAACTTAATAAAATATTTTAGCTTTTATCACACCGCATAGTTAAGCTTTAGAACTCACTGCCACAAGAAATGACTGATGCCAAAAGCTTTGGATTCTGTAGGACTTCGCATTTATATGAAAAATTAAGACATTCACAGTTCTATGAGGTAATTAGAAAAAAAAACACTTAAGGTTTATGAGCCTTCATGCGTCAGGAAACATGCAACCCTTTAACTGTTGAGAATTTGGAAGAAGCCTTCCACGTGGGCAAGTTATTCCATAATTGCCCACCTTGGGGTTTCTCACACTTCTCTCAGAAGCATCTGGTGCTGGCCATCAGCCAAGGCAGATGGATGACAGGCCTGATTCACAATTGTAATTCTTACTCTGAAATGTAGCGTAATCCTTTTTACTTTGTTGAGAACATAAGGATATGGAAACCTGTATCACAGATGTTCTACCTGTAAAAATAAGGTGCTACTGGTTAATCTCAGCACTCCAAGGAAGTATTAGTCATGTATGTATTAGCTACTCCTTTGATCAGGGTTAATTACATTACCAGTACTGCCCAGTAATATCAGTCTCAGCAATCCAATGTTACTTTGTAGCCCTGCAGTATGATATTGCTATTGCTAATAACAGGCTTTGGAAGACCAGAGGCCTTGGACTGTGTCTTGTTTAGGCTTGCTTTGGCTGAACTCTTTCTGGCCTGCCCGTAGCTTTGCTTTACTTGATTTAGCTGTGACAGCAGCCAGCTTGGCACCAGAGACCACACGGCTATAAACAACTCACCAATGCTTGGAGAAGTTAAAGAAATCCGGACCCGGAAATGGACAAAATTGGTGTTAGGGCTAACAAAGAGAAGAAATAGTATCTCAATCACATAAAGTGTAGCATGTGTACTAAGTTCAGATACATTCTGGAGCTGCAGAACAGTAAAGAATGAGCAAAAGTGTGTTAATGAACAAATCATAGAATTGTCTAGGTTGGAAGAGACCTATAAGATCATCTAGTCCAACCATCAACCTAAGACTGACAAACCATCACTATACCATGTCAGTAAGCACTATGTCAACCCATCTTTTAAATACCTCCAAGGATGGTGACTCAAACACTTCCCTGGGCAGCCCATTCCAAGGCTTCATAACCCTTTCAGTGTAAAAATGTTTCCTAATATCCAATCTGAACCTCCCCTGGCTCAACTTGAGGCCATTTCCTCTTGTCCTGTTGCCTGTGACGTGGGAGAAGAGACCGACCCCCACCTCTCTACACCCTCCTTTCAGGGAGTTGCAGAGAGCGAGAAGGTCTCCCCTCAGCCTCCTCTTCTCCAGGCTCAACACCCCCAGCTCCCTCAGCCACTCCTCACAAGACTTACTCTCCAGACCCCTCACCAGCTCCGTTGCCCTTCTCTGGACACGCTCCAGCACCTCAATGTCTTTTTTGTGATAAGGGGCCCAAAATTGGACACAACACTCGAGGTGGGGCCTCACCAGTGCCCAGTACAGGGGGACAATCACCTCCTGAGTCCTACTCGCCACGCTGTTCTTGATACAGGCCAGGATGCTGTTGGCCTTCTTGGCCACCTGGGCACACTGCTGGCTTATATGCTGCCAACAGTCGACCAACACCCCCAGGTCCTTTTCTGACAGACAGCTCCAGCCACTCTTCCCCCAGTCTCTAACACTGCATGGGGTTGTTGTGACGCAAGTGCAGGACCCAGCTCTTGGCCTTATTGGACCTCATCCCATCCCCAAAAATGACCTCTAGCAGATCCTGGGCAAAGGAAGAAGGAAACGTAAACATGCACATCATCTGTCTCCCAGTGAAGGACTCCACATACTACTAACTCACAACAGCATTATCCATCACATACCAGAATGAAACCACTAATGTTAGGAGCTTCAAAGGAGCAGAGGAAGGATGAGCATAACAGCATGAAAAACGGGTAGAAAATAAGTGTGAATATAATAATTTGAACTGTATTATTCGGCCTGGTCTATTTTTCTGTAATAATGAACTACAAAGATTCTTTGATTAGATGGTCAAGATTTCCTTCAATAAGTTTGTAGCTTTATACATACATCAATAATTTATTGTGCAACATATACACACAACTTACAGTTATTGTGTATATACACATATTTATTTATATGAAATATGTCATGGCCCACGTGGGTCTCCTCTTTGCTCATGAGAGAATATTTTGACCATGACACGGGGTCTTTATACCTTTTATATATCAGTCCTGAAGAGTATTTTTAAAAGCCATCGTAAAGGATGGAGGAGGAGAAAGAAAAACCAAGGGGGACAGGAGGAAGACGGAGCAAGAAAATAGTTACTAGCCCATCACCTAATTTTCCCAGCCTCCTTAAGCTGTCATATTCTTTCTTATAGTTTCCAAATATTAATGTTGCATAGGAGGAGAGCTAATATACATTTATCTTAGGATGTAACATGAAACATTTACAGATTTTTACTTTTGCTGTTCTCTGGAGACATAAAAATAAAACTCCCTTATGGCATTTCCCCAATGTTAATGAGAGCTGAACTGACAAGTCAATGATGTAATTAACAACTCTTATGTGAGGTGTCTCTCTCACCTAACGGTATTTCCTTTTACTTCAGAATTCAAAAACTGGGATTATGAGCAATGCTTTCCACTTAGTTATATTTATAATCTCTTGCAGCTTTTCCAAGACTTTTAGTACCATACTACTTTTTTATCTTAAAAATTTCAGTCTCCTACACTACCACTGACATTAACAAATCTTAGTAATAGTTCACATTATTTTCTCAGAGTCTCAAATACAGTGAAAGTCACATGTTGCTAAATGTGATGAGACCTGGAAAGAAGACCCATTGCTGAAAAGCAGGAACGCTTAATGGAGAAGAGGAGCGTAGGAAGAAAAAACAGATTAGAAAAAGTTCTATAAAAATGATGAGATGGCAGGAGGGGAAAGAGCAATTTAGGCCAACTGAATGCTCTCCTAGAAAACCAGGATCTTCCCATGTCTCTGATACAGATTTCTTGGGCACTACCAGGCAATCACTCAAACTGAGCCTTTCACAGCTCAGCCCTTACTACAAGTTCTTGCCCTCATTTTTTGAGTGTCTGCCTTGTGATTCCAGGTCTGCCCAGTGCAAGTGCTTTGAACATATAGTAGACTATATAACACAAAGAGCTCTTAAAAACTAGATTACAGGTGCATCATAGCAGATGCCTACAAGTACGTGGTGCTCTTAACCTTTATCTCTGTGAACAGCTCTCCATCAGTCAACTGGAAGTAATAATAGAAACTCTTCACATTATGATACTAAATGCATTACCATTTATGATGCATTTAGATACCTTTGTAATGATTACAAAGGGAGGGGAAAAAAAAACACATAACTGTCTTCACAGCAGGGGGTTGACTAGCAGTATGTAAGGCCTGTAGCACACACTGAATAACAGAATGAAAAACAAATACTGAATATTTCTTCTCTAAATGAGCACAATTCATACGGTAGACTGGCAGATATGGAGATCTTATGGCAAGGAAGTTAAGTAACCGAGTCAAAGCAATAACACAGTATAGGATTCATAAGGGGGAAATTCAGTTTTAATTGTAAACTGCAAAAGCTTTTTAAACTCTGGATTATCTTTAATATCTTGAATTTTTTAAGCACATTGAAAAATAGAAAATGCTGCCTGGGACATCAGCTAACATCTCTGGGGTTGGACTTGTCAGAGCCACCACACAGACCTCAAGCACCTGAACTTGTAGAATAAGTAATAGCAGCAGCTTCCTATTTTTTTTGCAGACCCACAAATTCCTTCTTGTCAGGGGCTTCACAGATATGTTACAGGACTCTCCCTGATGCTTTTTTTTTTCTTAATTTAAAAAAAAAAAAAACCACAGGAAAAAAAAACAAATAGCAATGAATGACCAAACAACTTTTTATGCTTGTGGTCATTTTTCCCCTATCACGTTTCTCTCAAGGATGTTAAGTCACAGCTTCCCCCCTCTCAACCTGGCACAGCCTGCCTCCTGTACACACCTATTTCATCCACCAGCTTCCAATATCTTCACTCTTTTGCCTTTACAGGTTCTTTTCCCCTTAAAAAAAAAAAACAAAAACCAAAACCTAGCAGATTTTTTCCTCATTTTCAAGGCTTTACTGTGCGTCAGTTTAAGCAGAAGGTGACTGCATGGCTCTCCATGCACACTCCAGTCCTGTAATAGAGATGTCAGGGAATGAGTCACACACTTCCCTTCTGTTCAGCAGTAAACATGTGGTTTGGACACCAGTAGGAGCTATAAAAGGATTAAAAATGCTGAAGATCATAGCTGTAAAACTCATAGAAGTTTATATTCTGCAATTTGACCAAATTTGGGCTCTTTTTAATATGAATTTCACAGCCCATATAACCTGTTATAAAGGCTACCGTTCTTCCAAATTTTACACCTTTACCCAAAGCATGGATGCAGTAGAGCCTCTGAAATAGAATCACTTTTGAATTATTTAACATTGCACAATAACTTACTTTTCCAAATCTTACTTCTAGAAATTAACAAAACATTCTAATGACAAACCCAATCTCTGAATCCAGAGTTGCTTGATGAGTTTTATATCTTGTCACAATACTTAATACTTTAAGTACGGTTATCAGTAAAATAATACAATTATCAGAAAGTGGGTTATCAGAAATCTTAGGTACTAAGCCTTAAATCCATATTCTGTAATCTCTTCTCAGTTTAGGAGTATTTCTGCACACAAGAAAAGCAATTGCATATGCACATATGACTATGTGAATATATGACTCTTAGGTAGAGGGTTCAAAACCCCAGTATGCACACACTCATCCTTAATGGCATGAAAGAGCTTTTCAGTTGACATTTAGATAATTTTGCTGCCAGAGTTACCAGGATATATTTACATATATAGTTTTCCTCTACTATATATCATATCCCTATCCCATCGTAGAGACACACGATAAGCTAGAATTATCTGAATTGATGTGAAGCAAAACTGACACAATGCCAACCAAATTCCGAGAATGACAATTCAGTCTGTCACTGAATCACCCCTCAGGCAAAAGCCTGAGTAAGAAAGATATTGCTGTGTCCCTTGAAGGTCAATAAGCCCAGGTTCACAAACAGAAGAAAATATAGGGAGTATATTTCAGTAACTGTTGAGCTCTGGAGCTGTGCATGGAAATTTTGACCTGATCTTGAGACTTAGTCCTTGATCTAATGGGTAACTGTTCAAGTCATAAAGCTTTTTTTAAAAGTGCCTCTGAAAGACCTGTACTTTTTCAGGCATATTAATGGATGCTATAGATAATTATTGAAATATCCTTTCATAAATTTCCAATCACTTTGCTTTAGAATGGGAATGAAATGGGGAATATACTTCAGAATTGTGTTTAACCCACTCATTATCATTTTTTGCCTCATTTTGTACTAACAGCTCATCTCCTCTAGCTGAAGAGCCATTCTTAATCAGGGCAGTCTTACAAAACCAGTTACCTGGTGTTTGAGACTAATATTACTGGGTATCAAGGGGGTGGGTTTAGATGTCCATCATGCTGTCACATCACATGAAGAGCTAGGACATAGCTAGCAAGAGTAGTGTCAGAATATCTCACTGCTACTGTAAGCTGAACACCCAACATGCACTATAGGGTATCCGAATTCTTTTACGTGCTGTGTCTCAGTTTTTGGTTACTCAGTGCCTGTGTAGGTGTATTACTTCGTATATCAGAGCATGGAGTAGCACAAGCCTAGCAAATTAGTATGAAGGGAGACAACGCTGGTGCTAACCTATTGAAAGTCTTGTTTCCTTGGCTGCAGCGCAGCTCTGCTATTTCACACTTATCCTGGGTCCCTGGCTCTCACCAAGGCCAACTAATTCACAACAGAGACTGCAGCTCTAAGCTATAATTACACAGGAGATTAATACTATGCCTGAGGTGCAAGGTAGAGACCAAAAGAGCAGGTTGCACTTACTCTGAAGGTGGACGTCTGCCAGAGCTCCCTGTGTGCTCTACATTCCCTATACCTGAAGTGTGTCCATAAATAATGATCGTTGCCAATGATCATTATTCAATGATTCAATTCTTTTATTTTCCAACTGTGAAAAAAAATATTTAGGATTTCAATGTCTTAAAGACAATTTGCAAGACTTAAGAGGGGGAGAGATGAAGGGTGCTACTACGATTGGAGTTGTTTATGGCTACAGTCAACCAGTACTTCAGTCTGCTGACAATTCCAGTGGTAGCTCTCTTAATTGGAAATCTCATGCACTCTATCCCTTCTTTTCCACTTCTCTGATTTTTACCAGAAGGGGCTTGCTAAAATGCTAAGTCAAAGTTTATCACGTTACATCCTCACAGACAGACTAGAAAAGCTATCACTCAGCCCATCATGAGATGTCGTGGACTACCGATAGCTAAAACCTGAAATACCTGGTGAGAGTAATAGATTGGAGGAAGATACACGCTGGCTGTCAGAAAAAAAAAAAAAAAATTGTTTGATCTTTGCTACTGGAAGCCTGGTTCAAATCCACTCTTGGATCACATGACTGTAATGATGTGCAAGTGGCTAAAAGCTTTTTTTGATTTTTTTTTTTCTTTTTAAATCTTTTCTCAAAAAGGATATGAACACAGCCACAGAAGGAAGTAATAAGTAATAAAAGATAAAATTGTCTGGGTGAGTAGCCACTAATTACTTGGACATGGTGGCTTCCAGCACTAGGTATGACAAATAAAATGAGCAATAGAGAGTAATAGAGTAGACAAGTCAGCCAGTTATAAGATAAGGGACTTCCAGTGGGAGATGAAAACCACAGCTCACTGCAGTAGTACTCCCCTTTTGTCTAACACCTCAGAGCTCTGTGACAATGGGCAGTCAGAACAAATGATAATTTCTTCCAAGAGAAAGCTGTCTGTTTAAAGAGATAGTGTACTAATTTAATATAAATACTCTTGACGCAGATTTATAACGCTGTGCAGAAAGGAAAAAGAGAAAGAAAAAGACAGAAAGCATGTTTTTACAAATTGGTAGTAAGACATACAATGTTATCAAACAATAATACATTACAATAGAGCTCTAAATGGGACAGCTACTGTAAAAGCCTTCAGACAGTTAAAAGAAATAAAACATAATTGAATTTAAATTACAGAAATCGGTGCTATAAGAAGCATCAGCAAACCACAAAAAGATATCCATTCAGGAAGCTCATTAACACCAAAGAGAAAGAAATAAAACTCTCGTTTGAGATTAAAATTTGGAGTAAGGGAAAAAGTCAGAGTGGAGAGCTGTAAAAAGTGGGATGGAGCAGCAGGTGCTGCTCAGCTGAGTAACAAATGGATTACACAAATCTCAATCATCACAGAAAAGGCAGGGACTAGAAGGGGGCAAGGAGAGAAAGGAGCGCTGCGAAATCATCCATAGCAATCCTATGAAGAGCAGTTCTGGATTAAATGTTGACACGTGATGAGCTAGTTAAATTATTTAGGGAAGCGTTAGTCGGGCTGAATCTTCTAGTAACTATAAAAAGACTAATTCTGTATACCCTGAAGTTAAAAGTGCTAGAAAATGGCAAAATCTGGGAGTTCTCTGAATGATGTGATAGACAATAGACAGAATAGACTGTAAAGAGGCGATCTAACAGGCTATGTTGCTCTCTTGAGTAGGCTGTATGATGGATTTATATGTGCCAATTTGAAATCCAAGTCAGAAAGCAACTTGTGTTTCACTTGTGCGAGGGTGGTGGATGCATTTTGTCTCAGTAAGACATTTCAGTCTGAGACTTCTAAGTGACAAAGAGTGACAGAAAGCCATATGAGAGAGTGGACAGTGAAGAATGTGAAAGCTTATATAAAAGGTACATTCTGCTGAGTACCAGAATTGTGAAAATTAAAATAAGATTATGAGTTTCAATCTGGTCAACTCAGTGTTGCAGTATGGCAGTTGAACACATCATATAAAGTGTGCTGGGTACATCACTTGTGCGACTTGTTGTCATACCATAAATAATTATTTTTTAATATTTTTTGTGAATATGTTCAGTTTAATTACTTGAGCTTCATTTAAACACAAAATTGCATTGCATTGGGCTGACATCACTGTGGAAAAGGAAATAAATTTGCTCTGTGCTTTTGAAAACACACCACCAGCAGGTCCCAGGGTTTGCCATCCTATATCTAAGAGAATTGGCAGTCAGCCTGGAGCTATCAATGTTTTCCCTACATTTTTAAGCCTCAGTGAGGAAGAGCGTAGTTTCTTCATAGACATTCAATACACCCCTGATTCTGGAGAACAGAAACACAGAGAAGCAGTATGTGAAGTCAATGCCAAATCAGCACAACTTGCTAATTTTGCTAGGAAAAGCACTACTTGATACTCTCTGTGTTGATAAGAATCTTCTGTTAAACCTTCTTGAGGCTGTATCAACATTTACAAGGTTGGGGTTTGTTTTGGGTTTTTTTTTGGTTTGGTTGGTTTTTGTTTTGTGTGGTTTTGGGGTGGAGGGCTGTTGGTTGTTTTCTTTTGGGGGTGTGTGTGCGTGTGGTTTTCCCCTTCCTTGACATCTCAAAGGCTTGGAGCTAGACCTCTAGTTGGCTATATGTTTTAATTTCATTTTGTTATAGCCATCCCTATAGCAAGCAGGGAGTTTTGGTAACTGCTCACTGGATGCATACTACCAAACCTCTATATAATTTTATATGTATGACAGTAGAGAGCATAAAAAAGTAGAAAAGACATACATGTTTCAAAAAAATCTGCTGCTAGATAATGAAGACGGGACCAATGAAGAAACTTTGAGAAGCACAGCTTGCCTTTTAACTGAATAATTGCTATAGAATTTCTTGTACCAGTTTCTGAATCACTTCATATTGGTTACAGTCAAGTATTAGAACACCAGACTATGTGAACTGCTGATATGTCAATTCCAGTATAAACACCCTTAACACAAATGACCCAAACACTCAACAAGCAGCACAGAAGAGCTAAATTTCTTCCTGGAACATCTGAAGAGACAGTTTGGTGCTATTTTAAAAGGTCTAGAACTTTCCACTGACTTAGCACTGAGATACCCTGGACCTTATCTTAACATCATCAGCTATAGAGAGAAAAGCAGACTCATTAACTACACAAATCATGCGTCTGCTGTTTTTTCCAATATATTGACTGGCAACCTAGAGCTGTACGTGGAGGAGGACAAACTATATAAAAGATTTTGATAAATCTTGAATTCGCTACATGAAATTAATTTGTCAAGTAATTGTCCCCCCCCAGTCTATAATCACCAACGTCTGACCTTATAGCAAATTTTTCTCTGTTGCATGCAGCCTGAGAAAGAGTTCTGTATCTGCAAGGAAAGGGGCTTTTCAATCCTAGTTCCCCAGCAAGAAGTCCTTCAATTTAGCTCGAGGAGGTTACTACAATCAAGAAGCCAGGCATGGAAATTGCATTTATACCCCAAGCTGGAACAGGAAATTGTCAGGGGTTTTTTGTTTTTTTTTTTTTTTTTTTTTTTTAAATAGGATTGTTTTCCAACAGTCCCCTGATTACTGAGGACACAATAAAGGCAGTGGGATACTTGGAATAACAGAAAAAAACTTCTATCTTCTTGAAACTCTGAAAACATGGTTAAAAGTCCTAATACAAGTTTATCCTCCTTGCATTTTAAAAAGGGGAACGTGATTTGACTGTTACATCTAATAAAAAAATATTCTGTGTACCTGAATTATTCCAAACTCTTATGCTCCTGGGATGGACTTCAAAGAATCTATTCCCTCTCCTCCTTCTTGGATGAATACATGTATTACGATGCAGAATAATATTACTCATCCCTTTTTATTATAACCAGAAGATAAACCGAGACAGGCAGTAGATCTGCAGTCCTCCATAGAGGGCACTCGAAAGACTTGTGTTTCTCACACAGTCACAGCTGGTAAGGAAATACAGGGAGGTAGACATTAGTTAAGATAAGCGACAGATCTCTAAAAAAATTAAGAATGGATAGAAGGATTTAGAATCAAAGCCACATTTGTGTATAGAATCATAGTATCTTCTAGGTGGGAAGAGACCCTTGGGATCACTGAGTCCAACCATCTACCCTACTCTACAAAGTCCTCCCCTACACCATAGCCCCCAGCACCGCATCTAAACGGCTCTTAAACACATCCAGGGATGGGGACTCAACCCCCTCCCTGGGCAGCCTATTCCAATGCCCGACCACTCTTTCTGTGAAAATTT